>OU342743.1:390092136-390286901 GCA_910589775.1 Avena eriantha
ACTTGGTCTTTGTTGTGTGAAGGTACAATTGCATACGCGTCAACCTCTATGGACAAAGAGTTGATAAGGCGAATCGAAGAGAGTTACCTAGGGCTACCCTTCAATGAGCTATCTCTACATTATAAGGTGACTTCCTTCTACTTGAGGACTCATGCTATAATATTCATGAATTGGCTACTCTTTGAGTGTTGTTTCGCTTTTGTTGTGAGCTTTGTATGCTTCATGGAAGGTGAAGGAACATTGAAGAGTTTCCACGGCAAGCTTCTCAAGGACGACTATATGGTGAACCCCAGGATCAAGAAGGTGTCTCGACATCATCTTCTTAGTGATGAGCATGAAGAGTCGAGGATGACTCTTTTTGAAGGGGGGAGTTGATGCAGCCCGTCCTGCGAACGCTACTACATCTACAACGCCAAGTCCCCGAGATCATCCCCAAGTCAACCAAGATGGACTAGGAGCAGACAGCTCAAGAACCAGAGTCTCAACCGTCTTCGCCCCGGAGAGTCTGCCTGATGCCAGCCGAAATGTCCGGCGCCACCGGAGTGTCCGACACAACCACGCTGGAGTGTCTGGCCTACCCCAGCCCCATCCTAGCATGGACCTTATGTGTGCTACATCGGACTCTACCTGGACTCTACCCGGAGTGTCCCGCCACCCCAGACTGTCCGGTCCACCCGACCCGGACTGTCTGGCCTAAGTGATGGGCCTGCGAGCCAACATCTAGGCCCTTGGCCCATGTACCCCTCTATTCCGCACCAAACCCTAGTTTTATGCCCAAACTACCCCTAAACTTGTGGCTGGCCTATAAATAGAGCCCCCACCCCTCATTGTATCCCTTAGGCATAGATGATAGACTAAAGAAACCCCCTTTGTGGAATCTCTAGTTTTGCCTCATCCCCTTCTAACAAAGGGGATCAACTATCGTCACCACCTCGTTGGAGTTTGCATCGCGCCTCCCTCATTGTACAAGGCCTTGGCATCAGTGTCCCTTTGCCAAGATGTCAAGACCCTCTCCAAGGTGTTCTTCCCTCTCCCTGTGGGATCGAGGGAGCACGTTGACCAATCTTTCCTTGCGAGGATTCTATCGGACCGGTGGCCACCGGTGAGAGCAATCGTCCTTGTATCATGTGTGTTTTGCGTGTGTTCATCGTGTTCTTCGCGAGGTGTGCGTCCGCTTCTGCTACCTTCTCCCTTTCCCCTCACTTTCCCATCGATTTCACCATGAGATCCGTGAAGATCGGGCTACCCACGGGGTTACCCCATACCATTGTCAGTGTGAAATAATAGGGGAGCTTGTAAGTCCATGGAGTTATGTATGTGTGTTAGAGAAATGCCTGGGCGGCTGGTCTAATCCATGCCTAATCATGGTGGAAACTTGCAGCGTAACCATATTGAGCAATCTATGAAGCATTCTTCTTATAAAAAAAGAGAGATAGAGATTGAGAAGAAAAAGAAAAAAAAGATGAGAAAAGAGGAAAGAGAGAAAAAAGCACTATTTTCCCATGGTAAATAAGAAGATGCTGAGATGCTTATTGTCTGCTTGCCTTGTCATTTTGATATGGGGATTCTTCCGTATCATCGGGAAAGGGGTACTCCATTGGCGGTTCTCTATGATACGCATGTATTTACTATGACAAGAACTTACCAGTAACTAAAGTTCAATAGCATGAGGAGCGGCCCTCGTACTCAAGGGACATGAGATTTCCAGTTTATGGTCTGTCAAGCACATAACTCATATTGGACCTCACTTTCACCTTAACCATTTAAAGATGCTTATGATAGGGGCAATGAGAGCTCAAAGCTAATGAGTACCATACTTTCAGCATTTGGAAGCCTTTCAAACTTTTCAAAAACCTTTCATTTCCTTGTTGAGTCACCACTTATTCTATGAGCACTTTCTTAAGAGCATAGTTGTCATTCTTAGTGTAATGTGCTTGTCTCAAAACTTGGTTAATTGTGTCATGACTTTGATGCTTGTATCTTTGATATGTTTACTTCTAGTCTTCACTTGAACTTCAGAGGTGCCTCGGCATTTATGTTTGCTCTACAATCAAAGGCAAGCGAGATACCACTCTATCATACCTTTTTATGAGCATTGCAATGTTGCTTATGTTTATGTTTCATGCTACTTATTATTTTTGAGTTAGAATCTCTTGATAGCTTGCAATGACTATTAAGTAAACTTATTTGCATACTCTTTATTATGAATTGCCTAAGTATTTGATCATATGCTGAGAATATATACATCTTATGAAGCAAATGTGTTTGTGAAAGCTCTTTATCGCACTCAATTTTCAACTGAATTGCTTGAGGACAAGCAATAAGCTAAGCTTGGGGGGAGTTGATATGTCCAAAACGTATCTACTTTCCCGAACACTTTTGCTAATGTTTCTCCTCTAAACTTCCGTGATTTGGATACAACTAACACGGACTGACGTTGTTTTCAGCAGAATTACCTTGGTGTCTAGTTTTTGTGTAGAAAATCAACTACTAGGAAAAATCCCGGAAAATATGCCAAAAATCCTATTTCACCAGAAGACTCACGGAGCCAGAAGCCGAGACGGAGGAGGGCCACGCGGGGCCCTGATGTCTACGCACTTCTATTCTTGTAGACAGTTGTTGGGCCTCCAAGTGCAGAGGTTTGTAGAACAGCAGCAAGTTTTCCCTTAAGTGGATCACCCAATGTTTATCGAACTCAGGGAGGAAGTGGTCAAAGGTATCCCTCTCAAGCAACCCTGAAATTAAGATACAAGAAGTCTCTTGTGTCCCAACACACCCAATACACTTGTCAGGTGTATAGGTGCACTAGTTCGGTGAAGAGATAGTGAAATACAAGTGGTATGGCTAAAAGACAACGGTGCCAGAAAATAGCTTGATGGCGTGGAAGAGACTAAAGGCAAACTGAAATAAAGATGGTAGCAAGCAAACATGTAACAGATATAGTTGCAAACGGTGTTTCAATGTTTAGAAACAAGGCCTAGGGATCATACTTTCACTAGTGAACACTCATATAAATATCATCTCTACATGATACTACTCTAAACTACTCTCCGTTTGGACACTCTAATCCATGGTAGGGCTATAAAAGCACTCCTCAAAGTTCGTATTCCCCATCTAGACAACCCCACACTGTCACCTTGAGCGCTAGATGGTTCCAACAAACACCACAATTTCATATAGACATCCAGCTCCAAATATAACTCATAACAAGTATTTGTAATCTCTAGCCTAAGTGCCACACAGTGTGCACATTATCAACTTCACACATGTGGGGATAAGCAGAGATTCATTAAAGCACTTGAGTAGCAGAATAGATCTATAGATTACAAAGTTCATGATGTCAATAAGATCATGCATAGAGAGAGAGATAAACACATAGCTACCGGTAGAACCCTTAGCCTCGAGAGAGAACTACTCCCTCCTCATCATGGGAATCAGCAACGACGATGGAGATGGCTGTGGAGATCGATGGAGATGGCTCCGAGGGCACTTCCCCGTCCCGGCAGGGTGCCGGAACAGAGACTTTATGTCCCCTGAATCTCCCCTTCGGTGGTGGCGGCGTTGTGGAACTTTTCATTGCGAGAGGCTGGATTCTTTTGGGTTTTCACATCGGGAGGCTTCTTATAGGCGAAGACGCGAGGCGAGGACGCAGCCAGGGGGCCCACACCACCTGGTGGTGCGACCAGGGGGACCCGCGCCACCACATGGTGTGGCCAGCCCCTATCCCCTCCCTGTCTCGTCTTCTAGCTCCATGAGTCTTCCGGTAAAATATCGCCTTGCTTTTGTCCCATCCAATTCTGAGAATATTCATTTTTTGGCTTTCCTGGAACCAAAAACAGCAGAAAACAGGCAACTAGCACTATGGCATCTTGTTAATAGGTTAGTCCCTAGAAAGTGTATAAAAATACTCATAAGTGTGGACAAAACATAAGAAAGTCGATATAAAACAAGCATGGAACATCAAAAATTATAGATCCACAAGGTGATGAGGATATCTACGGGGATTATGATGATTCTGACTGCCTGAACTGGAAGGAAATACTGAGTCAAATCAATAATGACTATCAGGTGAATTCATTGATGATGAGGATATCTACGGGGATTATGATGATTCTGACTGCCTGAACTGGAAGGAAATACTGAGTCAAATCAATAATGACTATCAGGTGAATTCATTCTTAATTGAACCTGATGTTTTACTTAATGAGAACTTTATACTACCTAAGTCTATGCATCTTTGTATGATCAGGTTTATTGATAACACAAGTGTTGCGCGAGGAGGAGGAGAGTTGCAGCAAGAAGGACAAGCGCTGATTTCCAATATCAACAAGTGCGCGAGGGAGGAGCGGGAGGCAGGCGCACTAGGACGCAATGAGGAAATCACGTATGAGCAAGAGAGAGATGGCGCACCAAGAATTACATGTTTGAGGTGTTCCACGACGTTTGGACTGCGTGCCAATAAGGCCGAACCCATATATGGGTCGGTATGTATCAGTTTGAGTCGAACCGAGTCAGTTTGGGCCAAGTTATGGCTGTTTTTAGGCCCGTTTAGAGGGGAGGACGCCCCAGCCCTCATATAAACCTCCGTAGCCGTCACAAGTTAGTTTTTAGACCACGTTAAAATATTTTGGAGTTGTTTCTTTCATAGAACCTCTGGAATTACCCTGTGTTCGAATCTGCCAACTATAATTGAGTGTGATCTGTTGTTCCATTGGGAATTAGTAGATTGCATACTACCGTTCGTGGTCACGGTTGCGTGCGCAAGAGTGTGGTGTTGTGAATATCCTACAAGGTTCGAGAGCTGTTGCATTGGCATCAGGGATCGAGCGGGAGAGATCATAGCTACGCACTAGTTATCTATCATCCACCATCACCATCGACAAGAGCTTGCTGAGAAGATCGGGCTACCCCATATCATCTTGGTATCAAATTTCCTCGTTGCCTCGGTAAGCAATCCACAATCCATCTATAGATTAGAGAGTGTTTTTCATCGTATACAGAAAAAGCCCCACAAAAAGAGTTGCCATAGCCTAGATTACATCGTATTCGAGTAATAGTTGCTGATCGCGTTCCTCTATTAGATTAGATCTAGATCTGTTCTTCGTAGATTTGCTTTCTAGTGTTCTAGTTGTTTTCCACCATCTTTTTCCGCTACCATCAAGTCAGATCCGATCCAAGTAAAGAGTCCTAGTTGTGTACTACTTGGCGAGCAAAAAAAAATTCGGCTCGCTGCCTCACGCCTGACCGCAGACAAGTCTGTGCTCTAGCGTGACCCAAAAAAAAAATTCCGAACTGTCGCCTTACCACAGACCAGTCTGTGCTAGTACGAGAGGAAAAAAATCTGCCGGCATCCTGCCGCGGCAGGATTTTAGGCCATTTTTCTGCCGTGGCAGAGACCAATTCTCAGGTCAAATTTTTTTCTTTTTTTTGTTTTTTTTTTACTGAGTCCACATAGCGTACCTATCCTTGTGAGCCTTAGTAAGCCTTTCTTTGTGTCTATAACTATCCTACAAGACTAGCGTGCTTAGTGCTCTACAGGCTGCTCAGTTAGCAATCTTGTGCCCGTTTCGTTGAGACATTGCTAGCGTCTCTCCTTGTGCATTGCAACACGAGCATTCCTCCGACATACCTTACTTTTTGAGCTCATTTTCATAGTTGCAATTGCCCCATTTATCTCCACCGTGTGTGTTTCCGTGGGTCTTTGTCATACGATCAGCACTAGGACTTGTTTGCGGTGTAGATAGGATACCATACCTACAGCTCCACCATAAATACCCTGTGTGCCCTGTGATCGTTCTCTATACCTTTGATATTCACTTCATCACTTCAGTGCATCAGTCTTTGATTACGTTTGGTAGAGCATCTCTATTCACTTTGGAACGGTAAGATCTTCTTTCTTATCAGTTGTGAGTGAGTTGTGAGAGTTTCCACCATACTGATTTTGATTTGTGCACTAATGTACTAATCATGTCTTCTAGTAGTGTTGATGTGATGCAGAAAATGGAGGCAGGTGATGTTACAAATAATGTGGAGACGTACAGTTACAAATTCATCGACAATTGGCGTTGTAGTGGAACTTTTTGGAAGGAAGAACGCGGTATTTTTGATGGTGATGGTCTTTTCCACCATAGTGTGATGATTGGTGAGCGATGTGCTTCCATTACCATTGATAGTAACTCTACTATTAATTTGATCAGCGTTGAAGTTGTACAAAAGTTGCAGCTACCCACATGTGCCCGTGCGGTGCCATATCTCTTGCATTCATCATATGGCACATTGCTGATTTCACACACCGCTGATGTTCCTATGACTTTTAAAGAGCATACTAAGATTGTGCGCTGTGATGTATCTCCTATACCACTTGATTCTTGTCACATACTATTGGGAGAACCTTGGAGCAGAAGGTTTGACGCTCAAATATGTCCTGTTGTTGGAAGGATTTCTTTCAAATGGAACATGAAGAGGCGTGTTATGCTCAGGATTTCAGCCGACAAATTTCATGAGTATCATCTTCTTCGCAAGGAGAGGACAAAAGAGTTCAGTTTGTCTGCTAAGTACAAGGTCATGATGAACGATGACAATTCTATTATTTGTCATCTTGAACACGGTGTGCATTACAACCCATGTGAGAATGAGAGCCACATAGCCAAGCTGAGTGAGAGTGTTATCAAAAGTGAGCTGTGTGATTCCACTAAACGTGAGGTTGAGAGCATCCATTCTAAGAGTATGAGAGAAAAAGAAAACATCAGTGCAGCAGATGATAATACATGTGAGGATATTTCTCCTAATGTAATCATCTCTACTCCTGGTATTGTTTCTTGTGCTATGCAGGTTGCTTTTGAAGAAAGGGAGCCGCCTATTTTACAACCTGCATCACACAATCTGGTATTGTTACTTGAGGAGGATGTCGTAGTACCTACTACAGCTGAGAAGTTTGTTAATGACATTGGTACTGATTTGGAGTTTCAGCCAACATGTGCGACATATTGTGAGTCTATTCCTTTACTGAAGCCTCCTTGTGATTTGCCTTGCACTACTGTTTCAGCACCATGTGATAGTTTACCAAATTCAAATTTTGATCATGTGGTACTGATAACACATAGGGAAATACTTGCTCGAATACCACCTGCTGATATTGTGTATTCCATCATGCTAAATGAACCTATGAGTATGAGTTGTGCTATGGATAAGATTTCTGAAATTTCATTTCTGAATTCTAGCACATATTCTCCTTGTTTCACTTTCAATCTGATTAGTGAATATAGCATGCATGAAAATTTTCTTGTGGATCACATATGCATTACTTGTGATCGAATCGCTGAACTGAAACATGCTGTTTTCAACCATACATGTTGTGTGTCGACGATTTTGTGTTGTGAGATATATGCTAAAATTTGTGATAATATGAAACTAAAGTCAGGTCTAGTTGATATAATGCAGCCAACACAAGTAATTTTACCTATGTTGGATCGTTGTAATCTTGCTAGAATAGAACCCCAGTTTTCATATTCATTGTGTTTATCCCAAAATTCGTTGTCTAGTTGTGCTAATGCTTTATACTTCACTTATATTTCCAAATTGAGTTGCATTTTACATACTGGACAACATGATCATGTTCATAATAATCAGAGTAGCGCAGTTGAAGCATGGCATGATTCAATTTGGTTTTCAGACATATTAAATTGGTTTGATCTTGTTCACAAATTTGATCATAGATCTTCTTTGAGAAAACTGAATTTAATATTGAAGAACATGACTATCTATTTAGTTGTTTTTTACCATGATCATGATTCTTTGTACTTCACTTATACCTGCAATTTAAGTTGCTTGATGTATACTGGACATACTTTTCATGTGAACAACAATAATACAACATGTTATATATACATATACTTTGCGTACATGTTGTTCTTTTTGTTTCTCCCACTTTCAGCTTACCTAAAGCCGAGGACGGCTTTTCATGAAGAAAGGGAGGATGATGAGGATATCTACGGGGATTATGATGATTCTGACTGCCTGAACTGGAAGGAAATACTGAGTCAAATCAATAATGACTATCAGGTGAATTCATTCTTAATTGAACCTGATGTTTTACTTAATGAGAACTTTATACTACCTAAGTCTATGCATCTTTGTATGATCAGGTTTATTGATAACACAAGTGTTGCGCGAGGAGGAGGAGGAGGAGAGTTGCAGCAAGAAGGACAAGCGCTGATTTCCAAT
Source organism: Avena eriantha (assembly GCA_910589775.1). NCBI lineage: Eukaryota > Viridiplantae > Streptophyta > Magnoliopsida > Poales > Poaceae > Avena > Avena eriantha. The sequence goes on from OU342743.1 coordinate 390,100,360, forward strand.
ATCAACAAGTGCGCGAGGGAGGAGCGGGAGGCAGGCGCACTAGGACGCAATGAGGAAATCACGTATGAGCAAGAGAGAGAGATGGCGCACCAAGAATTACATGTTTGAGGTGTTCCACGACGTTTGGACTGCGTGCCAATAAGGCCGAACCCATATATGGGTCGGTATGTATCAGTTTGAGTCGAACCGAGTCAGTTGGGCCAAGTTATGGCTGTTTTTAGGCCCGTTTAGAGGGGAGGACGCCCCAGCCCTCATATAAACCTCCGTAGCCGTCACAAGTTAGTTTTTAGACCACGTTAAAATATTTTGGAGTTGTTTCTTTCATAGAACCTCTGGAATTACCCTGTGTTCGAATCTGCCAACTATAATTGAGTGTGATCTGTTGTTCCATTGGGAATTAGTAGATTGCATACTACCGTTCGTGGTCACGGCTGCGTGCGCAAGAGTGTGGTGTTGTGAATATCCTACAAGGTTCGAGAGCTGTTGCATTGGCATTAGGGATCGAGCGGGAGAGATCATAGCTACGCACTAGTTATCTATCATCCACCATCACCATCGACAAGAGCTTGCTGAGAAGATCGGGCCACCCCATATCACAAGGGGTTTCCACTATCACGATGCAAACTCGAACGAGGTTTGTGATATTTGGAGCTCCTTGGTCAAAGGAGCATGAGGCAAGAACTAGATAGATCCACAAGGGGTTTCCACTAATTCCAAAAATCATGCCTAGGGTTTACAATGGCTGGGGCCAGCCACTAGTTCAGGGGTACTTTAGGCATAAAAGGGTAAAAACTGGATGAAACAGGAATATTCTCGGGCATCAAACCCATGTTGACTTTGAGACTGGGCATTCCAATAATAAGTCCGGTCGCTCCGGACTGGGCGCCGAAAATTCCGGTCCGCGCCCGTAATTCTGGTCGGCTGCCGGAACTGCAGGAAGAGACGTGTTTTGGTCGGCACCGGTCTGTTTCGGTGTGCGCCGGAAGTTCCGGTCGTTGGTCTGGTCCGCCGGGGCATGCGCCGGACGTTCCTACGAGGAGTCCGGTCCGCTGGTCCTGGCGCCGGTTTGGCCTAGGACTCCGGTTCGCGTTGGCTTGGCTTCTTCTCTTGGCATTTCTTCATGGGGTTCGTACCTGAGGATGCACAAGGTATTGGCATGAAGTAACAAGCCATCCAAGGATGCATCAAAGTCACATGAGACAAGGAGCGAATTCACCTTAGCTTGAAGGAGCTCGGCTCGGGCACGGGTCATCGGTCCACTTGGGGGACTTGTTGGTGTAGATGTAGGAGCGTCCGTAGGACGGGCTACATCAGCTCCACCCCCCTTGGGAAAGAGTCGTCATCGACTCTTCATGGATATCATCTTGAACATCTCCATGGTAGGGTGAAAGGTCCTTGACATTGAATGTATTGCTTGCAATGTACTTGGAGGTCGGTATGTCGATGATGTAGGCGTTGTTGTTGATTCTTTTGAGGACCTTGAAGGGACCATCTCCTCTTGGCTTGAGCTTGGAGTCGCGTTCCTTGGGGAAGCGGTCCTTGCTTAGGTGTATCCACACAAGATCACCTTCTTCAAAGATCATCTCCTTCTTGTCCTTGTTTAACCTTGAAGCTTGGCGAAGGACTTGTTGTTCGATAGTAGATCTTGTTTCTTCATGAAGCTTCTTCATAGCTTGTGCGCGCTTCTCGACGTCCATGTTCGTGCCCTCATGGAGAGGTAGTGGTAGGATGTCGAGCGTGGTGAGGGGCTCAAAACCATAGACGATCATGAATGTACTCATCTTGGTTGTTGAGTGCTTGGCCCGGTTGTAGGCGAACTCGGCGTGTGGAATGCATTCCTCCCAATCCTTCAAGTTCTTCTTGATCAACAAATGTAGAAGAGTTCCGAGGCTTCGGTTGACAACCTCGGTTTGTCCATCGGTTTGAGGATGCGACGCGGATGTAAAGAGGAGCTTGATGCCGAGCTTGGCCATGAGGGTCTTCCATAAGTGCTCATGAATTTGACGTCGCGGTCGGAGACGATTGTTCGTGGCACACCGTGAAGATGGGCGATTTCCCTGAAAAACAAATTTGCAACATGTGAAGCATCGTCGGTCTTATGGCACGGTATAAAGTGTGCCATTTTGGAAAAGCGATCCACGACAACAAATATAGAGTCATGACCATGCTTAGATCTAGGCAATCCTAATACGAAATCCATGCTAATGTCAGACCAAGGTGTATGAGGAATAGGCAATGGCATATAAAGACCATAGGGATTAGCTTGAACACATGTCGTGCATCGTTGAACGTAGCGCTCCACAGTCGCGCTTCATCTTAGGCCAAAAGTAGTGAATGGAGAGCATGTCCAATGTCTTGTCACGGCCAAAGTGACCCATAAGGCCTCCACCATGAGATTCTTGGAGAAGCAAGAGTTGGAGGGATGACTTCGGAATGCAAAGCTTGTTTTGTTTAAAGAGGAAGCCCTTATGCAAATAGAAATCATCAACTCCTTTGTCAATGGAGCACTTTTCGAAAATTGGTTAAAAGAACGGGTCAGAAGCATACAAAGATTTTATTTCCTCAAGACCCAACACGTTGATTTCAAGTCTCATAAGAAGGCTTGTGTGCTTGCGAGACAAAGCGTCTGCAACCACATTATCTTTGTCCTTCTTATACTTGACAATGTACGGAAAAGATTCCTTGAACTCAACCCACTTAGCGTGTCTCTTACTCAAGTTGGCTTGGCCATTGAGATATTTCAACGACTCATGGTCGGAATGTATGATAAATTATTTGGGCCATAGGTAGTGTTGCCAAACTTGAAGAACACGAACTAAGGCAAAAAGCTCTTTGTCATAAATTGGATAATTAAGGTGAGCACCATCAAGTTTCTCGCTATGGTAGGCTATAGGACGCTATAGGCATAAGGACTCCTCCAATGCCAATACCACTAGCATCACACTCTATCTCAAAAGTTTTTGTGAAATCCGGTAACGCAAGGAGAGGTGCTTCGGTGAGCCTCTTTTTGAGTTCATCAAAAGCTTTTTGTTGTGCTTTGCCCCACACGAAGGTGACATTCTTTTTCGTCAACTCGTTGAGAGCACAAGCAATGGTGGAAAAGTCTTTCACAAAGCGACGATAGAAACCGGCCAACCCATGAAAACTTCGGAGTTCACTCACATTTGTTGGGATGGGCCAATCTCGTATGTCCTTTACCTTGAAAACATCAACTTCAATTCCATTCGAAGAAACGACAAATCCAAGAAAAATCAACTTGTCTTTAGCAAAAGTGCACTTGGGAAGATTAGCATAAAGCTTTTCATGTCGAAGGATTTGCAAAACTTCCTTGACATGTGTTATATGTTCCTCAAGTGATTTTCTATAAACAAGAATATCATCGAAGTAGACAATATCACTTTTTCCAATGAGAGAACGCAAGATGCGATTCATAAGGCGCATGAAGGTGGATGGGGCATTAGATAAACCAAAGGGCATAACCAACCATTCATAGAGACCAAGTTTGGTCTTGAAGGCAGTTTTCCACTCATCACCTTCAGCCATGCATATTTGATGGTAACCACTACGAAGATCAATTTTCGAAAAAATAGTGGCTCCACACAATTTATCAAGCATGTCATCGAGACGTGGTATGGGATGTCGATAACGCACGGTGATAGCATTGATTGGACGATAGTCCATGCATAACCGTAACATATCATCCGTTTTTGGAACAAGTATCACGGGCATGGCACTTGGACTAGTGCTAACTTGGATCAAACCTTTGGAGACGAGTTGGTTGATTTGACGTTCAATCTCCTTTGTCTCTGTAACACCCTAGATTTCTGGTTATCCTTTGAATTGAGTATTGGATCATGTATGTTGTTGTTTTGGTTGTGAACTTGTACTTGCTGAGTATAGTTTACTCGCCCTTGCGTTTCCTTTTGTTTTTGTTTGGATTTCAGGTACTCAGCGTAGAGACATGCTTGGGAGGGAGTAGCTTGCCACCACTTTGGCACACATATCAATACTATATATCATAGAACATTTACCACACATAATTCTCAGTTTTGCCATTATTACTTAGCATAACTTGTGGAGTTGTTGGCATGTTCTTGTGAGTCTTTGGTCACTCTAGCGTTAGTATTCGTGTTTGGGATTGATTACGCCCTATATAAACTGTGTGGATGCCTATTTATACGGTTGTTATTGGACAAATCCTTTATATTAAATTGTTGCCTGTCGTGGATGTCCTTTAAAACAAAGGAGGTGCTGCCGAAAATTTGAATTATCATCTATTTTGTAGAAATTTAAGATGAGTGATAGCACCTCCAGTTAGATATAAATCTGGGGTGTTATAGTTGGTATCAGAGCCTAGGCTTTAGATCTCTGGTGTAGTAAGTTAGGATAATATTTGTAAACATCTAAAACTTGAGTTAGGACCAACCAAAAAAAATTGACACACTGGTGCACTATAGGATGGGGTTATGGGATATCCATTTTTTGTGTTTCTGGTTATTCAATTTTGCTTGTTTATCTTACCCATTGGAGTAAGGATGGAAATTATTTGATGTTATTTGATTTTTGTTTGCTGTTCATTGATAATGTGTTGTATAGTTATGGCGTCGAATCGTAGAGGTCGGGCTCGTGGCCGTGCTGGCCGCAATGGTCGTGTAGAGGGGACAGATGAGGAAGTGAGCCAATCTGGGAGTAGTGATGGACGTCATGTTGCGAACATGACGCTCACCAAGTGGCTGGATATGAAATTAGACAAGTTTGATGGATTTGGGACACCAATGGACACTGCAAGTTGGCTTCGCACCATGGAGAAGTACATGGATGCATCGGTGATGACGCCAGAGGACAGGGTTGTATATGTGGCTTTTCAGCTGAAGGGTCTCGCTGATGTTTGGTGGGATGGAGTCCGTGCAGCTTGGACACCGGCTCATGGACCGCCTACATGGGATGTTTTTGTTACACAATTCACTGCTAAGTACTACCCGGCTTCATTCAAGGAGAAGATGGATGTTGCCCTCAGGAATATCAAGCAAGGGAATAAGATGGTGGATGACTATGATGCCGAGTTTAGTAAGATGGTTCATTTTGTGGACCATATTAATCAGAATGAGCCAGAGAAAGCAAGGAGGTTCTTTGAGGGACTTAATTCACGATATCGACATGTGATGGGAGTGAATCGCCCATCCAGCTATTTCGCTGTTGTTGAGCAGGCGAGGGGTTTGGAGTTACAATATCAACTCACAGAAGTAGAGAAAACTTGTACAAATGGTGCCAACAACAATGGTGGGGGCATAAGAAAAACTACCAGGACGGAGTGGATCTACTCAGCGATCTGACTTCAAGAAGTTCATATCAGAGCAGCGGTCTCAGCAGTCATTCAAGCCTAGGCAGTCAGGGGCTCAGTCTTATTCAGGGTCACGCTCTGCACCACCTACATTCCTACGACCCGTTCCAGGATAGGGTATGATTTGTTTCAAGTGCGGGGAGGGTCACCGTGCTTCTGAGTGTGACTTTTCAGGGTCTTGTCGTCAGTGCGGCAGGAATGGGCACATGAGTAGGGTATGCAGGGAGAACCCAAATTCTGTCATCAAGTGGGAAGTGGCCACATCTTCTAAAGTAGGGTCTTCCGGAGATGGAGCCTCTCGTGGTTCAGCATCAGCAGCCAAATCTTCCCAGGGTTCAGTGCATATGATGGCATATTCTCAGCAGTTTCCGCCACACTATCAGGCGTATCCACCACCGCAATTTCCGCCGCAACAATTCCCACCTCCACCGCCAGGTTATTACTGGTCAGCTACTCCACTTCCGACACCGCATGCCCCACTTCAGTTACCTGCACCACCTACTGCTCCACCGCCACCACAACAGAATACTAGGATTTCTTCTTCAACACCTCCTGGGATCTATGCCATGCCTACTATTTCTTCTTTGGGACGTCCAGATGTCGTTACAGGTATACTTCCAGTTGATTCACATGATGCTTTAATTCTCTTTGATTCTTGTGCTACCTATTCGTTCGTGTCACTTGACTTTGTCAAGAAAGTTGGTCTCTCTAGCCAAGAGATTTCTGAATCTGTTCGAGTTAGTTCACCGGGAGGTTTGATCACTACTTCCGTAGTATGTCCGGGATGTGTGATTTCAATAGATGATGAAGATTTTGTGGCCAATTTGATGGTAATTCCCTTACCAGCCTTTGATGTTATTCTTGGTATGGATTGGCTACATCGCTATCGGGCCGTTATATCTTGTTTCTGGAAGACCAGCAAATTGGAGGCCCCCTCCGGCAAACAGTTAATCTTTCAGTGCAGTGCACCTAAACGTTCTCTATCAATGTTGGCAAGCCTGTTTCCAGGTCAGAGAGTACTGAAGAATGGATTTCTTTGGGCTTTGCTGGGAAAGTCGAGTAAAGAGTTGAATATTGAGAACATCCATGTGGTTAGAAATTATCCTGATGTTTTTCCTAGCGAGCTACCAGGTATGCCACCAGAGCGGGACATGGTGTTTATTGACCTTGTTCCTGGGGCACGCCCAATTTCAATTGCTCCATATCGTTTAGCCCGTCCTTTTCAAGAGGAGTTGAAGAAGCAAATTGATGATATGCTAGCCAAGGATTTGATCCGGCATAGTGTTTCACCCTAGGGAGCTCCAGTTTTGTTCACTGAGAAGAAAGATTTGACTCTGCGGATGTGTATTGATTAATGCGGTGACTATCAAGAACAAATGTCCGATGCCATGCATCGATGACTTATTTGATCAATTGAAGGGTGCCAAGGTGTTTTCAAAGATCGATTTGTAGTCAGGCTATAATCAAATAAGAGTGTGAGAAGAGGATATTGAGAAGTCAACGTTCTCTACAAAGTATGGACATTATGAGTTCAAGGTTATGTCCTTTGGATTAACGAATGCACCTGCTTATTTCATGGAGGCGATGAATAGCATGTTCCATAAGTATGATGATTTTGTCGTGGTATTTATTGATGACATTCTCATTTTCTCCAAGACGGAGGAAGATCATGAATGTCATTTGAGCATGGTGCTCGAGACATTGCGGAAGAATAAGTTCTATGCTAAGTTGAAGAAGTGTGAGTTTTGGCTTTCGGAAGTTGCCTATTTGGGACATGTTATTAATGGTGAAGGTATTTCTGTTGACCCTAGCAAGGTTTCCACTGTCGTTAGTTGGGTACGACCATCTAATGTAAAGGAGGTGAGAAGTTTCTTTGGAATGGCTGGTTATTATAGGCGTTTTGTGAAGGATTTTTCTATCATTGCCAAGCCAATGACCATGCTGACACATAAAGGGGTAAAGTTTCAGTGGACAGAGGAGTGTGACCGTAGCTTTTGTTTATTGAAGGATCGATTGGTGTCAGCACCTGTTCTTACACTTTCGGATTTTGGAGAGCATTTTACAGTATATTCTGATGCTTCTCTGGTGGGGCTTGGTTGTGTTCTCATGCAGAATGGAAAAGTGATTTCATATGCGTCGAGGCAGTTGAAAAACCACGAGAAAAATTATCCTACCCATGACTTAGAGCTTGCGACAGTTGTTTTTGTACTAAAGCTTTGGAGGCATTATCTTTATGGAGCAACGTGTGACATATTCACGGATCATAAGAGTCTCAAGTATATCTTCACACAGAAGGATTTGAACTTAAGGCAGAGGAGGTGGTTAGAGTTAATTAAAGATTATGATCTCAATATCCAGTATACACCGGGTAAGGGAAATGCGGTCGCGAATGCTCTCAGTCATAAGCCAGTCCCTTCTACATTGAATTCCTTAATAGATGATTTTGAGCGAATGGGTATTTCATATTGCTATGCGGGAGTTGTAGAATCAGAGTCACAACGTATTCTTGAGTCGGCCATACCTAGGCATGTATTGGAAGCACAGCAACAAGATCGATTATTGCTCCAAGTTAAGAAGCGTGTCCGAGAAGGGAAGATTGGAGATTTTACTTTGGATTCCATGGGAGCCGTTCGGTTTCGAGGTCGTTTGTGTGTGCCACAGAACTCACAAGTAAAGGAAGACATTCTGAGAGAGGCACACCGTACTCCATATACCGTACGCCCGGGCGAAAACAAGATGTATTAAGATTTGAAGGTAAACTATTGGTCGAAACGGATGAAGGTCGATGTCGCTAAGTATGTATCATCTTGTAGTGTATGTCAGCAAGTAAAGGCTGAGCATAAGAGACCATTTGGACTGTTGCAGCCTCTCGAGGTTCCAGAGTGGCCCTAGGATGATATTGCTATGGATTTTGTTGTTGGCCTACCTCGTACGCAAAGAGGGAAAGACACTATTTGGGTTGTTGTGGACCGATTAAGCAAGGTCGCTCATTTTATTCCTACTCGCACGACAAACTCAGCAAGCGACCTGGCACCGATATATGTGCAAGAGATAGTACGGTTGCATGGAGTTCTGAAAACCATTGTTTCTGACAGAGATGCTAAGTTTGCATCAAAATTCTGGGAGAGTTTACAGAGTGCATTGGGGACAGAGTTGAGGCTTAGCACGGCATTTCACCCTTAGACTGATGGCCAGTCAGAGCGTACAATCCAAACTTTAGAGGGTATGTTGAGATGTTGCGTTCTATCTTGGCAAGGGAGTTGGGAGGACCATTTGCCACTCGTGGAGTTTTCATATAATAACAGCTATCAAGCTAGCATCCGCAAGGCGCCCTACGAGGCTTTATATGGACGAAAGTGTAACACCCCAAATTTCTATCTAACTGGAAGTGCTACCCATCATCTTAAATTTCTACAAAATAGATGATAATTCAAAATTTTGGCAGCACCTCATTTGTTTTAAAGGACATCCACGACAGGCAACAATTTAATATAAATGATTTTTCCAATAACAACCGTACAAATAGGCATCCACGCAGTTCATATAGGGCATAATCAATCCCGAACACGAATACTAATGCTAGAGCGACCAAAGACTCACAAGAACATGTCAACGACTCCACAAATTACGATAAGTAATAATGGCAAAACTAAGAATTATGTGTGGTAGATGTTCTATGATATGTAGTATTGATATGTGCACCAAAGTGGTGGCAAGCTACCCCTCCCATGCATGTCGCTACTGCTGAGTACCTGAAATCCAAATAAAAACGAAAGAAAACGCACGAGTGAGTAAAATATACTTAGCAAGTACAAGTTCAGAACCGAAACAACAACATACAGAATCCAATACGCAATTCAAATGATAACCAGAAAACACTGTTATGCATGTTATAATTTATGGTTAGAGCATTCCGGAATATTCACTGTTAACTTCCTCACCGACCTCGCGGATTAGTTAATCAAGTGAATTGTCACCGACCTAGCTCAAGCTCACCGGAGTAGTTACATAATAACTTAAATCAACGTCCGCTCCGGAATAGTCATTTGTAACTTATTCACCGCCCTGGCTTAAAATAAACTTCTCGACAATATCTCAAGACAAGAACCCCAAATGAAAAACAAACATCACACAACCAACAATTTAAGATGGCAACCATCAACACAAAGGGCTCGTCATGCACTTGCCTAGAACGGAGTTCAAGCCGAAGAACAACCCCCAGCACCCGAAACTCCAAATCCTGTAGGTGAAACCATTTTAGAAACTGTTCTTGAAAGAAACAGCCTAATATACCGCGCATAGACTTAATCAATATGTCAAGGCAGACGTAATTTAATCCATCCACGCCATCTGCCAGGCAACTCAATCTGCAATTAAAATAATTAACTCCCTACTCGTCCCAACCACGCAATGACGTAACAGACTTCAATATATCTACCGTATACTGACTGAAAAACTAGAAATCAAACTGTAGGTAAAATAGTTTTAGAGGCTGTTCTCGAAGGAAACAGTCTAAATTACAGTGTGTAGTCTTGGTCCAGATTTGATCCTATAGCTAGAAGCAGACATAACTGAACCTAGTTGTGGTAACTATCTGTAGCTAACAGCCTCACACTGAAATTAACCAACTAATTTCGTAGCATCCATCAACTAACCAAAACAGCTACCTCGTATCAATTATACATGAGCAGCACTATTATTTCTAATTTAAACCTTGCCTTACGATTGTTGTTAATTACAACAAAACCAACACGCACTAGCATACAGTTAATAGCTGCACCTACTAGTACTGGTCTTCTAACGGGAGAAAGATGTAAAACGAATGATTAGCTCAGCTAGCTTCCAATCTAATGTGGCCGGCGGCAAAACTCGTACCCAGCGACTAATTTGGTGCAGACTAGACTAGAAATCAAACCAGCAACACACGTTGCTGCCTACGGAGGGATCTACGTACCTGGCAACAAGCAGTGACAGATCAATGAGGCCAAAACCGATGCAGGCCGCGGCAACCACGACGCCCGCACTAGATCAGCTATCCACGGTAGAAATCGGAGGAATCCCTAGGCGACAGTGGCAGCGGCAGCGTCAGCGTCTAGGATTGGGGAACATTTTGGTCTTAGGGAGAGGACTAGGTCTAGTCCGGAGGTTTTCTTTTTATTATTTTTTTTTCTTCCAGTCGAAAACGGATTCCAGCTCAAACGACAATTTTCAATAGCTCAAATTTAAAATATCTTCAATAATTCATTTGACATCCGATTTGCATAAATTTATACTCTTTTTCGATCAGCTTGACGAGACGAACCCAACCATGGTGTTGGATTATCCATCCGGCTTATGTTTCAAAAAGTCAAATTTTGGTCAACTACAAGGAAAATACGGGATATTACATTCTCCACCCGTTTAACAGAATTCGCCCTCGAATTCATGCTCACTACTCAACCGAAGAATAACTTAAGCTTCAAAGAACATATTTACTCACCAGGTGTAAATAACTCCGGATATTTCTCTCGCATCGTTGACTCAAGTTCCCACGTTGCTTCACGCTCCGTCTGATTTGTCCAAAGAACCTTGACAAACTTGAGAGTTCGGCGCCTCATTACTCTATCCGCCTCCTCCAAAATCCTTACCGGGCGGGCCTCAAATGTCAAATCTTGCTCAATGGTAATAGGCTCCAGAGTCATTTGCCTTTCTGGATCTCGAAAGTACTTTCTCAGCATCGAGACATAGAATACATTGTGTACACCTTTCATTGACTCAGGTAACTCCAGACGATACGCCAACTTCCCGACTCGTGCCACTATCTTGAAAGGTCCAATATATCGTGGGCTAAGTTTTCCTTTGATATTAAATCTCACCACACCCTTAGTAGGTGATACTCTAAGAAGCACCTCATCACCTACTTGAAATTCCACATTTCGTCTCTTGGGATCGGCGTAACTCTTTTGCCTACTCTGTGCTGTCAACATGTGTTCTCTAATCTCAGCAACCCTCTCAGTGGTCTGCTGAACCCAGTTTGGCCCCAATACAGATTTCTCACCCACAACAGTCCAACAAAGCGGGGATCTGCATTTGCGTCCATATAAAGCCTCATAAGGCGCCTTGCGGATGCTAGCTTGAGAACTATTATTATATGAAAACTCAACAAGCGACAGGTGGTCTTCCCAGCTCCCTTGCCACGATAGAACACAACATCTCAACATATCTTCTAGAGTTTGGATCGTACGCTCTGACTGGCCATTAGTCTGAGGGTAAAACGCCGTGCTAAGCCTCAACTTTGTCCCCAATGCACTCCGCAAACTCTCCTAGAACTTTGATACAAACTTAGCATCTCTGTCAGTAACAATGGTTTTCGGAACCCCATGCAACCGTACTATCTCTCGCACATATATCGGTGCCAGGTCGCTTGCTGGGTTTGTCGTGCGAATAGGAATAAAATGAGCGACCTTACTTAATCGGTCCACAACAACCCAAATAGCGTCTTTCCCTCTTTGCGTACGGGGTAGGCCAACAACAAAATCCATCGCAATGTCATCCCAGGGCCACTCTGGAACCTCAGGGGGGCTGCAACAGTCCCGATGGTCTCTTATGCTCAGCCTTTACTTGCTGACATACACTACAAGATGACACATACTTAGCCACATCGACCTTCATCCGTTTCCACCAATAGTTTACCTTCAAATCCTGGTACATCTTGTTTTCGCCCAGGTGTACGGTATATGGAGTACGGTGTGCCTCTCTCAGAATGTCTTCCTTTACCTGTGAGTTCTGTGGCACACACAAACGACCTCGAAACCGAACGGTCCCATGGAATCCAAAGTAAAATCTCCAATCTTTCCTTCTCGGACACGCTTCTTAACTTCGAGCAATAATCGATCTTGTTGTTGTGCTTCCAATACCCGCCTAGGTATGGCGACTCAAGAATAAGTTGTGATTCTGATTCTACAACTCCCGCATAGCAGTATGAAATACCCAATCGCTCAAAATCATCTATTAAGGAATTCACTGTAGAAGGGACTGGCTTACGACTGAGAGCATCCGCAACCACATTTCCCTTACCCGGTGTATACTGGATATTGAGATTATAATCTTTAATTAACTCTAGCCACCTCCTCTGCCTTAGGTTCAAATCCTTCTGTGTGAAGATATACTTGAGACTCTTATGATCCGTGAATATGTCACACGTCGCTCCATAAAGATAATGTCTCCAAAGCTTGAGTGCAAAAACAACTACCGTAAGATCTAAATCATAGGTAGGATAATTTTCCTCTTGCTTTTTCAACTGCCTCGATGCATACGAAATCACCTTTCCATTCTACATGAGAACACAACCAAGCCCCACCAGCGAAGCATCAGAATATACTGTAAAACGCTCTCCAAAATCTGGAAGTGTAAGTATAGGTGCCGACACCAATCGGTCCTTCAATAAACAAAAACTATGCTCACACTCCTCTGTCCACTGAAACTTTACCCCTTTATGTGTAAGCATAGTCATTGGCTTGGCAATGATAGAAAAATCCCTCACAAATCGCCTATAGTAACCAGCCATTCCCAAGAAACTTCTCACCTCCTTTACATCAGATGGTCGTTCCCAGCCAACGACAGTGGGAACCTTGCTAGGGTCAACGGAAATACCTTCACCACTAATAACATGTCCCAAATAGGCAACTTCCGAAAGCCAAAACTCACACTTCTTCAACTTAGCATAGAACTTATTCTTCCGCAACGTCTCGAGCACCACGCTCAAATGACGTTCATGATCTTCCTCCGTCTTGGAGAAAATGAGAATGTCATCAATAAATACCACGACAAAATCATCATACTTATGGAACATGCTATTCATCGCCTCCATGAAATAAGCAGGTGCATTCGTTAGTCCAAAGGACATAACCTTGAACTCATAATGTCCATACTTGGTAGAGAACGCCGTCTTCTCAATATCCTCTTCTCGCACTCTTATTTGATTATAGCCTGACTACAAATCGATCTTTGAAAACACCTTGGCACCCTTCAACTGATCAAATAAGTCCTCGATGCGGGGCAACGGATATTTGTTCTTGATAGTCACCGCATTAAGTGCCCGATAATCAATACACATCCACAGAGTCAAATCTTTCTTCTCAGTGAACAAAACTGGAGCTCCCCAAGGTGAAACACTATGCCGGATCAAATCCTTAGCTAGCATATCATCAATTTGCTTCTTCAACTCCTCTTGAAAAGGACGGGCTAAACAATATGGAGCAATTGAAATTGGGCGTGCACCAGGCACAAGGTCAATACGAAACACCACATCCCGCTCCGGTGGCATACCTGGTAGCTCACTAGGAAAAACATCAGGATAATTTCTAACCACATGAATGTTCTCAATCTTCAGCTCTTTACTCGACTTTCCCACCAAAGCCCAAAGAAATCCATTCTTCAATACTCTCTGACCTAGAAACAGGCTAGCCAACATTGATAGAGACCGTTTAGGTGCACTGCACTGAAAGATTAATTGTTTTCCGAAGGGAGCCTCCAAAGTGATGGTCTTCCAGAAATAGGATATAACGGCACGATAGCGATGTAGCCAATCCATACCAAGAATAACATCAAAGGCCGGTAAGGGAATTACCATCAAATTTGCCACAAAATCTTCATCGTCTATGGAAATCACACATCCCGGACATACTACAGAACTAGTGATCAATCCTCCCGGTGAACTAACCCAAACAGATTCAGAAATCTCTTGGCTAGAGAGGCCAACTTTCTTGACAAAGTCAAGTGACACAAACGAATAGGTAGCACTAGAATCAAAGAGAATTAAAGCATCATGCGAATCAACTGGAAGTATACCCGTAACGACATCTGGACGTCCCAAATAAGAAATAGTAGGCATGGCATGGATCCCAGGAGGTGCTGAAGAAGAAATCCCAGTATTCTGTTGTGGTGGCAGTGGAGCAGTAGGTGGTGCAGGTAACTGAAGTGGGGCATGCGGTGCCGGAAGTGGAGTAGCTGACCAATAATAACCTGGCGGTGGAGGTGAGAATTGTTGAGGCAGAAATTGTGGTGATGGATACGCCTGATAGTGTGGCTGAAACTGCTGAGAAGATGCCATCATATGCACTAAACCCTGGGAAGATTTGGCTGCTGATGCTGAACCACGAGAGGCTCCATCTACGGAAGGCCCTACTTTAGAAGATGTGGCCACCTCCCACTTGATGACAGAATTTGGGTTCTCCCTGCATACCCTACTCATGTGCCCATTCCTACCGCACTGACAACAAGACCCTGAAAAGTCACACTCAGAAGCACGGTGGCCCTCGCCGCACTTGAAACAAATCATACCCTGTCCTGGAACAGGTCGTAGGAATGTAGGTGATGCAGAGCGTGACCCTGAATAAGACTGAGCCCCTGACTGCCTAGGCTTGAATGACTGCTGAGTCCGCTGCTCTGGCTTGAACTTCTTGAAGTCAGATCGCTGAGTAGACCCACTCCCATCCTGGTAGTTCCTCTTATGCCCACCACCATTGTTGTTGGCACCATTTGTGCGAGTTTTCTCTGCCTCCGTGAGTTCATATTGTAACTCCAAACCCCTAGCCTGCTCAACCACAGCGAAATAGTTGGATGGGCGATTCACTCCCATCACATGTCGATATCGCGAATTAAGTCCCTCGAAGAACCTCCTTACTTTCTCTGGCTCATTCTGATTAATATGGTCCACAAAATGAACCATCTTACTAAACTCGGCATCATACTCATCCACCGTCTTATTCCCTTGCTTGATATTCCTGAGGGCAACATCCATCTTCTCCTTGAATGAAGCCGGGTAGTACTTAGCAGTGAATTGTGTAACAAAAACATCCCATGTAGGCGGTCCATGAGCCGGTGTCCAAGCTGCACGTACTCCATCCCACCAAACATCAGCGAGACCCTTCAGCTGAAAAGCCACATATACAACCCTGTCCTCTGGCATCATCACCGATGCATCCATGTATTTCTCCATGGTGCGAAGCCAACTTGCAGCGTCCATTGGTGTCCCTGATCCATGAAACTTGTCCAATTTCATATCCAGCCACTTGGTGAGCTTCATGTTCGCAGCATGACGTCCATCACTATTCCCAGATTGGCTCACTTCCTCATTTGACCCCTCTGCAGGACCGTTGCGGCCAGCACGGCCACGAGCCCGACCTCTACGATTCGGCACCATAACTATACAACACATTATCAATAATGAGCAAACAAAATCAAATAACATCAAATAATTTCCATCCTTACTCCAATGGGTAAGATAAACAAGCAAAATTGAATAACCAGAAACACAAATAAGATGCATATCCCATAAACCCCATCCTACTGTGCACCAGTGTGTCAATTTTTTTTGGTTGGTCCTAACTCAAGTTTTAGATGTTTACAAATCTTATCCTAACTTACTACACCAGAGATCTAAAGCCTAGGCTCTGATACCAACTGTAACACCCCAGATTTCTATCTAACTGGAAGTGCTACCCATCATCTTAAATTTCTACAAAATAGATGATAATTCAAAATTCCGGCAGCACCTCCTTTGTTTTAAAGGACATCCACGACAGGCAACAATTTAATATAAATGATTTGTCCAATAACAACCGTATAAATAGGCATCCACGCAGTTCATATAGGGCATAATCAATCCCGAACATGAATACTAACGCTAGAGTGACCAAAGACTCACAAGAACATGTCAACGACTCCACAAATTACGATAAGTAATAATGGCAAAACTAAGAATTATGTGTGGTAGATGTTCTATGATATGTAGTATTGATATGTGCCCCAAAGTGGTGGCAAGCTACCCCCTCCCATGCATGTCGCTACGCTGAGTACCTGAAATCCAAATAAAAACGAAAGAAAACGCAAGAGTGAGTAAAATATACTCAGCAAGTACAAGTTCAGAACCGAAACAACAACATACAGAATCCAATACGCAATTCAAATGATAACCAGAAAACACTGTTATGCATGTTATAATTTATGGTTAGAGCATTCCGGAATATTCACTGTTAACTTCCTCACCGACCTCGCGGATTAGTTAATCAAGTGAATTGTCACCGATCTAGCTCAAGCTCACCGGAGTAGTTACATAATAACTTAAATCACCGTCCGCTCTGGAATAGTCATTTGTAACTTATTCACCGCCCTGGCTTAAAATAAACTTCTCGACAATATCTCAAGGCAAGAACCCCAAATAAAAACCAACATCACACAGCCAACAATTTAAGATGGCAACCATCAACACAATGGGCTTGTCATGCACTTGCCTTAGAACGGCGTTCAAGCCGAAGAACAACCCCCAGCACCCGAAACTCCAAATCTTGTAGGTGAAACCATTTTAGAAACTGTTCTTGAAAGAAACAGCCTAAAATACAGCGCATAGACTTGATCAATATGTCAAGGCAGACATAATTTAATCCATCCATGCCAACTGCCAGGCAACTCAATCTGCAATTGAAATAATTAACTCCCTACTCGTCCCAACCACGCAATGACGTAACAGACTTCAATATATCTACCGTATACTGACTGAAAAACTAGAAATCAATCTGTAGGTAAAATAGTTTTAGAGGCTGTTCTCGAAGGAAACGGTCTAAATTACAGTGTGTAGTCTTGGTCCAGATTTGATCCTATAGCTAGAAGCAGACATAACCGAACCTAGTTGTGGTAACTATCTGTAGCTAACAGCCTCACACTGAAATTAACCAACTAATTTCGTAGCATCCATCAACTAACCAAAACAGCTACCTCGTATCAATTATACATGAGCAGCACTATTATTTCTAATTTAAACCTTGCCTTACGATGATTGTTGTTAATTACAACAAAACCAACACGCACTAGCATACAGTTAATAGCTGCACCTACTAGTACTGGTCTTCTAACGGGAAAAAGATGTAAAACGAATGATTAGCTCAGCTAGCTTCCAATCTAATGTGGCCGGTGGCAAAACTCGTACCCAGCGACTAATTTGGTGCAGACTAGACTAGAAATCAAACCAGCAACACACGTTGCTGCCTACGAAGGGATCTACGTACCTGGCAGCAAGCAGTCACAGATCAATGAGGCCAAAACCGATGCAGGCCGCGGCAACCACGATGCCCGCACTAGATCAGCTATCCACAGCGGAAATCGGAGGAATCCCTAGGCGACAGTGACGGCGGCAGCGTCGGGAACGTTTTGGTCTTAGGGAGAGGACTAGTCTAGTCCGGAGGTTTTATTTTTATTATTTCTTTTTTTTTCTTCCAGTTGGAAACGGATTCCAGCTCAAACGACAATATTCAATAGCTCAAATTTAAAATATCTTCAATAATTCACTTGACATCCGATTTGCATAAATTTATACTCTTTTTCGATCAGCTCGACGAGACGAACCCAACCATGGCGTTGGATTATCCATCCGGCTTATGTTTCAAAAATTCAAATTTTGGTCAACTACAAGGAAAATACGGGATATTAAAGAAAGTGCAGATCTCCGCTTTGTTGGACGGACGTGGGTGAAAAATCTGTATTGGGGCCAGACTGGGTTCAGCAGACTACCGAGAGGGTTGCTGAGATTAGAGAGCACATGTAGGCAGCACAGAGCAGGCAAAAGAGTTACGCTGATCCGAAGAGACGAAATGTGGAATTTCAAGTAGGTGACGAGGTGCTTCTTAGAGTATCACCTACTAAGGGTGTTGTGAGATTTAATATCAAAGAATCCCGCAATATATTGGACCTTTCAAGATAGTGGCACGAGTTGGGAAGTTGGCGTATCGTCTGGAGTTGCCTGAGTCTATGAAAGTTGTACATAATGTATTCTATGTCTCGATGTTGAGAAGGTACATTTGAGACCCAGAACGGCAAATGACACTAGAGCCGATCACAGTTGAGCAAGATTTAACTTTCGAGGCTCGCCCGGTAAAATTTTTGGAGGAGGCTTATAGAGTAATGAGGAGTCGCACTATCAAGTTTGTCAAGGTTCTTTGGACAAATCAGACGGAGAGTGAAGCAACATGGAAACTTGAGTCAATGATGCGAGAGAAATATCCAAAGTTATTTACACCCGGTGAGTAAATATGTTTTTTAAGCTTAAGTTACTCTTCGGTTGAGTAGTCAGCATGAATTTAAGGGCGAATTCTGTTAAACGGGTGGAGAATGTAATATCCCGTGTTATCTTTGTAGTTGACCAAATTTGATTTTTTGAACCATAAGCCAGATGGAGAATCAAACACCGTGGTTGGGTCTGTCTCGTCGATCAAAAAATAGTATAAGTTTATGCAAATCGGAGATCAAATAAATTATTGAAGTTTCTTAAATTTTTGGTTATTAATATTTTCCGGTGGACCCCGACTATGTTTCCGAGTAGAAAAAAACAGGGAATAATAAAAAGAAAAAAAAACTCTCGGACCAGACCTAGACTCACCCAGAACCAAAACGCTCCCCAACTCGCGGACGCCGCCGCCGCCACCGTCGTGGCCTAGGGTTCTTTCCACGTCTGCCGCAGGTAGCAACTCCAGTGCAGGCGTCCTCGTCCGCGTTGCCTTCAACCTTTTGGCCACCTCCGTTTCTACTGTGTTGTCAGGTTTGTAGATCCTCCCTCCTGCAGCAATCGGTCGGTGCTGATTGATTTTGTATTCTTATCCTTGCTAATTCAGTCGTCTTGCAATTGGCCACACCGGCGGAAGCTACATGGGATACTACAAGATTAATTTTCGCTAGATCGTACGTTTCCTAGTGCGTGCACACTTGTGCTGCTAACGACAAGTGCCCGAGTTAATAGAAGGATTATGATGCACACATGCTCCTGCCGCTGCTTTATAGATTGTTACACGAAGCTTGCTTGTTAGTTGAAGATAGCTAGAAAATCAATTGATCAATTTTAGAGTTGAGGTGCTGAGCGAGCCACGGGTAGTTGCTATGGAGGTGCCCGATCTGGGTACGTTGGGGAACTCCAGGATAGCAGTAGGAATATGACTACGTACTATAGTTTAGACTGTTTCCTTCAGGAACAACCCCTAAAACTATTTTTACTTACAGGATTTGGAGCTACGGGTGCTGGGGGTTGTTCTTCAACTTGAACGTCTTTCCTAAGGCAAGTGCATGATGAGCCCTTTGTGTTAACGATTGCCATCTTAAATTGTTGGTGGTATGATGTTGGTTCTTTGGTGTTTTTGCCTTGAGATGTTGTCGAGAATTTTATTTTAAGCCAGGGCGGTGAATAAGTTACACAAGACTAGTTCGGAGCGGACAGCGATTTAAGTTATGATGTAACTACTCCAGTGAGCTTGAGCTAGGTCGGTGACAATTCACTTGATTAACTAATCCGCGAGGTCGGTGAAGAAGTTAACAGTGAATATTCCGGAATGCTCTAACCATAAATTATAACATGCATAACATTGTTTTCTGGTTATCCTTTGAATTGAGTATTGGATCATGTATGTTGTTGTTTTGGTTCTGAACTTGTACTTGCTGAGTATAGTTTACTCACCCTTGCGTTTCCTTTGGTTTTTGTTTGGATTTCAGGTACTCAGCGTAGCGACATGCTTGGGAGGGATTAGCTTGCCACCACTTTGGCACACATATCAATACTACATATCATAGAACATCTACCACACATAATTCTCAGTTTTGCCATTATTACTTAGCGTAACTTCTGGAGTCATTGGCATCTTCTTGTGAGTCTTTGGTCACTCTAGCGTTAGTATTCGTGTTCCGGATTGATTATGCCTATATAAACTACGTGGATGCCTATTTATATGGTTGTTATTGGACAAATCCTTTATATTAAATTGTTGTATGTCGTGGATGTCCTTTAAGACAAAGTAGGTGTTGCCGAAATTTTGAATTATCATCTATTTTGTAGAAATTTAAGATTAGTGATAGCACTTCCAGTTAGATAGAAATCTGGGGTGTTATAGTCTCCTCCAGGTTCGTGCGGTAGGCGGCGTGGTTGGGAAGTGGTGCGTCGGGGACGAGATCAATGCGATGTTCGATGCCGCGAAGAGGGGGTAATCCATGTGGAAGCTCTTCGGGAAACACATCCTTGAATTCCTGCAAAACAATCATCAAATATGGAGGAACATTGGTTAATTCATTAGTTCCTTGCGCTAGTCCCTTGCAAAGGAGGAACTTCTCTCATCTCACTTTTGGTGGCAAGGAGAACACTCTTAGTTTTTCCGCTCGAGTTTGGCTTGTATCTCTCACTCACTATGAGGTGGTTCTCTCTCTCACCGCTCTTCTCACAAGTAGGTGTTGTGCTTTGCGCCCTCGCTAAAGCCTTTGCATTGTCCGCAATTATTTGGCTAGGAGTCATTGGTTGCAAAACACATGTTTTGTTGAGCCATTTGAAGGTGTATACATTGGTGCGACCATCATGTTGAGCAGCCTTGTCAAATTGCCATGGTCGACCAAGAAGCATGAGGCAAACTGTCATAGGAACCACATCACACTCCACCGTATCTTTGTAAGGACCAATGGCAAAGGAGACTCATACGGTATGCTTGATCTTCATGGACCCTTGGTCACTTAGCCATTGCACGTGGTAGGGGTGCTTGTGCGGATGGAGCGTGATGTTGAGCTTCTCACACAACTCGGTGCTAGCAAGGTTGTGGCAACTCCCACCATCGATGATCACCTTCATAGATTTGCCATTGATGTCGGCTCGTGTTTGGAAGATATTTGAGCATTGGTCTTCATGCTCTTATGCTTGAGTGGTCAAGATCCTTGTGACGACAAGCGATGGACTTGCATCATGTTCACACATGAAGAGTTCTTGATCAATTCCACTCGTTGCTTTGCCATTGCTTCCTTGACTCGGGCATCAAATTCATCTTCACTCAAGTACTCTTCTTCACCATTGTCGTGGATGAACAATACTTTCTTGTTTCCACATTTGGCCGACTTGTGTCCTTTACCTCCACACTTGTAGCATTCACCATTGTGTAACACCCTCGCCTGATAAGGCTGAGTTCCTATGTATAGTGCTAATCCCTGGATCAGTTCACTAGCACACACAGTACAAAATGATATCAAATATAACCGTGCATCATAAATATAACAAATATGATCCAGAATTTACGTTACATTATCCAAGTACACAGCGGAAAACAAATATAAGGTAGATCCCCATCCTTCAAATGTGCCACAGACGAACAATTGTTGAGTGGAGTCTCGCAACCTATAACGATCACTCAGAAACAATATAACCTGCAACATGAAAGGTTGCAGCCACGAATGGTCAATACTTTGAATGTATTGACAAGTGTCACTAGTATGTGGATATAAAATGGAGCCTATCAAGTACATGCATATTTGGCTAAGTGGAGTTCAGGGTGATTTGCATAAAGCAACAGTTTTATCCTAACATTTGCAAATAGTTTTAATCCTTTTTGAAAATTGTCTGAACACATTGGACAACACCAAGTGCTCCTATTCCCTTGTTCAAACCATCAAATTTTATTAAGAAATTGGAATGTCGAGATCATCCATAAGCTCAGGCCTTAGTTGCTTAATAATGTCCATAATAGGGGACACGGCTAATCGATTAGATTTATATCTTCTGCAGAAGTTGTACACTTTGCCCACACGACACAATCTCGTCTTGACGCCACCAGTGGCCGCTGGATTAGTACACACCAATTGGTATACCGGTAGATTCGAGAATATGACGAAGTCTTTCCATAGAAGTCCTCCCAATACACAATGCTAGCACGTCTAACAGGCACCAATGCAAAGGGTCTTCCGCTATGTAATTAACTAAGCCAGATCCCATATTAGCATGTGGCTGTACACGGAAGCCATTGTACGAGAAACATGTCAAATCTCTATGATCCTAGGTGGTATTCTTCTAGTGCACACACGAGAGAGGTAACCTAAGATACGGTCCCCTTCGTTGCCACTTTATTCACAACTGAGTATCCACATTCCACCCAGGCGATTCATTGAGTACTTGTTTTATTATATAAAAATATATCCTTTTTTCCAATACCTCATAATACTCATAACATGATATTCCACCCCGAATCTATAGCAGGGCTAAGCATACTATAACTACGATGTCTCCACTAGGAAAGATACAAAAAAAATCCTAAATAGGACATAGCGTAGCATATAGTAAAAATATTCCTACACATGCACTTCTATTAAAAGCAACTACAATGCATAGGAAAATAAGTAGGACGTTTATGATAGTGTCACTTGCCTTTAGTTGATGTAGTCGTTCAAACAATCCTCACAATTGCAATCATTGCACTTCTCACAATCGCAATAGTCACACTCCTCGCAATCTATCGCTTCGAACAAAGCACAACAAATACACCATTTAAAACATTGCAATAAGCAACTATGCAACAATACAATAAAACAATGATGAAACAAATGCATGCATGATGATTGAATATGTAAAAATGATTGTATTTAGTTCTCTGAATATTATGAGATCATATGATGCATGTGGAAAACCATTTAATGAAATAAATCAATTTATTATTAAAGCTATATTGATTTAATATATTTAACTCACTTTTATTCAAGTACTGATGTATCTGTCATATTAAATTTTAAAATAAATACTACTGGATATGTAATTCTATTTATAGACAGTACCAATTCGAATCACCTAAAAACCATATACAGATCTTTTTCTATGATTTAATTACTATTGTAATTGATTTAAAGCTTTCTGTAAAACTTTCTGTTTTAACAGTACCAAATAATTTTGTTTACAATTTCTACGGATAGGTATTGTCAAACCAAAATAGTGGCAATTGGTTTCACTAGGTTTGGAGTTCTTGATAATTTCCTCTGATTTAAATACTAGTTAAACGGGTTTAAATCATTTAAACACATTTGTTTAGGAAAAAATTATATCTAAGGATATATTAATGTCCTACATGACACAAGGATTCCATAGATACCTTATTTGTATTTTTAGGATCTTTAAATAATTTACGATGATTTATTTACTCCAATAAATCCATTAAAGTAATTAAATTAGTACAGTAAATATATATAGTACATGTTGGATCTAACAGAATATTAATGTTCTTCATATTTTTATGAATCCATAGATATATTATTTGCGAAATTTAGACTTACAGAACTCCAGTTATGAATTTAGCAAGATTATACATTTTTCTGTCTATTATTCAATTTTGGAAGTAATTCAATCTTTAACCGAATTACTGCGCAGTCAACGCTGACTGGACACGTCAGCACTGACGCGGTTTAACTAGTTAGCGGTCAACATGGTCCGCGGCGATCTTGGCCGTTGGCAGGCGGTCGTGCGGCTGGGGTGGCTTTCTTCCTCACCTGGGGGTCGCCGGCGAGGTGATGGCGGCGGACGGTGGTGGCATGGCTCAGGCCGCGGTGCTGGGCAGTGCTCCCGTGGTTTCGGGCGAGGGAGAAGAGCCGGACGAGGTGCGGAGTGGCACGGGGAAGACGTGGGTGTGGTCTCCCTCGTCGCTTGCTTCCCGGGGCTTCTGCGTGTGGCGGATGGAGTGGCGGACGACGATGAAGCTCCGGCGAGGCCTCCTGGTCGCTCTGCTGCGAAAGGAGGAGTGAAAACGGGCCAGGAAGAAGCGGTCGACGATGGGGAAGAGAATAGGAGGGAGAGGAGGGTCGCGGGATGACTGAATCGTCGAATCCGAGCTCGACCTCGAGCTTCCGACGGCGGCGGCGCAGATGAGCTGCAGTTTTGGGCTAGGGTTTTGTTTAAATCGCGAAAAATCGCAAGAGGAGACGGAGGAGTGTTTATATGGGGGAGAAATCCTAACAAGATCGACCGAATTTGACAGGGGGGGGGGGGGTCGATCGGGAGTTCATCCCGTGTTCCGGCCAGAGGAAGAGGATGGCGACAAGGGCCCACCTGTAGGTGGATGGACAACGGCTGGCACGCGGGTCCCGCGCTCAGAGGGGAAAAATGGAGGCTAGGGAGAGGGTTTCTCCGCGTGGGCCGGTGCTGCTGCTTACTGGCCGGAAGCGGGCTGGCTGCGGTTGCGCTTCGCTCGCTGCGCGCTGTGTGGGCGGGGCGGGCGGTAGATAGATTTGGTTAGGTGGGCTGGTAGCTTAGGTTTAGTTCATTTTTTTCCTATTTCTTTTTCGATTTTCTTCTTTCCTCCAAATCTTTTTATTAGATAAACCAATTGAGATGATTTTTGTTTCTAAAATTTTCAAATATTCAGAGGATCAACCCAAGAATCTTTTTTCTCAATAATTTGCCTACCTCAAAGTAGTGACTTTATAAATCTGTTCATATTCCTTTGTAGGAAAATTTTAGTAACTCAAATTAGGGGTTTAAAACTAGTGTTTGGAATCCAAATTTTTCATGAATTCCATTGATGCCATGCCAATGCAATGCAAAAGAAAAAAATCTAGTCCCAATTTCTAAAATCTTGGGATGTTACAGACTACCACCCATAAAAGGAATCTCGTCCCGAGATTCGGGAAGACTAGAAAGAAATAGGTTCAGGATACACTAGGTTACTACCACCCTTAAAAGAAAACCGTTTGTGTTGCTTCTCAAGGGTTAACTTCACAATGTGTGAGCTGCTGGGCATATCAAAGTTGCTACCAATATCATCCTATGATATTTATTTGATTGGCTGAGATGCATTGTTTCGAAAGGCATGAACGTTGGAGAGGGGCTAACTAAAGCTTATTATCTTTATCATCCAGCTCTTCAAGGACTCCTCCATTGAAGAGGTGG
Source organism: Avena eriantha (assembly GCA_910589775.1). Taxonomy (NCBI): domain Eukaryota; kingdom Viridiplantae; phylum Streptophyta; class Magnoliopsida; order Poales; family Poaceae; genus Avena; species Avena eriantha. Next base: position 390,125,394 of record OU342743.1, read on the forward strand.
TCAATGTTCAGGCGGTTCACATTCCCCTTCTGAATTAGATTGGTCTTGTCCATATTAGGATCTCCAACATTCTTCTTCTTTTCCGCTTCCTTCCTCTTCTTCCCAGCCTTCTTCTTTTTCTTCTCAGGAGAGTCCGATGCATAGTGCCCTAGTTCCTTGCAATTGTAACACTGTAGCTAGCTTATATCCCTCTTTTTGGATTTCTTGTGATGGTTATGGCCATTATTTCCACCATTGTCTTGACTATCCCCATTACTATTGGTAATTCCATCATTGTTGTTGTGGTCCTTGTGCCCGTAGTAGTTGTGTTCGTTGCCTTCATGCATGTCATGTTCAGAATTTCCATTCCCTTCATGGAAAGTACAAATCCTCTGACGTGATCCGGAGTTTTAGTTGTTGTTGTGCTTCCTCTTGCGTTTCTTAACTTGGCTCTGTTTCTCTTCAAGAATCCTAGCTTTGTCCATTAGATCCTGAAATGTCGGACAGTAAACTACAGATAGGTGAAGTAAAAGCTCATCACTGAGACCATCTAGGAATCTCTCTCTCCTCTTGGCGTCAATGTCAACATCCTCAGGTGCATAGCAAGATAGATTGTTGAACTCCTCTATGTGGTCCACCACAGTGCGGTTGGTTTGGCACAGGTTGCGGAACTCCTTCCTCTTCAAGCTCATTGTTCCTGTAGAGACGTGGTTGGTTTTGAACCCTTCCTCAAACATGGCCCAAGTAACTGTGTCCAGCGGGTGGGTGATCTGGAAAGCATCCCACCAAGAAGCAGCTGATCCTTCCAGTAAGTGAGCAGCAAACCTCACCTTTTCAGCATCGGTGCATCCAACGGTCACCAAGTCCTTGTTCACAGAACGGAGCCAGTCAAGAGCAACCATAGGTTCAGGTGCATATGAGAACTTAGCTGGCCTCAGCCTCAAGAACCTTGTGAGAGCATCACCCTGAGGCTGATTGTTTCCGTTGTTGTTGTTATTGTTGTTCTGACTTGCCATGAATTGGGTCATCACCTGGGTCAATTGTGCCTGTGCTACAATAAGCTGAGCGATCTCATCGGGCTGGCGACTGGGAGGCATCTACTGGGACAGCATAGACGAGTTATAGATAGAAAGAATAGAGAAGTATTACTATCATAACTATATGAAACGATCAATTGACACACAAGCAAACAATCATAACAAGCAACACTCAAGCCAAAATAGTTTTTGTTTTATGTTCCAGAAGTTTATTTTAGTGGCATACCATCCACAAAATAGTTTATATTTCATTAAAATTCGTTTGGGGGTGAACCTACAATCTTAAAAGCAATGAACAGAATCTGTCCAGAAACTACAGCAGTGTTCACGAATTTTTCTAGGTACCTAAAACTCATCAGGAATTTTAGCCAATTTTTGTGCTTATACTACAGCAAATTACTAAACAGATCCTACAATATGAGATCAATTGGAGTTACCAGTAAGAAATGAAAAATCGCGCGGTATAACAGGTCAGGCAGAAAACTGCAGCGAAATTATCAGGAATTTTAATCAAAACCTTCATTAATGCATTATGAAATCCATCAAAAATATTCTGGAACTTTGAGATATCAAATAGCACAACCTAAACATAATAAAACAACTATCAAACAAGTTCTTGCATCAATCTATTGCTACATATAGGCGAAACCCTATCAAAACTATATGGTGGACATCATCTAACTATTGTTTATCTTGCGCTTTCTCGAACGAGTGTTCATCTACAAGTTTTGAACAAGATGAGATTAGAAAAGAAAAATCAAGGATTATAAGAATCTAATAAGTACAAAATTATAAGTTCCTCCATAGCAAGAGTCTTCCTTCTATGTTTTAAAAGAGAAGAGTATGAGAATTAAAGTGATAAGAAGATACTAGACAGAATTGTAAGATGAGAATAGATAGAATGAAATAGTCCTTATAATTTATATGGTTTCCTATTCCAATCCTAGGTCACGATCTTACAGTCAACACACTGCTCTGATACCATCTTATAACACCCTCCCCTGATAAGGCTGAGTTCCTGTGTATAGTGCTAATACCTGGATCGGTTCACTAGCACACACAGTACAAAATGATATCAAATATAACCGTGCATCATAAATATAACGAATATGATCCAGAATTTACATTACGTTATCCAAGTACATAGCGGAAAACAAATATATGGTTGATCCCCATCCTTCAAATGTGCCACAGGCGAACAATTGTTGAGTGGAGTCTCGCGACCTATAACGATCACTCAGAAACGATATAACCTGCAACATGAAAGGTTGCAGCCACGAATGGTCAATACTTTGAATGTATTGGCAAGTGTCACTAGTATGTGGATATAAAATGGAGCCTATCAAGTACATGCATATTTGGCTAAGTGGAGTTCAGGGTGATTTGCATAAAGCAACAGTTTTATCCTAACATTTGCAAATAGTTTTAATCCTTTCTGAAAATTGTCTGAACACATTGGACAACATCAAGTGCTCCTATTCCCTTATTCAAACCATCAAATTTTATTAAGAAATTGGAATGTCGAGATCATCCATAAGCTTCAGGCCTTAGTTGCTCAATATTGTCCATAACCGGGGACACGGATAATCGATTAGATTTATATCTTCTGCAGAAGTTGTACACTTTGCCCACACGACACAATCTCGTCTTGATGCCACCAGTTGCCGCTGGATTAGTACACACCAATTGGTATACCGGCAGATTCGAGAATGTGACGAAGTCTTTCCATAGAAGTCCTCCCAATACACAATGCTAGCATGGCTAACAGGCACCAATGCATGGATATAACCTCCAATACACAATTCTAGTTAACCTGAAGAGGTACCAATGCAAAGAGTCTTCCGCTGTGTAATTAACTAAGCCAGAGCCCATATTAGCATGTGGCTGTACACGAAAGCCATTGTACGAGAAACATGTCAAATCTCTATGATCCTAGGTGGTATTCTTGTAGTGCACACACGAGAGAGGTAACCTAAGGTACGGTCCCCTTCGTTGCCACTTTATTCACAACTAAGTATCCACATTCCACCCAGGCGATTCATTGAGTACTTGTTTTATTATATAAAAATATACCCTTTTTTCCAATACCTCATAATAATCATAACATAATATTCCACCCTAATTCTGTAGCAGGCCTAAGCATACTATAACTACGATGTGTCCACTAGGAAAGATACAAAGAATATCCTAAATAGGACATAGCGTAGCATATAGTAAAAATATTCCTACACATGCACTTCTATTAAAAGCAACTACAATGCATAGGAAAATAAGTAGGACGTTTATTATAGTGTCACTTGCCTTTAGTTGATGTAGTCGTTCAAACAATCCTCACAATTGCAATCGTTGCACTTGTCACAATTGCAATAGTCACACTCCTCGCAATCTATCGCTTTGAACAAAGCACAACAAATACACCATTCAAAACATTGCAACAAGCAACTATACAACAATACAATAAAACAATGATGAAACAAATGCATGCATGATGATTTAATATGTAATAATGATTGTATTTAGTTCTCTGAATATTATGAGATCATATGATGCATGTGGAAAACCATTTAATGCAATAAATCAATTTATTATTAAAGCTATATTGATTTAATATATTTAACTCACTTTAATTCAAGTACTGATGTATCTGTCGTATTAAATTTTAAAATAAATACTACTGGATATGTAATTCTATTTATAGATAGTACCAATTCGAATCACCTAAAAACCATATACAGATCTTTTTCTATGATTTAATTACTATTGTAATCGATTTAAAGCTTTATGTAAAACTTTCTGTTTAACAATACCAAATAATTTTGTTTACAATTTCTATGGATAGGTATTGTCAAACCAAAATAGTGGAAATTAGTTTCACTATGTTTGGAGTTCTGGATAATTTTCTGTGATTTAAATACTAGTTAAACAGGTTTAAATCATTTAAACACATTTGTTTCGGAAAAAATTATATCTAAGGCCATATTAATGTCGTACATGACACAAGGATTCCATAGATACCTTATTTGTATTTTTATGATCTTTAACTAATTTACTGTGATTTATTTACTCCAATAAATCCATTAAAGTAATTAAATTACTACAGTAAATATATATAGTACATGTTGGATCTAACAGCATATTAATGTCTTCATATTTTTATGAATCCATAGATATATTATTTGCAAAATTTGGACTTACAGAACTCCAGTTATGATTCTAGCAAGATTATACATTTTTTTGTCTATTATTCAATTTTTGGAAGTAATTTAATCTTTAACCGAATTACTGCACAGTCAACGCTGACTGGACACGTCAGCGCTGACGTGGTTTGACTAGTTAGCGGTCAACACGGTCCGCGGCGATCTTGGCCGTTGGCACGCGATCGTGCGGCTGGGGTGGCTTTCTTCCTCACCTAGGGGTCGCCCGCGAGGTGATGGCGGCGGACGGTGGTGGCATGGCTCAAGCCACGGTGCTGGGCGGTGCTCCCGTGGTTTCGGGCGAGGGAGAAGAGGCGGACGAGGTGCGGAGTGGCACGGGGAAGACGTGGGTGTGGTCTCCCTCGTCGCTTGCTTCCCGAGGCTTCTGTGTGTGGCGGATGGAGCGGCGGACGATGACGAAGCTCCGGCGAGGCCTCCTGGTCGCTCTGCTGCGAAAGGAGGAGTGAAAACGGGCTAGGAAGAAGCGGTCGATGATAGGGAAGATAATAGGAGGGAGAGGAGGGTCGTGGGATGACTGAATCGTCGAATCCGAGCTCGACCTCGAGCTTCTGACGGTGGCGGCGCAGATGAGCGTTGGTTTTGGGCTAGGGTTTTGTTTAAATCACGAAAAATCGCAAGAGGAGTGTTTATATGGGGGGAGAAATACTAACGAGATCGACTGAACTTGACGAGGGGGGGTTGATCGGGAGTTTGTCCCGTGTTCCGGCCGGAGGAAGAGCATGGCAACAGGGGCCCACCTGTCGGTGGATGGACAACGGCTGGCATGCGGGTCCCGCGCTCAGAGGGAAAAAATGGAGGCTGGGGAGAGGGTTTCTCCATGTGGGCCGGTGCTGCTGTTTACTGGCCCGGAAGCGGGCCGGCTGCGGCTGCGCTTCGCTCGCTGCGTGCTGTGTGGGTGGGGCGGGCGGTAGATAGATTCGGTTAGGTGGGCGGGTAGCTTAGGTTTAGTTCATTTTTTTCCTGTTTCCTTTTCTTTTTCTATTTTCTTCCTTCTCCAAATCTTTTTATTAGATAAACCAATTGAGATGATTTTTGTTTCTAAAATTTTCAAATATTCAGAGGATCAACCCAAGAATCGTTTTTCGCAATAATTTGCCTACCTCAAAGTAGTGACTTTATAAATCTGTTTATATTCCTTTGTAGGAGAATTTTAGTAACTCAAATTAGGGGTTTAAAACTAGTGTTTGGAATCCAAATTTTTCATGAATTCAATTGATGCCATGCCAATGCAATGCAAAACAAAAAAATCTAGTCCCAATTTCTAAAATCTTGGGATGTTACACATTGAAAGGTGTATCACTCTTTGCTTGTTTGCTACTTGGGGGCAGTTTTCCTTGAGGAAGTGTGGGCTTGAAGGAAGGCTTGGAGGTACTTAAGGAGCTTCCATTGAAAGTTCTTAGTGTAGCGGTTGAAGCTTGCTTGTAGGTGAAGTACGTCTTGGGCTTGTTGTACTTGAGGAGCTTCCATTGAAAGTTGTTAGTGTAGCGGTTGAAGCCTTTGTTGCGATGACAAGCTCAACCATGGTGTTGTATGTTTGGAACTCGACGATGCGCTTGATTGGGTGGTTTAACCCAATAAGGAAGCGTGCCATAGTTTGCTCGATGCACTTGTCAATGTTGGCGTGAATCAAGTTGCTTCCATTTCCTTGAAGTACTCTTCCACGGTCTTTGTCCCTTGACGAAGCGCTTGAAGGTTGTTGAATAGGTCGCACATGTAATGCGCGGGGACAAAGCGGGATCTCATATGAGACTTCATGTCATACCAAGTTGTGATTGGCGGCTCTTGTCTTGCATCACGAGCAACTTGAACTTGTTCCCACCAAAGGTTGGCGTAGTCATCAAACTCAAGCGAAGCCATGGCGACCATCTTCTCGTTGCTATAGTTGTGCATGCGGAAGATCTTGTCGACTTTGAGTGCCCACAAGAGGTATTCTTCGGGGTCATTGGATTCGGTGAACTTGGGCATTGTGAACTTGAGCTTGCCAAAAGTTTCTTCATCGTTGCGGTCATTGCGACGAGCTTGGTGACCTTGTTGATGATCTTATGGTTGAGGAGGTGGAACTTGGTTCTCGTAATCTTGATGTGGACCTTGTTCTTGATGTTGTTGTTGTGGAGCTTGCTCTTGCTTTTGGCACGGTTGTTGACGTGGTTGAGGCGCTTAAGCCTCATGGTGGTGAGGGTGTGGGGCCTCTTGATGTGGTTGACGACGAAGGGGAGGCTCATTCCTCGGTTGGTGATGTTGGTTAGCCACATGGGCCTCACGGCGAAGATCATCTTGAGCGTCTTGACGTGGTGGGTATCGCTCAATTTGGACCACTTGACGCTCCAAGTTTTGACGCGGTGGAGGAGGCGCCTCGTGATGACCATGGTGTTGGTGCGGACGTTCATGACGATGATGACGAGGAGGTGGATCTTAGAGAGCTTCACGTTGATGAGGAGCTTGAATTTCCAAATTGGAGTCATCACTTGTTGTGTCAAGTACGTGTCACGGGCGATGTTGGTGGACTTGCGGTTTCACTTGCGGTTCTTCTTTTGGTTGCTCATGTTGGATTAATAATTCCCTTGCGTGATGACAGTGTGCTTCTTGTCTTGCTTGTGGCCTTGAAGAGAAATCACCGTCATAGCTTGACGTTTCGGCGTGCCTGGAGAAGGTACCTAGTTGGAAGAACTTCCATCTTCAACCATGGGGGCATCATTGCGTCTCGGAGCACTTGGATGGAGATCTTGTTGGAGAGGAGCATGACGACGTGAAGAACTTGAAGAGCTTGATGCACGTGAGCGTTTCCTTGCCATTCCGTCGATGAGGCGTCGAAGATTGTCATTTGTTTTGACGACGGAGCGTTGGAGCGCTTCATTTTGATGGCCAAAGTTGTGATGCATTGCATGCATTTTTCTTTCGAGGCCATCGAAGCGGTTGTCGATGTTCTTGAACTCGGCTTGCGTCTCGCCAAATTATTCATCTTGTCACATCTCAAGGGCTTGGCAACGTTCACGGAACTCTTGTCGGACGATGAAGTGACTTGCGTGCATCATGTACGGTCCTTGTTCATCTTCTTGGGGAGGTGGTTGGCTCGACTCACCGTGCCTATCCATTATGCAAAACACACAAGGATTGTATATGGAAGTGGAATATGGTGGTGTTAGCCTTGTACCTCACCTTGGGGATTGCACCGAACTAGAAACCACAAGTGAGAACTATTGGCTTGCAAAGTGAAACGCAAAGAAAACTCACACTAAAGAAGGAAAGCTAAAACTCTCAAAGCTATGGGTGGAAGGTTAGGGTTGTGGAAAACGAAACGAAACGATCCAAAGGAAAGGTTATTGTCAAACGTGGTAGAGAACCAAAAGATCAAAAGCAAAAAGGAGGCGATCTACCAAACACTAGGATACACACACGTGGAGATAGATGTGGTTAGCACCACTATGAAAATGAGCACAAAAGGTCCTAACGAAGACTAAGCTCGGTGTCGTGCCAACGCAAGGAGATACCACAACTCGTTCGCCAAAAGAGAAATAAGCAACAGATTTTTGCACTTGCCTCGGTCGCGCTCTTTTTCTCTCTTTGCTTACAAGCTTGAGACTCTCTTTGTATTGGGAAAAGGTTCTAGGAAGGTAGATCGGTACCCAAAGCAACAGATCTGTGGAACAAAACCACGAAAAATGCACCAAATCCAGAGATCGATCCGAAGGCAAATTTGGGGCTCTTTTTGGGGGATTTTCAAAATTTTGGTGGATAGAAGAAAAATTTGTGGGGGAATTCATGAGCAACAAAGCTCTTGATACCAATATGTTGAGGGTTAACCTTGAGGGTGGCCCGATCTTTCACGAATCCCTTGAAATCGAGGCGAAGGAGGTGCTGGAATGAGGGAGAGAGCGAACCCACAAACTCACACACGAAGAACACGATGAACAGACACACACCACGAAGACACGATACAAGCCAATTGCTCACGGCGGCGGCTACCGGTCCGGCGCAATCCCTAGGATTGGCGTCGGGCGGGGATCTCTCTCTCAAACTGGCATGGCAAGATGGGAGACTCGGTGAGATCTTGACGTCTAGGCAAAGGGACTCCGATGCCTAGGCCTTATACAACGCGGAGGCACGATGCAAACTCCAACGAGGTTTGTGATATTTGGAGCTCCTTGGTCAAAGGAGCATCAGGCAAGAACTAGATAGATCCACAAGGGGTTTCCACTAATTCCAAATATCATGCCTAGGGTTTATAATGGAGGTAGGGGACTATATATATGCCAGCCACTAGTTCAGGGGTACTTTAGGCATAAAAGGGTTAAAACTGGATGAAACAGGAATATTCTCGGGCATCAAACCCATGTTGACTTTGAGACAGGGCATTCTAGCAATAAGTCCGGTCGCGCCGGACTGGGCACCAAAAATTCCGGTCCGCGTTGGTAATTCTGGTCGGCTGCCAATGCAGGCAGAGACGTGTTTCGGTCGGCGTCGGTCCGTTTCGGTGTGCGCCGGAAGTTCCGGTCATTGGTCCGGTCCACCGGGGCGTGCGCTGGAAGTTCCGGCGAGGAGTCCGGTCCGCCGGTCCTAGCATCGGTTTGGCCTGGGACTCCGGTTCGCGTTGGCTTGGCTTCTTCTCTTGGCATTTCTTCATGGGGTTCGTACCTGAGGATGCACAAGGTATTGGCATGAAGTAGTAAGCCATCTAAGGATGCATCGAAGTCACATGAGACAAGGAGCGAATTCACCTTAGCTTGAAGGAGCTTGGCTCGGGCACGGGTCATCGGTCCACTTGGGGGACTTGTTGGTGTAGATGTAGGAGCATCCGTAGGACGGGCTGCATCATACCACTTCCATATACACCACTTGGTCTTGTGAATCATGTTTGGGAACTACGAAACGGAGGATGATTTCTATGAGAATCCACGATGAGCCACCATGCATATGCCTCCACAAGCATGGATGACATGATGGAGCACTACACCGACAATGGGTCCACATGCTTGGGTGATATGGAGTTCTACAACAACAATAACTCCCCAAGCATGGAAGACTTCAAGAACGACAACGACAAGCTCCTCAAGTCGCATCGACCAAGAGGGAGCCTCCACCTCGAGAGCGCCAAGGTCCCCCATCACATGGACAAGTTTGAAAGCTCCCTCAACAACTTCAAGAGCGACATGGACAACAACTTCGCCAAAACCATGAGCATGATGGCCAAGACTAATGATGCTTTGTGCTCATTACAACACCTCACCAAGAAGGGTGCCAAGGAAAAGGAGAATCGTCGCGAGCGTCATGTGGATGACCAAGTGCGCCATCTACATCAATCTTTGGCAAGGCACGCCAATGACCTCCGTCGACACCATCATAAGGCGCCTTCAAATACTCGTGCCACCACCAAAAGGGCACCAAGAGCAAGCTCTCCTTCACGCCATCAAGCTTCACGCCAAGAGTCTACACTTCAATATGGAGGAAGCCAAGGCCACAAATGTGATGAAGTCGATCTTGGCATCGCTCTCGACAACAACATGAGCCTACTTCCACCATTACCACAAGATGGTGACAACAAGGTCGATAATGGTGAGCATGGGACATTCCCTTCGCCAAAGGAGGCGCATGGAGTTGAGAGAACCGAGCCTACCCCCATATGCTTGAGTGATGATGTAGTACCAATCCCATGTGAGTATGAGAGCCACTTAGCCCACTTGAGTGAAAGCAAGAGTGAGATGAGTGACTGCACCATATGTGAGATTGAGTGCTTCCACTTGGAGGGCATGAGTGATACACCTAGTGAGTTTAGAGTGATAGTTGATAGGTTATATGAGACCACTTTGATTCTAACGACTTACCCTCTACCTCATGTGTGTTTTCTCATGATGTGCTAGGTTCCATGGATCAAGAAGCGCCAAGCTTGGAGATGATGATGCCTCCAACCGAGAAGATGAACATGGTGGATAAAGATGATGCCATCCCCATACATGATGAAGAAGTCGTCCACATGGAGGCCAATGCTACCACAACACCCACTTCATAGGAGAGGTATGAACAAGGTAAAAATAAGGGTGTTGATGATGCCATGATCCCGCTAGTGGACATGATGACTTGTGATGATTGGCATGCTATGGATGATGTTTGTGATATCACATATGACTCATTGGTATTTTCCATGTGATACTTTGCCTTTGCATAATGTTGAGCATGTGAAATTATTTGATTGTGATGATGTTGCCATAGACATGCCATGCTCTAAACGTTACATTGATGATATCATTGCTTCACATTGTTGAACAATTGCTCTTTCCAATGTTTTGCTTGTAATGATGTTACCAATGGTACCCCTCGGATAATGCTTTGTCATGAGTGTTTCACAATTTCTCCCATTGCTTGCAATAAGTTGGATAATTGCTCTTTCACTTGTTTTGCATGCAACAATAATTCATATGGTTTATATTGAGATGGCCCCCATAGCTTTCTCAAATTTTGGAGATTTTGATGATTGCCAAGATAAGCATGTTCCCCACTTGCATACTCAGCATGCATATTTTTCATACTTTATTGACACTAATGGTGATGTGCACAAGAATAGATACGTCATGATGGATGATGTGTTTCTTTACCATGCACACACATTCTTCCTTTTATCTATGATGTGTGTAGTACCCAGACAAGAATTTCAACCTCGGTTGAGCACGAGTTAACAAAAAGAGCTCTAGAGAGCATCCCCCAAGTGAGTTGAAGATCGAACCCAGCTCTGATACCTTTTGCATGCTTTGCATCTTTCATGTTGACAAATGGTCTTTCCTATGGTTTGATTGCAAGCATGTTGATGGTATTCTTTCACCTTGTGACAATCATGTTTCGTTGCTATTGGATATTGATGCTTTGTGTGTTGCCACAAAAATGTTGAACAATTTCTCTTTCCGATGTTTTGTGTGCAACCATAATGCCATTATGAGCATGTATTATCACGAGAGCTTCCAAGTCTCTCATATTGTTGTTGCAACAAACATAAGGACCACTTGCTCTTTCATATGGTTTGTTTGCAAACACGTTGCTTTTGCTTCCGCTCGTGATACTCATATCCCCTTGATATTTGCTTTTGATGATATGCGTATGGCATCCAACATATTGAACAATTGTTCTTTCCAATGGTTGGTTTGCACACATAATGATGTTGTTTTGGATATTCTTCCTCTTGTGTTTTTGCCGAATTCTCCTAGCTTTGCATCAAAGATGTTGATCAATATTTTTGTCCGTTGCTTTGAGTGCCACACTAAGATGTTATATGGAGTTTTTGAGTTCCCACATTTTGATGATATTCAAACGATTTCTAGGCACTTTGACCTTGCGTACGCATTTCGTTTGCGATACTTGAGGTTTTGCTAATAGTGTTGTGAACAAGAATGGACATGCCACAAATGACATGCTCCTCTATCACACACAAACATATGTTGCTTGGTCTTTGTTGTGTGAAGGCACAATTGCTTACGCGTCAACCTCTATGGACCATAAGTTGACAAGACGAATCGAAGAGAGTTACCTATGGCTACCCTTCAACAAGCTATCTGTACACCATAAGGTGACTTCCTTCTACTTAAGGACTCGTGCTATAATCTTCATGAATTGGCTACTCTTTGAGTGTTGCTTCGCTCTTATTGTGAGCTTTGTAGGCTTCATGGAAGGTGAACGAACATTGAAGAGTTGCCACATCAAGCTTCTCAAGGACGACTATATGGTGAACCCTAGGATCAAGGTCTCTCGACATCATCTTCTTAGTGATGAGCATGAAGAGTCGAGGTCGACTCTTTTTGAAGGGGGAAGCTGATGCAGCCCGTCCTGCGGACGCTACTACATCTACAATGCCAAGTCCCCAAGATTGTCCCCAAGTCAACCAAGAAGATGGACCAGGAACAGCCAGCTCCAAAACCGGAGTCTCCGCCGTCATCGCTCGGAGTCTCTGCCGTCATCCCCCCTGGAGTGTCCACCCGACTCCAGCCGGAGTGTCTAGCGTGACTTAGCCAGAGTTTCCGGCCTACTCCAGCCCCGTCCGGGCTCGGACAATCTGTGTGCTAGTTCGGACACTGGCCAGACACTACTCGGAGTGTCCGGCTACCCCAGACTGTCCGGTCCATCCGACCCAGATTGTCCGGCCTAAGTGAAAGGCCTGCGAGCCAGTATCTGGTCCCTTGGCCCATGTACCCCTCTATTCCGCACAAAACCCTAGTTTTATGCCCAAACTACCCCTGAACTTGTGGCTGGCCTATAAATAGATCCCCACCCCTCATTGTATCCCTTAGGCATAGATGATAGACTAAAGAAAACCCCCTTTGTGGAATCTCTAGTTTTTCCTCATCCCCTTCTACCAAAGGGGATCGACTATCGTCACCACCTCATTGGAGTTTGCAGCGTGCCTCCCTCGTTGTACAAGGCCTTGGCATCCGTGTCCCTTTGCCAAGATGTCAAGACCCTCTCCAAGGTGTTCTTCCCACTCCGCGTGGGATCGAGGGAGCACGTTGACCGATCTTTCGTTGCGAGGATTCTATCGGACTGGTGGCCACCAGTGAGAGCAATCGGCCTTATATCGTCTGTGTTTTGCGTGTGTTCATCGTGTTCTTCGCGAGGTGTGCATCCGCTTCCGCTACCTTCTCCCTTTCCCCTCGCTTTCCCATCGATTTTACCATGAGATCCGTGAAGATCGGGCTACCCACGGGGTTACCCTATAACAGGTAGAAGATGGAGACTGATGCAGCCCGTCCTACGGACGCTCCTACATCTACACCAACAAGTCCCCCAAATGGACCCATGACTCGTGCCCGGGCCAAACTCCTACAAGCTAAGGTGAACTCGCTCCTTTCCTCGTGCCAATTTGATACCTCCTTGGATGGCATGCTACTTCATGCATCTACCCTATGCATCACAGGTACGAAGCTTCGACACATCACCAAGCACCCAAGGATGGAGAACAAGGAGCAGAGCATGAAGCAGGAGTCGCTGGAGCTGCTCAGACCGGAGTCTCCGGTCTGCGCACACCGGAGTCTCCGGTCCACCAGAATCTCTGGCCTGAAGACACCGGAGTCTCCGGACCCACCTCCGGTTTGCCCCTAGGACCAGGCGCTGGGTCAATCTGTCTGCCCCTCCGGAGGCTAGTCCGGAGACCGACCGGAGTCTCCGGTCCAGACCGGAATCTCCGGACCACCACACCAGAGTCTCCGGACCGACTGTTGCCAGGCATGTAAAAGGCATTTGGGCCTTCGGCCCATGTACCCCTTAGTCCGTCCAGAACTTGTCTTTTATTCCTAAAGTACCCCTGACTGTGTGGCTGGCCTATATATAGCCCACCACCTCCATTGTAAACCCTAGGCATGATATTGGAATTAGTGGAAACCCCTTTGTGGATCTATCTAATTCTTGCCTCATGCTCCTTGACCAAGGAGCACCAATATCCCCAAACCTCGTTGGAGTTTTCATCATGCCTCCGCGTTGTACAAGGCCTAGGCATCGGTGTCCCTTTGCCTAGACGTCAAGATCTCACCGAGTCTCCCATCTCACCGTGCCGGTTCGAGAGAGAGTCCTCCGCCCGACGCCGATCCTAGGGATTGCGCCGGACCGGTTACCGCTGGCGTGAGCTATTGGTTTGTATCGTGGTTTTGTGTGTGTGTGTTCTTCGCGTTCTTCGTGCGTGTGTTCGTCGTGTTCATCCTCTCCTCCTCTCTCCACACTCCATCCTCGATTTGAAAGGGAGTCGTGAAAGATCGGGCCACCCTAGAGGTTTTCCCTCAACATATTGGTATCAAGAGCTTCGTTGCTCACGATTTCCCCCACAAATTTTTCTTCTATCTACCAAAAATTCGAAAATCCCCAAAAAACAGCCCATAAATGCCTTTGGATCGATCTCTTGATTTGGAGTGTTATTTGTGGTTTTGATCCGACCAAACCTTGTCTTAGGTGTTGGTCCAGCTTTATCCTGCGTTTTCCTAGCCCAATTTGGCCAATTTTTCGCGGATTTTAGGACCCAAGGCGTGGATTTCCGCTCAAGAACACGAGCAGTTCGCGATCTGACTCCAGACCAGATTCTCCGGCCTGCACATTGGAGTCTCTGGCCTACACTAGAGTCTCCGGCCTACCCACACCGGAGTCTCCGGCCTGCACCGGAGTTTCCGACCTAAAACCCCGGAGTCTCCGGCCTGACGCCTGATTTTGACAGTTTTTCCTCTAATCTTGCATTGGCTAGTTTCCTCTTGTTTGTTTGTGCCCGTGTGTGTGTGTCATCAACTAACAACAAGCTTCCGCATCAACAAACCTCGCTCTCATCAACACCATGGCCCACGAACATCATCTCACACCACCGACGCCAAGTTCATCATCACCAACGAAGGTATAACTTGCATCACCTTGTTAACCCCTATCTTCCTTTGTGTGTACCTATCCTATGAGAGCGGCTCATCTTGTGTTTGCTTGAGCATTGTGCATTTGTCCTTGGATAGTGAGTGTGCAAGAGCAACATCAAGTGTGACTAGGTAGCATCAAGGGAGAGCAAAAAAAAGATACAAACAAAAAGCAAAAGAAAAATAGTCTCACATTGCCAAAGAGAGTCTCAAAGCTTGTAAGCAAGAGAGAAAGAAGAGCGCCCAAGGCAAGTGCACAAATCCGTTGCTCATTTTTCTTCTTTGCAAACGAGCCACGGTCTCTCCTTGCATTGGCATGACAACGAGCTTAGTCTTTGTTAGGACATTTTGTTTGCTCATTTTTATAGTCGTGTCAATCCCAACTTTCTCCACGTGTGTGTATATAGTCGTAGGTTCCCGTCACCCTTTTGAGTTGTTGACCTTCGCCTTTGACTTGAGTTTTGTTGGATTTTACCCACTTTTGATTATCCCTTTTCTTTTGGTTGGTTCTTTGCCTTTCCACAATCATAACCTACCACCAACAAGCTTTTGAGAGTTAGTTCTTTCTTTAGTGTGAGTTTTCTTTGCAACTCCACTTTGCACGCTTATAGCTCTCACTTGTGGTTTCTAGTTTGGTGCAATCCCCAAGGTGAGGTACAAGGCTAACACCACCATATTCCACTTCCATATACAATACTTGTGTGTCTTGCATGATGGATAGGCACGCTGAGGCGAGCCAACCACCTCCCCAAGAAGAAGATCAAGGACCGTACATGACGCACGCAAGTCACTTCATCGTTCGACAAGAGTTCCGTGAATGTTGCCAAGCCCCTGAGACGCGACAAGATGAACAATTTGGCGAGACGCAAGCCAAGTTCAAGAACATCGACAACTGCTTCGATGGCCTCAAAAGGCAAATGCAAGCAATGCATCACAACTTCGGCCACCAAAATGAAGCGCTTCAATGCTCCGTCGCCGAAACAAATGACAATCTTCGACGCCTCATCGACGGAATGGCAAGACCGCGTTCACGTGCTTCAAGCTCTTCAAGTTCTTCGTGTCATCATGCACACCTTCAACAAGATCTTCAACCAAGTGCTCCAAGACGCAATGATGCCCCCGTGGTTAAAGATGGAACCTCTTCGAACTATGTACCTTCCCCACGGCACGCCGCAACGTCAAGCTATGATGGTGACCTCTCTTCAAGGCCACGAGCAAGCCAAGAAGCACACCGTCATCACGCAAGGGCACTAGTGATCCAACAAGAGCAACCACAAGAGGAACCGCAATCTCAACCACAAGTGCAACCGCAAGTCTACCACCATCGACCGCGACACATACTTGGCACAACAAGTGATGACTCCAATTTGGAGAATCAAGCTCGTCATCGACGTGAAGCTCTCCAAGATCCTCCTCCTCGTCATTAACGTCATGAACGTCAACAACGACACCATGGTCATCACGAGGCGCCTCCTCCACATCAACAAAACTTGGAGCGTCAAGTGATACAAGTTGAGCGACACCCACCACGTCAAGAGGCTCATGACCATGTTCTTCGCCGTGAGGCCCATGTGCCTAACCAACATCACCAACCGAGGAACGAGCCTCCTCTTCGGCATCATCCGAGTCAAGAGGCTCCACACCCTTGCCACCATGAGGCCCAAGCGCCTCAACCACGTCAAAGACCGCGCCAAGAGCAAGAGCAAGCTCCTCAACAACAATACCAAGAGCAAGCTCCGCAACAAGGACGCGAGAACCAAGTTCCACCTCCCCAACTACAAGATCATCAACAAGGTCACCAAGCTCGTCGCAATGACCGCAACGATGAAGAAACTTTTGGCAAGCTCAAGTTCACCATGCCCAAGTTCACCGGATCCAATGACCCCCAAGAATACCTCTCGTGGGCACTCAAAGTCAACAAGATCTTCTGCATGCACAACTATAGCAACGAGAAGATGGTCGCCATGGCTTCGCTAGATTTTTATGATTACGCCAACCTTTGGTGGGAACAAGTTTAAGTTGCTCGTGATGCAAGACAAGAGCCGCCAATCACAACTTGGCATGACATGAAGGCTCATATGAGATCCCAGTTCGTCCCCACGCACTACACGCGTGACCTCTTCAACAACCTTCAAGCGCTTCGTCAAGGGACAAAGACCGTGGAAGAGTACTTCAAGGAAATGGAACTCAACTTGATTTGCGCAAATATTGATAAGCGCATGGAGCAAACAATGGCACGTTTTCTTATTGGCTTGAATCACCCAATCAAGCGCATGGTCGAGTTCCAAACATACAACACCATGGTTGAGCTTGTCCACATAGCAACAAAGGCTGAACGTCAAGTGCAAGAGGATATCAAGTACAACAAGCCCAAGACGTACTTCACATACAAGCAAGCTTCAACCGCTACACCAACAACTTTCCATGGAAGCTCATCAAGTACCTCCAAGCCTTCCTTCAAGCCCACACTTCCTCAAGGAAAACTGCCCCCAAGTGGCAAGCAAGCAAAGAGTGATACACCTTTCAATGGTGAATGCTACAAGTGTGGAGGTAAAGGACACAAGTCGGCCAAATGTGGAAACAAGAAAGTCTAGTTCATCTATGACAATGGTGATGAAGAGTACTTGAGTGAAGATGAGTTTGACGCCCGTGTCAAGGAAGCAATGGCAAGGCAACGAATGGAAGATGATCAAGAGCTCCTCATGTGTGAACATGACGCAAGTCCATCGCTTGTCGTCACAAGGATCTTGACCACTCAAGCACAAGAGAATGAAGACCAACGCTCCAATATCTTCCAACCACGAGCCGACATCAATGGCAAATCTATCAAGGTAATCATTGACGGAGGGAGTTGTCACAACCTTGCAAGCACCGAGTTGTGCGAGAAGCTCAACCTCACCCTCCATCCGCACAAGCACCCCTACCACGTACAATGGCTAAGTGACCAAGGGTCCGTGAAGATCAAGCATACCGTATCTGTCTCCTTCGCCATTGGTCCTTACAAAGATACGATGGAGTGTGATGTGGTTCCTATGAAAGTTTGCCACATGCTTCTTGGTCGACCATGGCAATTTGACAAGGCTGCTCAACATGATGGTCGCACCAATATATACACCTTCAAATGGCTCAACAAAACATGTGTTTTGCAACCGATGACTCCTAGCCAAATAATTGCGGACAATGCAAAGGCTTTAGCGAGGGCGCAAAGCACAACACCTACTTGTGAGAAGAGCGGTGAGAGAGAGAACCACCTCATAGTGTTCTCCTTGCTACCAAAAGTGAGATGAGAGATGCTCAGAACAACCCATCCATCTTGCACTAATGTTCCCTCATCTTTGATGAGTGTTTTGCAGGAATTCAAGGATGTGTTCCCCGAAGAGCTCCCACATGGACTACCTCCTCTTCGCGGCATCGAACATTGCATTGACCTTATCCCCGGTGCACCACTTCCCAACCGCGCCGCATACCGCACGAACCCGAAGGAGACGAAGGAGATCGAACGTCAAATCAACCAACTCGTCTCCAAAGGTTTGATCCAAGTTAGCACTAGTCCAAGTGTCGTACCCGTGATTCTTGTTCCAAAGACGGATGCTATGTTACGGTTATGCATGGACCGCCTTCCAATCAATGCTATCACCGTGCGTTATCGACATCCCATACCACGTCTTGATGACATGCTTGATGAGTTGTGTGGAGCAACTATTTTTTCGAAAATTGATCTTCGTTGTGGTTACCATCAAATACGCATGGCTAAAGGTGATGAGTGGAAAACCGCCTTCAAGACAAAACTTGGTCTCTATGAATGGTTGGTTATGCCCTTTGGTTTATCGAATGCCCCATCCAGCTTCATGCGCCTTATGAATCACATCTTGTGTTCTCTCATTCGAAAAAGTGTTGGTGTCTACTTCAATGATATATTCTTGTTTATAGCAAATCACTTGAGGACCATATAACACATGTCAACGAAGTTTTGCAAATCCTTCAACATGAAAAGCTTTATGCTAATCTTCCCAAGTGCACTTTTGCTAAAGACAAGTTGATTTTTCTTGGATTTGTCGTTTCTTCGAAGGGAATTGAAGTTGATGTTTCCAAGGTAAAGGACATACGAGATTGGCCCATCCCAACAAATGTGAGTGAAATCTGAAGTTTTCATGGGTTGGCCGGTTTCTATCGTTGCTTTGTGAAAGACTTTTCAACCATTGCTTGTCCCCTTAATGAATTGACCAAAAAGAATGTCACCTTCGTGCGGGGCAAAGCACAATAAAAAGCTTTTGATGAACTTAAAAAGAGGCTCACCGAAGCACCTCTCCTTGCATTACAGGATTTCACAAAAACTTTTGAGATAGAGTGTGATGCTAGTGGTATTGGCATTGGAGGAGTCCTTATGCAAAACGGACGTCCTATAGCCTACATAGCGAGAAACTTGATGGTGCTCGCCTCAACTATCCGATTTATGACAAAGAGCTTTTTGCCTTAGTTCGTGTCCTTCAAGTTTGGCAACACTACCTTTGGCCCAAGGAATTTATCATACATTCCGACCACGAGTCGTTGAAATATCTCAAAGGCCAAGCTAACTTGATCAAGAGACACGCTAAGTGGGTTGAGTTCATGCCGTCTTTTCTGTACATAGTCTAGTATAAGAAGGGTAAAGATAATGTAGTTGCGGACGCATTGTCTCGCAAACATACAAGCCTTCTTACGAGACTTGAAATCAACATGTTGGGTCTTGAGGAAATAAAATCTTTGTATGCTTCCGACCCGTTCTTCGAACCAATTTTCACAAAGTGCTCCAATGACAAAGGAGTTGATGATTTCTATTTGCATAAGGGCTTTCTATTTAAACAAAGGAGTCAGATTAAGCATGGTCATGATTCTATATTTGTTGTTGTGGATCATTTTTCCAAAATGGCACACTTCATACCGTGCCATAAGACTGACGATGCTTCACATGTTGCAAATCTGATTTTCAGGGAAATCATCCGTCTTCACGGTGTGCCAAGGACAATCGTCTCCGACCGCGATGTCAAATTCATGAGCTACTTGTGGAAGAACCTCATGGCCAAGCTCGGCGTCAAGCTCCTCTTCTCATCCGCATCACATCCTCAAACTGATGGCCAAACCAAAGTTGTCAACTGAAGCCTCGGAACTCTCCTTCGTGTGTTGATCAAGAAAAACCTAAAGGACTGGGAGGAATGCATCCCACACGCCGAGTTCGCCTACAATCGAGCCAAGCACTCAACAACCAAGATGAGTCCATTCATGATCGTCTATGGTTTCGAGCCCCTCACCGCACTCGACATCCTACCACTACCTCTCCATGAGCGCACGAACATGGACGTCGAGACGCGTGCACAAGCTATGAAGAAACTTCATGAAGAAACAAGAGCTACTATCGAACAACAAGTCCTTCGCCAAGCTTCAAGGTTAAACAAGGACAAGAAGGAGATGATATTTGAAGAAGGTGACCTTGCGTGGATACACCTAAGCAAAGACCGCTTCCCCAAGGAACGTGACTCCAAGCTCAAGCCAAGAGGAGATGGTCTGTTATGGGGTAACCTCGTGGGTGGCCCGATCTTCACGGATCTCATGGTTAAATCGATGGGAAAGCGAGGGCAAAGGGAGCAGGTAGCGGAAGCGGACACACACCTCGCGAAGAACATGATGAACACACGCAAAACTCACACGATACAAGGCCGATTGCTCTCGCCGGTGGCCACCAGTCCGATAGAATCCTCGCAAGGAAAGATCGGTCAACGTGCTCCCTAAATCCCACACGGAGAGGGAAGAACACCTTGGAGAGGGTCTTGACGTCTTGGCAAAGGGACACCAATGCCAAGGCCTTGTACAACGAGGGAGGCGTGATGCAAACTCCAACGAGGTGGTGACGATAGTTGATCCCCTTTGGTAGAAGGGGATGAGGGAAAACTAGAGATTCCACAAAAGGGGGGTTTTCTTTAGTCTATCATCTATGCCTAGGGTTACATGAGGGGGTGGGGGCACTATATATAGGCCAGCCACTAGTTCAAGGGTACTTTAGGAATAAAAGGGTAAAGTCTGGGCGGACTCAGGGGTACATGGGCCAAAGGCCCATCTGGCGGCGCGCAGGCCCACACGCTCAGGCCGCAGACTCCGGTCTAGGCCGGAGATTCCGGTATGTCTCCGGTGTCGCCTCCGGAGTGGCAGACAGACTGTCCTCAGCTCGATCTGGGGGTCGGTCCGGAGATGGGTTCGAAGACTCCGGGGTATGGAGGCCGGAGACTCCGGTGTCTGCAGGCCGGAGACTCCGGTGCTCCAGCTGCTGCTTCTTCCGTCTTCTCTTCCAAGCCTTTGTCTTGTTGTGCTTGGTGCTCTAGGCTTCCTCCCATGCCTCTGTACTTGTTGGTGTGAACCTATCATTGGTATGGGACGGAGTATGAAGTAGTATACCATTCAAGAGGGTAGGAAGTGGGTTCGCATAGAGGAACGGATTCACCTTTGGAGTCCATGGGGACTTGGCATAAGTTGGAGACCATGATGTGGGAACGACCGAAGGTCGGGCTACATCATCTCCCCTCCCTTCAAAAAGAGTCGTCCTCGACTCTACACGCTCATCACAAAGTAGAAGATGTCGATATACCTTCTTGATCCTGGGGTTCACCATATAGTCGTCCTCGAAAAGATTGACTTGACAACACTTCAATGTTCCTTCACCTTCAATGAAGCCTACAAAGCTCACCACAAAAGCGAAGCAACACTCAAAGCATAGCCAATTCATGAAGATTATAGTATGAGCCTCAAGTAGAGTGAAGTCACCTTATGATGTAGAGATAGCTCGTTGAGGAGAAGCCATAGGTAACTCTCTACGGTTCATCTTGTCAACTCTTTGTCCATAGAGGTTGACGCGTAAGCAATTGTACCTTCACACAACAAAGACCAAGCAACATATGTTCGTGTGTGATAGAGGAGCTTGCCAATTGTGGCATGTCCATTCTTGTTCACAACACTATTAGCACAACTCAAGTATAGCAAACGGGATGCATATGCAAGGTCAAAGTGCATGGAAATCCTTTGAACATCATCCAAATGTGGGAACTCAAAAACTCCATAAAACATCTTAGTGTGGCACTCAAAGCAATGGACGAAGTATTGGTCAACATCTTTGATGCAAATCTAGGAGAATTTGGCAAAAACACATGAGGAAGAATATCCAAAACAACATCATTATGTGCGCAAACCAACCATTGGAAAGAACAATTGGTCAATATGTTGGATGCCACACACAAATCATCAAAAGCAAATATCATAGGGGTGTGAGTATCGCAAGCGGAAACACAAGCAACATGTTTGCAAACAAACCAATGAAAGCGCAAGTGGTCCTTATGTTTTTTGCAACAACAATACGAGAGACTTGGAAGCTCTCATGACAATACATGCTCATAATGGCATTATGGTTACACACAAAACATCGGAAAGGTAAATGTTTCAACATTTTTGTGGCAACACACAAAGCATCAATATCCAATAGCAACGAGACATGATTGTCACAAGGTGAAAGAATACCATCAACATGCTTGCAATCAAACCATAGGAAAGAGCAATTTGTCAACATGAAAGATGCAAAGCATGCGAAAGGTATCAGAGTTGGGTTCGATCTTGAACTCACTTGGGGGATGCTTTCTAGAGCTCTTTTTGTCAACTCGTGCTCAACCAAGGTTGACATTCTTGTGCGGGTACCTACACACATCATAGATAAAAGGAAGAACGTGTGTTCATGGTAGAGAAATGCATCATCCATCTTGACATATCTCTTCTTGTGCACATCACCATGAGTGTCAATCAAGTGTAATTTATGTGCATGGTGAGTATGCAAGTGGTGGACGTGCTTATCATGGCATTTACCAAAATCTCCAAAATTTGAGAAAGCTATGGGGGCCATCTCAATAGAAATCATATGAGAATTATTGTTGCAAGCAAAACAAGTGAAAAAGCAATTATCCATATTGCAAGCAACGGGAGAAATTGTAAAACACTCATGACAAAGCATGGTTCGAGGGGTACCATTGGTAACATCATTGCAAGCAAAACATTGAAAAGAGCAATTGTTCAACAAAGTGCAAGCAATGATATCATCAATGTAACATTTAGAGCATGGCATGTCTATGGCAACATCATCACAATAAAATAATTTCACTTGCTCAACAATATGCAAAGGCAAAGTATCACATGGAAAAATCAATGAAGCATATGTGATATCACAAACATCATCCATAGCATGCCAATCATCACAAGTCATCATGATAAGGGGTGGCCCGATCTTCTCAGTAAGCAGATGGCGATGATGATGGTGGATGATAGATAACTAGTGCGTAGCTATGATCTCTCCTGCTCGGTCCCTGATGCCAGTGCAACAGATCTCGAACCTCGTAGGATATTCACAACACCACACTCTTGCGCACGCAGCCGTGACCACGAACGGTAGTATGCAATCTACTAATTCCCAATGGAACAACAGATCACACTCAATTATAGTTGGTAGATTCGAACACAGGGTAATTCCAGAGGATCTATGAAAGAAACAACTCCAAAATATTTTAACGTGGTCTAAACCCTAACTTGTGACGGCTATGGAGGTTTATATGAGGGCTGGGGCGTCCTCCCCTCTAAACGGGCCTAAAAACAGCCATAACTTGGCCCAAACGGACTCGGTTTGACTCAAACTGATACATACCGACCCATATATGGGTTCGGCGTTATTGGCACGCAGTCCAAACGTCGTGGAACACCTCAAACATGTCATTCTTGGTGCGCCATCTCTCACTCTTGCTCATACGTGATTTCCTCATTGCCTCCTAGTGCGCATGCCTCCCGCTCCTCCCTCGCGCACTTGTTGATATTGGAAATCAGCGCTTGTACTTCTTGCTGCAACTCTCCTCCTCCTCGCGCAACGCTCGTGTTATCAATAAACCTGATCATACAAAGATGCATAGACTTAGGTAGTATAAAGTTCTCATTAAGTAAAACATCAGGTTCAATTAGGAATGAATTCACCTGATAGTCATTATTGATTTGACTCAATATTTCCTTCCAGTTCAGGCAGTCAGAATCATCATAATCCCTGTATATATCCTCATCACATCATGTCCACTAGTGGGATCATGGCATCATCAACACCCTTATTTTTACCTTGTTCATACCTCTCATATGAAGTGGGTGTTGTGGTAGAATTGGCCTCCATGTGGTCGACTTCTTCATCATCCATGGGGATGGCATCATCTTCATCCACCATGTACATCTTCTTGGTTGGAGGCATCATCATCTTCTATGTGATCTACAAGAAATTTTTCATGCATGCTATATTCACCAATCAGATTGAAAGTGAAACAAGGAGAATATGTTTTAGAATTCAGAAATGAAATTTCATAAATCTTATCCATAGCACAACTCATACTCATAGGTTCATTTAGCATGATGGAATACACAATATCAGCAGGTGGTATTCGAGCAAGTATTTCCTTATGTGTTATCAGTACCACATGATCAAAATTTGAATTTGGTAAACTATCACATGGTGCTGAAACAGTAGTGCAAGGCAAATCACAAGGAGGCTTCAGTAACAGAATAGACTCACAATATGTCGCAAATGTTGGCTGAAGCTCCAAATCAGTACCAATGTCATTAACAATCTTCTCAGCTGTAGTAGGTACTACGACATCCTCCTCAAGTAACAATACCAGATCGTCTGATGTAGGTTGTAAAATAGGCGGCTCCCTTTCTTCAAAAGCAACCTGCACATCACAAGATACAACACTAGGAGTAGACATGATTACGTTAGTAGAAAACTCACATTTCTCATTAGTGTCCACTCTCAAAATTTCTAGAAGAGGCCATTTGCAGTTGTTCAAAAACATAGAACATAGAAATTGCTTGAAATCTTCCCAAAGGATTTTTTTACCCATGACACCATACACAATCCTTGCGTCCTTCCACCAACGAGCTACCTCTTCATCCACACGTCAGTGAGCAAGAATGTATTCTATATGGCCATTAAACTTGCTATCGAAAGTACGACATATCGCAAAACCAAATCCCATATCAATTTCCCAAATCTGATATTCTGCAGGTGTGGCGGAACTTTCCAATCGCCACTTGATTGTAGTTGGATCATATGCCATGCCAACCACAATAGCTAAATAGTCATTGTAAACATCATCTGATTTCTGCATCACATCAACACTAGTAGAAGTCATGATTAGTACATTAGTGCAAAAACACAAAACTGTTTTGGTGGCACACTCACAACTCACTCAAAAACTGACAAGAAAGCAGATCTTACCGTTCCAAAGTGAATAGTGATGCTTACCAATTCGAAATCAAGGACTAATGCACTGATGTGATGAAGTGAATACCAAAGGTATAGAGAACGATCACAGGGCACACATGTTATTTATGGTGGAGTTGTAGGTATGGTATCCTAACTACACCGCAAACAAGTCCTAGTGCTGATCGTATGACAAAGACCCACGAAAACACACACGGTGGAGATAAATGGGGCAATTTCAACTATGAAAATGAGCTCAATAAAGTGAGGTATGTCGGAGGAACGCTCGTGTTGCAATGCACAAGGAGAGACGCTAGCAATGTCTCAATGAAACGGGCACAAGATTGCTAAACTGAGCAGCCCGTAGAGCACTAAGCATGC
Source organism: Avena eriantha (assembly GCA_910589775.1). NCBI lineage: Eukaryota > Viridiplantae > Streptophyta > Magnoliopsida > Poales > Poaceae > Avena > Avena eriantha. The sequence continues at coordinate 390,150,658 of OU342743.1, forward strand.
TAGTCTCGTAGGATAGTTCTAGACACAAAGAAAGGTTTACTAAGGCTCACAAGGATAGGTATGCTATGTGGACTCAGTAAAAAAATAAACAAAAAAGAAAAAAAATTGACCGGAGAGTTGGTCTCTGCCACGGCAGAAAAACGGCCTAAAATCCTGCCGCGGCAGGATGTCGGCAGACCCAAAAATTTCTCGTATGAGGACAGACCTGTCTGTGGTAAGGCGACGGTCCGATTTTTTTTTTCGGAATTTTTTTTTAGCTTTCACGCTAGAGCACAGACATGTCTGCGGTCAGGCCTGTTTTTTTTACTTCAACGTGAAGCAAACTCAGTACAAGTCTAGATCCGATTGGTTTGTTTTTTGTCTCCTTCTTTCAAACGGATCTACAACCTGATACTAAAAGAAAACAGATCTACTAGATCTAAGACTCAAGAACACGACGAACAGTCTAGAAATAGTCTAGGGACTCCGACAACGGATCAAAAACAAACGAAAACTAGACAAAAACTACGACTCGGATTTAGAAGAAAGGCTACACAAAAGGATTACGATCAGCAACTAGAACTCACGAACAGTGTTATCTAGGCTATGGCAATAAACTATGAACCCTAATATTTTTGTGTGGCTTTTTCTGTATAGGACAAAAATAACTAATCTATGGATGGATTTGTGGATGCTTACCGAGGCAACACTAGAAATCTGATACCAAGATGATATTGCTCACCGATTAAACCCAGCGCTCTGATACCAAGATGATATTGCTCACCGAGTAAACCCAGCGCTCTGATACCAAGATGATAAGGGGTGGCCCGATCTTCTCAGTAAGCAGATGGCGATGATGATGGTGGATGATAGATAACTAGTGCGTAGCTATGATCTCTCCTACTCGGTCCCTGATGCCAGTGCAACAGATCTCGAACCTCGTAGGATATTCACAACACCACACTCTTGCGCACGCAGCCGTGACCACGAACGGTAGTATGCAATCTACTAATTCCCAATGGAACAATAGATCACACTCAATTATAGTTGGTAGATTCGAACACAGGGTAATTCCAGAGGATCTATGAAAGAAACAACTCCAAAATATTTTAACGTGGTCTAAACCCTAACTTGTGACGGCTATGGAGGTTTATATGAGGGCTGGGGCGTCCTCCCCTCTAAACGGGCCTAAAAACAGCCATAACTTGGCCCAAACGGACTCGGTTTGACTCAAACTGATACATACCGACCCATATATGGGTTCGGCGTTATTGGCACGCAGTCCAAACGTCGTGGAACACCTCAAACATGTCATTCTTGGTGCGCCATCTCTCACTCTTGCTCATACGTGATTTCCTCATTGCCTCCTAGTGCGCATGCCTCCCGCTCCTCCCTCGCGCACTTGTTGATATTGGAAATCAGCGCTTGTACTTCTTGCTGCAACTCTCCTCCTCCTCGCGCAACGCTCGTGTTATCAATAAACCTGATCATACAAAGATGCATAGACTTAGGTAGTATAAAGTTCTCATTAAGTAAAACATCAGGTTCAATTAGGAATGAATTCACCTGATAGTCATTATTGATTTGACTCAATATTTCCTTCCAGTTCAGGCAGTCAGAATCATCATAATCCCTGTATATATCCTCATCACATCATGTCCACTAGTGGGATCATGGCATCATCAACACCCTTATTTTTACCTTGTTCATACCTCTCATATGAAGTGGGTGTTGTGGTAGAATTGGCCTCCATGTGGTCGACTTCTTCATCATCCATGGGGATGGCATCATCTTCATCCACCATGTACATCTTCTTGGTTGGAGGCATCATCATCTTCTATGTGATCTACAAGAAATTTTTCATGCATGCTATATTCACCAATCAGATTGAAAGTGAAACAAGGAGAATATGTTTTAGAATTCAGAAATGAAATTTCATAAATCTTATCCATAGCACAACTCATACTCATAGGTTCATTTAGCATGATGGAATACACAATATCAGCAGGTGGTATTCGAGCAAGTATTTCCTTATGTGTTATCAGTACCACATGATCAAAATTTGAATTTGGTAAACTATCACATGGTGCTGAAACAGTAGTGCAAGGCAAATCACAAGGAGGCTTCAGTAACAGAATAGACTCACAATATGTCGCAAATGTTGGCTGAAGCTCCAAATCAGTACCAATGTCATTAACAATCTTCTCAGCTGTAGTAGGTACTACGACATCCTCCTCAAGTAACAATACCAGATCGTCTGATGTAGGTTGTAAAATAGGCGGCTCCCTTTCTTCAAAAGCAACCTGCACATCACAAGATACAACACTAGGAGTAGACATGATTACGTTAGTAGAAAACTCACATTTCTCATTAGTGTCCACTCTCAAAATTTCTAGAAGAGGCCATTTGCAGTTGTTCAAAAACATAGAACATAGAAATTGCTTGAAATCTTCCCAAAGGATTTTTTTACCCATGACACCATACACAATCCTTGCGTCCTTCCACCAACGAGCTACCTCTTCATCCACACGTCAGTGAGCAAGAATGTATTCTATATGGCCATTAAACTTGCTATCGAAAGTACGACATATCGCAAAACCAAATCCCATATCAATTTCCCAAATCTGATATTCTGCAGGTGTGGCGGAACTTTCCAATCGCCACTTGATTGTAGTTGGATCATATGCCATGCCAACCACAATAGCTAAATAGTCATTGTAAACATCATCTGATTTCTGCATCACATCAACACTAGTAGAAGTCATGATTAGTACATTAGTGCAAAAACACAAAACTGTTTTGGTGGCACACTCACAACTCACTCAAAAACTGACAAGAAAGCAGATCTTACCGTTCCAAAGTGAATAGTGATGCTTACCAATTCGAAATCAAGGACTAATGCACTGATGTGATGAAGTGAATACCAAAGGTATAGAGAACGATCACAGGGCACACATGTTATTTATGGTGGAGTTGTAGGTATGGTATCCTAACTACACCGCAAACAAGTCCTAGTGCTGATCGTATGACAAAGACCCACGAAAACACACACGGTGGAGATAAATGGGGCAATTTCAACTATGAAAATGAGCTCAATAAAGTGAGGTATGTCGGAGGAACGCTCGTGTTGCAATGCACAAGGAGAGACGCTAGCAATGTCTCAATGAAACGGGCACAAGATTGCTAAACTGAGCAGCCCGTAGAGCACTAAGCATGCTAGTCTCGTAGGATAGTTCTAGACACAAAGAAAGGTTTACTAAGGCTCACAAGGATAGGTATGCTATGTGGACTCAGTAAAAAAATAAACAAAAAAGAAAAAAAATTGACCGGAGAGTTGGTCTCTGCCACGGCAGAAAAACGGCCTAAAATCCTGCCGCGGCAGGATGTCGGCAGACCCAAAAATTTCTCGTATGAGGACAGACCTGTCTGTGGTAAGGCGACGGTCCGATTTTTTTTTCGGAATTTTTTTTTAGCTTTCACGCTAGAGCACAGACATGTCTGCGGTCAGGCCTGTTTTTTTTACTTCAACGTGAAGCAAACTCAGTACAAGTCTAGATCCGATTGGTTTGTTTTTTGTCTCCTTCTTTCAAACGGATCTACAACCTGATACTAAAAGAAAACAGATCTACTAGATCTAAGACTCAAGAACACGACGAACAGTCTAGAAATAGTCTAGGGACTCCGACAACGGATCAAAAACAAACGAAAACTAGACAAAAACTACGACTCGGATTTAGAAGAAAGGCTACACAAAAGGATTACGATCAGCAACTAGAACTCACTAAGCATCCACACAGTTTATATGCTGAGTACCTGAAATCCAAACAAAAACAAAAGGAAACGCAAGGGCGAGTAAACTATACTCAGCAAGTACAAGTTCACAACCAAAACAACAACATACATGATCCAATACTCAATTCAAAGGATAACCAGAAATCTAGGGTGTTACAGAGACAAAGGAGATTGAACGTCAAATCAACCAACTCGTCTCCAAAGGTTTGATCCAAGTTAGCACTAGTCCAAGTGCCATGCCCGTGATACTTGTTCCAAAAACGGATGATATGTTACGGTTATGCATGGACTACCGTCCAATCAATGCTATCACCGTGCGTTATCGACATCCCATACCACGTCTCGATGACATGCTTGATAAATTGTGTGGAGCCACTATTTTTTCGAAAATTGATCTTCGTAGTGGTTACCATCAAATATGCATGGCTGAAGGTGATGAGTGGAAAACTGCCTTCAAGACCAAACTTGGTCTCTATGAATGGTTGGTTATGCCCTTTGGTTTATCTAATGCCCCATCCACCTTCATGCGCCTTATGAATCGCATCTTGCGTTCTCTCATTGGAAAAAGTGATATTGTCTACTTCGATGATATTCTTGTTTATAGAAAATCACTTGAGGAACATATAACACATGTCAAGGAAGTTTTGCAAATCCTTCGACATGAAAAGCTTTATGCTAATCTTCCCAAGTGCACTTTTGCTAAAGACAAGTTGATTTTTCTTGGATTTGTCGTTTCTTCGAATGGAATTGAAGTTGATGTTTTCAAGGTAAAGGACATACGAGATTGGCCCATCCCAACAAATGTGAGTGAACTCCGAAGTTTTCATGGGTTGGCCGGTTTCTATCGTCGCTTTGTGAAAGACTTTTCCACCATTGCTTGTGCTCTCAACGAGTTGACGAAAAAGAATGTCACCTTCGTGTGGGGCAAAGCACAACAAAAAGCTTTTGATGAACTCAAAAAGAGGCTCACCGAAGCACCTCTCCTTGCGTTACCGGATTTCACAAAAACTTTTGAGATAGAGTGTGATGCTAGTGGTATTGGCATTGGAGGAGTCCTTATGCCTATAGCGTCCTATAGCCTACCATAGCGAGAAACTTGATGGTGCTCACCTTAATTATCCAATTTATGACAAAGAGCTTTTTGCCTTAGTTCGTGTTCTTCAAGTTTGGCAACACTACCTATGGCCCAAATAATTTATCATACATTCCGACCATGAGTCGTTGAAATATCTCAATGGCCAAGCCAACTTGAGTAAGAGACACGCTAAGTGGGTTGAGTTCAAGGAATCTTTTCCGTACATTGTCAAGTATAAGAAGGACAAAGATAATGTGGTTGCAGACGCTTTGTCTCGCAAGCACACAAGCCTTCTTATGAGACTTGAAATCAACGTGTTGGGTCTTGAGGAAATAAAATCTTTGTATGCTTCTGACCCGTTCTTTTAACCAATTTTCGAAAAGTGCTCCATTGACAAAGGAGTTGATGATTTCTATTTGCATAAGGGCTTCCTCTTTAAACAAAACAAGCTTTGCATTCCGAAGTCATCCCTCCAACTCTTGCTTCTCCAAGAATCTCATGGTGGAGGCCTTATGGGTCACTTTGGCCGTGACAAGACATTGGACATGCTCTCCATTCACTACTTTTGGCCTAAGATGAAGCGCGACGTGGAGCGCTACGTTCAACGATGCACGACATGTGTTCAAGCTAATCCCTATGGTCTTTATATGCCATTGCCTATTCCTCATACACCTTGGTCTGACATTAGCATGGATTTCGTATTAGGATTGCCTAGATCTAAGCATGGTCATGACTCTATATTTGTTGTCGTGGATCGCTTTTCCAAAATGGCACACTTTATACCGTGCCATAAGACCGACGATGCTTCACATGTTGCAAATTTGTTTTTCAGGGAAATCGCCCATCTTCACGGTGTGCCACGAACAATCGTCTCCGACCGCGACGTCAAATTCATGAGCACTTATGGAAGACCCTCATGGCCAAGCTCGGCATCAAGCTCCTCTTTACATCCGCGTCGCATCCTCAAACCGATGGACAAACCGAGGTTGTCAACCGAAGCCTCGGAACTCTTCTACATTTGTTGATCAAGAAGAACTTGAAGGATTGGGAGGAATGCATTCCACACGCCGAGTTCGCCTACAACCGGGCCAAGCACTCAACAACCAAGATGAGTACATTCATGATCGTCTATGGTTTTGAGCCCCTCACCACGCTCGACATCCTACCACTACCTCTCCATGAGGGCACGAACATGGACGTCGAGAAGCGCGCACAAGCTATGAAGAAGCTTCATGAAGAAACAAGATCTACTATCGAACAACAAGTCCTTCGCCAAGCTTCAAGGTTAAACAAGGACAAGAAGGAGATGATCTTTGAAGAAGGTGATCTTGTGTGGATACACCTAAGCAAGGACCGCTTCCCCAAGGAACGCGACTCCAAGCTCAAGCCAAGAGGAGATGGTCCCTTCAAGGTCCTCAAAAGAATCAACAACAACGCCTACATCATCGACATACCGACCTCCAAGTACATTGCAAGCAATACATTCAATGTCAAGGACCTTTCACCCTACCATGGAGATGTTCAAGATGATATCCATGAAGAGTCGATGACGACTCTTTCCCAAGGGGGGTGGAGCTGATGTAGCCCGTCCTACGGACGCTCCTACATCTACACCAACAAGTCCCCCAAGTGGACCGATGACCCGTGCCCGAGCCGAGCTCCTTCAAGCTAAGGTGAATTCGCTCCTTGTCTCATGTGACTTTGATGCATCCTTGGATGGCTTGTTACTTCATGCCAATACCTTGTGCATCCTCAGGTACGAACCCCATGAAGAAATGCCAAGAGAAGAAGCCAAGCCAACGCGAACCGGAGTCCTAGGCCAAACCGGCGCCAGGACCAGCGGACCGGACTCCTCGTAGGAACGTCCGGCGCATGCCCCGGCGGACCAGACCAACGACCGGAACTTCCGGCACACCGAAACAGACCGGTGCCGACCAAAACACGTCTCTTCCTGCAGTTCCGGCAGCCGACCAGAATTACGGGCGCGGACCGGAATTTTCGGCGCCCAGTCCGGAGCGACCGGACTTATTATTGGAATGCCCAGTCTCAAAGTCAACATGGGTTTGATGCCCGAGAATATTCCTGTTTCATCCAGTTTTTACCCTTTTATGCCTAAAGTACCCCTGAACTAGTGGCTGGCCCCAGCCATTGTAAACCCTAGGCATGATTTTTGGAATTAGTGGAAACCCCTTGTGGATCTATCTAGTTCTTGCCTCATGCTCCTTTGACCAAGGAGCTCCAAATATCACAAACCTCGTTCGAGTTTGCATCGTGATAGTGGAAACCCCTTGTGATATGGGGTGGCCCGATCTTCTCAGCAAGCTCTTGTCGATGGTGATGGTGGATGATAGATAACTAGTGCGTAGCTATGATCTCTCCCGCTCGATCCCTAATGCCAATGCAACAGCTCTCGAACCTTGTAGGATATTCACAACACCACACTCTTGCGCACGCAGCCGTGACCACGAACGGTAGTATGCAATCTACTAATTCCCAATGGAACAACAGATCACACTCAATTATAGTTGGCAGATTCGAACACAGGGTAATTCCAGAGGTTCTATGAAAGAAACAACTCCAAAATATTTTAACGTGGTCTAAAAACTAACTTGTGACGGCTACGGAGGTTTATATGAGGGCTGGGGCGTCCTCCCCTCTAAACGGGCCTAAAAACAGCCATAACTTGGCCCAACTGACTCGGTTCGACTCAAACTGATACATACCGACCCATATATGGGTTCGGCCTTATTGGCACGCAGTCCAAACGTCGTGGAACACCTCAAACATGTAATTCTTGGTGCGCCATCTCTCTCTCTTGCTCATACGTGATTTCCTCATTGCGTCCTAGTGCGCCTGCCTCCCGCTCCTCCCTCGCGCACTTGTTGATATTGGAAATCAGCGCTTGTCCTTCTTGCTGCAACTCTCCTCCTCCTCCTCCTCGCGCAACACTTGTGTTATCAATAAACCTGATCATACAAAGATGCATAGACTTAGGTAGTATAAAGTTCTCATTAAGTAAAACATCAGGTTCAATTAAGAATGAATTCACCTGATAGTCATTATTGATTTGACTCAGTATTTCCTTCCAGTTCAGGCAGTCAGAATCATCATAATCCCCGTAGATATCCTCATCATCCTCCCTTTCTTCATGAAAAGCCGTCCTCGGCTTTAGGTAAGCTGAAAGTGGGAGAAACAAAAAGAACAACATGTACGCAAAGTATATGTATATATAACATGTTGTATTATTGTTGTTCACATGAAAAGTATGTCCAGTATACATCAAGCAACTTAAATTGCAGGTATAAGTGAAGTACAAAGAATCATGATCATGGTAAAAAACAACTAAATAGATAGTCATGTTCTTCAATATTAAATTCAGTTTTCTCAAAGAAGATCTATGATCAAATTTGTGAACAAGATCAAACCAATTTAATATGTCTGAAAACCAAATTGAATCATGCCATGCTTCAACTGCGCTACTCTGATTATTATGAACATGATCATGTTGTCCAGTATGTAAAATGCAACTCAATTTGGAAATATAAGTGAAGTATAAAGCATTAGCACAACTAGACAACGAATTTTGGGATAAACACAATGAATATGAAAACTGGGGTTCTATTCTAGCAAGATTACAACGATCCAACATAGGTAAAATTACTTGTGTTGGCTGCATTATATCAACTAGACCTGACTTTAGTTTCATATTATCACAAATTTTAGCATATATCTCACAACACAAAATCGTCGACACACAACATGTATGGTTGAAAACAGCATGTTTCAGTTCAGCGATTCGATCACAAGTAATGCATATGTGATCCACAAGAAAATTTTCATGCATGCTATATTCACTAATCAGATTGAAAGTGAAACAAGGAGAATATGTGCTAGAATTCAGAAATGAAATTTCAGAAATCTTATCCATAGCACAACTCATACTCATAGGTTCATTTAGCATGATGGAATACACAATATCAGCAGGTGGTATTCGAGCAAGTATTTCCCTATGTGTTATCAGTACCACATGATCAAAATTTGAATTTGGTAAACTATCACATGGTGCTGAAACAGTAGTGCAAGGCAAATCACAAGGAGGCTTCAGTAAAGGAATAGACTCACAATATGTCGCACATGTTGGCTGAAACTCCAAATCAGTACCAATGTCATTAACAAACTTCTCAGCTGTAGTAGGTACTACGACATCCTCCTCAAGTAACAATACCAGATTGTGTGATGCAGGTTGTAAAATAGGCGGCTCCCTTTCTTCAAAAGCAACCTGCATAGCACAAGAAACAATACCAGGAGTAGAGATGATTACATTAGGAGAAATATCCTCACATGTATTATCATCTGCTGCACTGATGTTTTCTTTTTCTCTCATACTCTTAGAATGGATGCTCTCAACCTCACGTTTAGTGGAATCACACAGCTCACTTTTGATAACACTCTCACTCAGCTTGGCTATGTGGCTCTCATTCTCACATGGGTTGTAATGCACACCGCGTTCAAGATGACAAATAATAGAATTGTCATCGTTCATCATGACCTTGTACTTAGCAGACAAACTGAACTCTTTTGTCCTCTCCTTGCGAAGAAGATGATACTCATGAAATTTGTCGGCTGAAATCCTGAGCATAACACGCCTCTTCATGTTCCATTTGAAAGAAATCCTTCCAACAACAGGACATATTTGAGCGTCAAACCTTCTGCTCCAAGGTTCTCCCAATAGTATGTGACAAGAATCAAGTGGTATAGGAGATACATCACAGCGCACAATCTTAGTATGCTCTTTAAAAGTCATAGGAACATCAGCGGTGTGTGAAATCAGCAATGTGCCATATGATGAATGCAAGAGATATGGCACCGCACGGGCACATGTGGGTAGCTGCAACTTTTGTACAACTTCAACGCTGATCAAATTAATAGTAGAGTTACTATCAATGGTAATGGAAGCACATCGCTCACCAATCATCACACTATGGTGGAAAAGACCATCACCATCAAAAATACCGCGTTCTTCCTTCCAAAAAGTTCCACTACAACGCCAATTGTCGATGAATTTGTAACTGTACGTCTCCACATTATTTGTAACATCACCTGCCTCCATTTTCTGCATCACATCAACACTACTAGAAGACATGATTAGTACATTAGTGCACAAATCAAAATCAGTATGGTGGAAACTCTCACAACTCACTCACAACTGATAAGAAAGAAGATCTTACCGTTCCAAAGTGAATAGAGATGCTCTACCAAACGTAATCAAAGACTGATGCACTGAAGTGATGAAGTGAATATCAAAGGTATAGAGAACGATCACAGGGCACACAGGGTATTTATGGTGGAGCTGTAGGTATGGTATCCTATCTACACCGCAAACAAGTCCTAGTGCTGATCGTATGACAAAGACCCACGGAAACACACACGGTGGAGATAAATGGGGCAATTGCAACTATGAAAATGAGCTCAAAAAGTAAGGTATGTCGGAGGAATGCTCGTGTTGCAATGCACAAGGAGAGACGCTAGCAATGTCTCAACGAAACGGGCACAAGATTGCTAACTGAGCAGCCTGTAGAGCACTAAGCACGCTAGTCTTGTAGGATAGTTATAGACACAAAGAAAGGCTTACTAAGGCTCACAAGGATAGGTACGCTATGTGGACTCAGTAAAAAAAAAACAAAAAAAAGAAAAAAATTTGACCTGAGAATTGGTCTCTGCCACGGCAGAAAAATGGCCTAAAATCCTGCCGCGGCAGGATGCCGGCAGATTTTCTTTCCTCTCGTACTAGCACAGACTGGTCTGTGGTAAGGCGACAGTTCGGATTTTTTTTTTGGGTCACGCTAGAGCACAGACTTGTCTGCGGTCAGGCGTGAGGCAGCGAGCCGAATTTTTTTTTGCTCGCCAAGTAGTACACAACTAGGACTCTTTACTTGGATCGGATCTGACTTGATGGTAGCGGAAAAAGATGGTGGAAAACAACTAGAACACTAGAAAGCAAATCTACGAAGAACAGATCTAGATCTAATCTAATAGAGGAACGCGATCAGCAACTATTACTCGAATACGATGTAATCTAGGCTATGGCAACTCTTTTTGTGGGGCTTTTTCTGTATACGATGAAAAACACTCTCTAATCTATAGATGGATTGTGGATTGCTTACCGAGGCAACGAGGAAATTTGATACCAAGATGATATGGGGTAGCCCGATCTTCTCAGCAAGCTCTTGTCGATGGTGATGGTGGATGATAGATAACTAGTGCGTAGCTATGATCTCTCCCGCTCGATCCCTGATGCCAATGCAACAGCTCTCGAACCTTGTAGGATATTCACAACACCACACTCTTGCGCACGCAACCGTGACCACGAACGGTAGTATGCAATCTACTAATTCCCAATGGAACAACAGATCACACTCAATTATAGTTGGCAGATTCGAACACAGGGTAATTCCAGAGGTTCTATGAAAGAAACAACTCCAAAATATTTTAACGTGGTCTAAAAACTAACTTGTGACGGCTACGGAGGTTTATATGAGGGCTGGGGCGTCCTCCCCTCTAAACGGGCCTAAAAACAGCCATAACTTGGCCCAAACTGACTCGGTTCGACTCAAACTGATACATACCGACCCATATATGGGTTCGGCCTTATTGGCACGCAGTCCAAACGTCGTGGAACACCTCAAACATGTAATTCTTGGTGCGCCATCTCTCTCTTGCTCATACGTGATTTCCTCATTGCGTCCTAGTGCGCCTGCCTCCCGCTCCTCCCTCGCGCACTTGTTGATATTGGAAATCAGCGCTTGTCCTTCTTGCTGCAACTCTCCTCCTCCTCGCGCAACACTTGTGTTATCAATAAACCTGATCATACAAAGATGCATAGACTTAGGTAGTATAAAGTTCTCATTAAGTAAAACATCAGGTTCAATTAAGAATGAATTCACCTGATAGTCATTATTGATTTGACTCAGTATTTCCTTCCAGTTCAGGCAGTCAGAATCATCATAATCCCCGTAGATATCCTCATCATCAATGAATTCACCTGATAGTCATTATTGATTTGACTCAGTATTTCCTTCCAGTTCAGGCAGTCAGAATCATCATAATCCCCGTAGATATCCTCATCACCTTGTGGATCTATAATTTTTGATGTTCCATGCTTGTTTTATATCGACTTTCTTATGTTTTGTCCACACTTATGAGTATTTTTATACACTTTCTGGGACTAACCTATTAACAAGATGCCATAGTGCTAGTTGCCTGTTTTCTGCTGTTTTTGGTTCCAGGAAAGCCAAAAAATGAATATTCTCAGAATTGGATGGGACAAAAGCAAGGCGATATTTTACCGGAAGACTCATGGAGCTAGAAGACGAGACAGGGAGGGGATAGGGGCTGGCCACACCATGTGGTGGCGCGGGTCCCCCTGGTCGCACCACCAGGTGGTGTGGGCCCCCTGGCTGCGTCCTCGCCTCGCGTCTTCGCCTATAAGAAGCCTCCCGATGTGAAAACCCAAAAGAATCCAGCCTCTCGCAATGAAAAGTTCCACAACGCCGCCACCACCGAAGGGGAGATTCAGGGGACATAAAGTCTCTGTTCCGGCACCCTGCCGGGACGGGGAAGTGCCCTCGGAGCCATCTCCATCGATCTCCACAGCCATCTCCATCGTCGTTGCTGATTCCCATGATGAGGAGGGAGTAGTTCTCTCTCGAGGCTAAGGGTTCTACCGGTAGCTATGTGTTTATCTCTCTCTCTATGCATGATCTTATTGACATCATGAACTTTGTAATCTATAGATCTATTCTGCTACTCAAGTGCTTTAATGAATCTCTGCTTATCCCCACATGTGTGAAGTTGATAATGTGCACACTGTGTGGCACTTAGGCTAGAGATTACAAATACTTGTTATGAGTTATATTTGGAGCTGGATGTCTATATGAAATTGTGGTGTTTGTTGGAACCATCTAGCGCTCAAGGTGACAGTGTGGGGTTGTCTAGATGGGGAATACGAACTTTGAGGAGTGCTTTTATAGCCCTACCATGGATTAGAGTGTCCAAACGGAGAGTAGTTTAGAGTAGTATCATGTAGAGATGATATTTATATGAGTGTTCACTAGTGAAAGTATGATCCCTAGGCCTTGTTTCTAAACATTGAAACACCGTTTGCAACTATATCTGTTACATGTTTGCTTGCTACCATCTTTATTTCAGTTTGCCTTTAGTCTCTTCCACGCCATCAAGCTATTTTCTGGCACCGTTGTCTTTTAGCCATACCACTTGTATTTCACTATCTCTTCACCGAACTAGTGCACCTATACACCTGACAAGTGTATTGGGTGTGTTGGGACACAAGAGACTTCTTGTATCTTAATTTCAGGGTTGCTTGAGAGGGATACCTTTGACCACTTCCTCCCTGAGTTCGATAAACATTGGGTGATCCACTTAAGGGAAAACTTGCTGCTGTTCTACAAACCTCTGCACTTGGAGGCCCAACAACTGTCTACAAGAATAGAAGTGCGTAGACATCAGGGCCCCGCGTGGCCCTCCTCCGTCTCGGCTTCTGGCTCCGTGAGTCTTCTGGTGAAATAGGATTTTTGGCATATTTTCCGGGATTTTTCCTAGTAGTTGATTTTCTACACAAAAACTAGACACCAAGGTAATTCTGCTGAAAACAACGTCAGTCCGTGTTAGTTGTATCCAAATCACGGAAGTTTAGAGGAGAAACATTAGCAAAAGTGTTCGGGAAAGTAGATACGTTTTGGACATATCAACTCCCCCCAAGCTTAGCTTATTGCTTGTCCTCAAGCAATTCAGTTGAAAATTGAGTGCGATAAAGAGCTTTCACAAACACATTTGCTTCATAAGATGTATATATTCTCAGCATATGATCAAATACTTAGGCAATTCATAATAAAGAGTATGCAAATAAGTTTACTTAATAGTCATTGCAAGCTATCAAGAGATTCTAACTCAAAAATAATAAGTAGCATGAAACATAAACATAAGCAACATTGCAATGCTCATAAAAAGGTATGATAGAGTGGTATCTCGCTTGCCTTTGATTGTAGAGCAAACATAAATGCCGAGGCACCTCTGAAGTTCAAGTGAAGACTAGAAGTAAACATATCAAAGATACAAGCATCAAAGTCATGACACAATTAACCAAGTTTTGAGACAAGCACATTACACTAAGAATGACAACTATGCTCTTAAGAAAGTGCTCATAGAATAAGTGGTGACTCAACAAGGAAATGAAAGGTTTTTGAAAAGTTTGAAAGGCTTCCAAATGCTGAAAGTATGGTACTCATTAGCTTTGAGCTCTCATTGCCCCTATCATAAGCATCTTTAAATGGTTAAGGTGAAAGTGAGGTCCAATATGAGTTATGTGCTTGACAGACCATAAACTGGAAATCTCATGTCCCTTGAGTACGAGGGCCGCTCCTCATGCTATTGAACTTTAGTTACTGGTAAGTTCTTGTCATAGTAAATACATGCGTATCATAGAGAACCGCCAATGGAGTACCCCTTTCCCGATGATACGGAAGAATCCCCATATCAAAATGACAAGGCAAGCAGACAATAAGCATCTCAGCATCTTCTTATTTACCATGGGAAAATAGTGCTTTTTTCTCTCTTTCCTCTTTTCTCATCTTTTTTTTCTTTTTCTTCTCAATCTCTATCTCTCTTTTTTTATAAGAAGAATGCTTCATAGATTGCTCAATATGGTTACGCTGCAAGTTTCCACCATGATTAGGCATGGATTAGACCAGCCGCCCAGGCATTTCTCTAACACACATACATAACTCCATGGACTTACAAGCTCCCCTATTATTTCACACTGACAATGGTATGGGGTAACCCCGTGGGTAGCCCGATCTTCACGGATCTCATGGTGAAATCGATGGGAAAGTGAGGGGAAAGGGAGAAGGTAGCAGAAGCGGACGCACACCTCGCGAAGAACACGATGAACACACGCAAAACACACATGATACAAGGACGATTGCTCTCACCGGTGGCCACCGGTCCGATAGAATCCTCGCAAGGAAAGATTGGTCAACGTGCTCCCTCGATCCCACAGGGAGAGGGAAGAACACCTTGGAGAGGGTCTTGACATCTTGGCAAAGGGACACTGATGCCAAGGCCTTGTACAATGAGGGAGGCGCGATGCAAACTCCAACGAGGTGGTGACGATAGTTGATCCCCTTTGTTAGAAGGGGATGAGGCAAAACTAGAGATTCCACAAAGGGGGTTTCTTTAGTCTATCATCTATGCCTAAGGGATACAATGAGGGGTGGGGGCTCTATTTATAGGCCAGCCACAAGTTTAGGGGTAGTTTGGGCATAAAACTAGGGTTTGGTGCGGAATAGAGGGGTACATGGGCCAAGGGCCTAGATGTTGGCTCGCAGGCCCATCACTTAGGCCAGACAGTCCGGGTCGGGTGGACCGGACAGTCTGGGGTGGCGGGACACTCCGGGTAGAGTCCAGGTAGAGTCCGATGTAGCACACATAAGGTCCATGCTAGGATGGGGCTGGGGTAGGCCAGACACTCCAGCGTGGTTGTGTCGGACACTCCGGTGGCGCCGGACATTTCGGCTGGCATCAGGCAGACTCTCCGGGGCGAAGACGGTTGAGACTCTGGTTCTTGAGCTGTCTGCTCCTAGTCCATCTTGGTTGACTTGGGGATGATCTCGGGGACTTGGCGTTGTAGATGTAGTAGCGTTCGCAGGACGGGCTGCATCAACTCCCCCCTTCAAAAAGAGTCATCCTCGACTCTTCATGCTCATCACTAAGAAGATGATGTCGAGACACCTTCTTGATCCTGGGGTTCACCATATAGTCGTCCTTGAGAAGCTTGCCGTGGAAACTCTTCAATGTTCCTTCACCTTCCATGAAGCATACAAAGCTCACAACAAAAGCGAAACAACACTCAAAGAGTAGCCAATTCATGAATATTATAGCATGAGTCCTCAAGTAGAAGGAAGTCACCTTATAATGTAGAGATAGCTCATTGAAGGGTAGCCCTAGGTAACTCTCTTCGATTCGCCTTATCAACTCTTTGTCCATAGAGGTTGACGCGTATGCAATTGTACCTTCACACAACAAAGACCAAGTGATGCAGCCCGTCCTACGGACGCTCCTACATCTACACCAAAAAGTCCCCCAAGTGGACCCATGACCCATGCCCGAGCCAAACTCCTACAAGCTAAGGTGAACTCGCTCCTTTCCTCATGCCAATTTGATACCTCCTTGGATGGCATGCTAATTCATGCAACTACCCTATGCATCATCAGGTACGAAGCTTCGACACATCACCAAGCACCCAAGGATGGAGAACAAGGAGCAGAGCATGAAGCAGGATCCGCTGGAGCTGCTCAGACCGGAGTGTCAGGTCTGCGCACACCGGAGTCCCCGGTCCACCAAAGTCTCCGGCCTGAAGACACCGGAGTCTCTGGCCCCACCTCCGGTCTGCCCCCAGAATCGAGCTCGGGGTCAATCTCACTGCCCCTCCGGAGGCTGGTCCAGAGACCGACCGGAGTCTCCGGTCCAGACCAGAGTCTCCGGACCACCACACCGGAGTCTTCGGACCGACCGTTGCCAGGCATGTAAAAGGCCTTTGGACCTTCGGCCCATGTACCCCTTAGTCCGTCCAGAACTTGTCTTTTATTCCTAAAGTACCCCTGACTGTGTGGCTGGCCTATATATAGTCCCCCACACCCATTGTAAACCCTAGGCATGATATTGGAATTAGTGTAAACCCCTTTGTGGATCTATGTAATTCTTTCCTCATGCTCCTTGACTAAGGAGCACCAATATCCCCAAACCTCGTTGGAGTTTGCATCGTGCCTCCGTGTTGTACAAGGCATAGGCATCGGTGTCCCTTTGCCTAGACGTCAAGATCTCACTGAGTCTCCCATCTCGCCGTGCCGGTTGAGAGAGAGTCCTCTGCCCGACGCCGATCCTAGGGATTGCGCCGGACCGATTACCGCCGGCGTGAGCTATTGGTGTGTATCGTGGTTTTGTGTGTGTATGTTCTTCACGTTCTTCGTGCGTGTGTTCGTCGTGTTCATCCTCCCCTCCTCTTCCCGCACTCCATCCTCGATTTGAAAGGGAATCATGAAGGATCGGGCCACCATAGAGGTTTGCCCTCAACACCAAGCAACATATGTTCGTGTGTGATAGAGGAGCATGTCATTTGTGGCATGTCCATTCTTGTTCACAACACTATTAGCACAACTCAAGTATAGCAAACGGGATGCATATGCATGGTCAAAGTGCATCGAAATTGACTGAACATAATCCAAATGTGGGAACTCAAAAACTCCATATAACATCTTAGTGTGGCACTCAAAGCAATTGACTAAAATATTGATCAACATCTTTGATGCAAAGCTAGGAGAATTCGGCAAAAACACATGAGGAAGAATATCCAAAGCAACATCTTTATGTGTGCAAACCAACCATTGGAAAGAACAATTGTTCGATATGTTGGATGCCATACACATATCATCAAAAGCCAAAATCATGGGGGTGTGAGTGTCGCAAGCAGAAGCAAAAACAACATGTTTGCAAACAAACCATATGAAAGAGCAAGTGGTCCTTATGTTTGTTGCAACAACAATACGAGAGACTTGGAAGCTCTCATGACAATACATGCTCAAAATGGCATTATGGTTGCACACAAAACATCGGAAAGAGAAATTGTTCAACATTTTTGTGGCAACACACAAAGCATCAATATCCAATAGCAAGGAAACTTGATTGTCAAAAGGTGAAAGAATACCATTAACATGCTTGCAATCAAACCATATGAAAGAGCAATTTGTCCACATGAAAGATGCAAAGCATGCAAAAGGTATCAGAGCTGGGTTCGATCTTGAACTCACTTGGAGGATGCTATCTAGATATATTTTTGTCAATTTGTGGTCAACCGAGGTTGACATGATCATGCAGGTACCTACACACATCAAACACAAAAGGAAGAGCATGTGTGCATGGTAGAGAAATACATCATCCATCATGACATATCTCTTCTTGTGCACATCACCATTAGTGTCAATCAAGTGTGACATAGGTGCATGGTGAGTATGCAAGTGGGGAACATGCTTATCATGGCATTTACCAAAATCTCGAAAATTTGAGAAAGCTATGGGGGCCATCTCAATAGAATACATATGAGAATTATTGTTGCAAGCAAAACAAGTGAAAGAGCAATTATTCAACTTATTGCAAGCAACGGGAGATATTGTAAAACATCCATGACAAAGCATTGTCCAAGGGTTATCATTGGTAACATCATTGCAAGCAAAACATTGGAAAGAGCAATTGTTCAACAAAGTGCAAGCAATGATATCATCAACATAACGTTTATAGCATGGCATGTCTATGGAAACATCATCACAATCAAATAATTTCACATGCTCAACATTATACAAAGGCAAAGTATCACATGGAAATATCAATGAAGCATATGTGATATCACAAACATCATCCATAGCATGCCAATCATCACAAATCGTCATGTCCACTAGTGGGATCATGGCATCATCAACACCCTTATTTTTACCTTGTTCATACCTCTCATATGAAGTGGGTGTTATGGTAGCATTGGCCTCCATGTGGGCGACTTCTTCATCATGTATGGGGATTGTTATGGGGTAACCCCGTGGTGGCCCGATCTTCACGGATCTCGTGGTCAAATCGATGGGAAAGCGAGGGGAAAGAGAGAAGGTAGCGGAAGAGGACGCACACCTCATGAAGAACACGATGAACACACGCAAAACTCACACGATACAAGGCCGATTGCTCTCACCGGCGGCCACCGATCCAATAGAATCCTCGCAAGGAAAGACCGGTCAACGTGCTCCCGTCAATCCAAGCAGAGAGGGAAGAACACCTTGGAGAGGGTCTTGACGTCTTGGCAAAGGGACACCGATGCCAAGGCCTTGTACAACGAGGGAGACGCGAGGCAAACTCCAACGAGGTGGTGATGATAGTCGATCCCCTTTGGTAGAAGGGGATGAGGCAAAACTAGAGATTCCACAAAAGGGGTTTTCTTTAGTCTATCATCTATGCCTAAGGGATACATGAGGGGGTGGGGGCACTATATAGGCCAGCCACTTACATAGGGGTTGTTTGGGGAATAAATCTAGGGTTGCAACATAATAAAGGGGTACATGGGCTGTGGCCCAGATTTAGTGCGCACAGGCACTGTGGTGACCGGTAGTACCGGTCCTCGTGTCCGGTAGAACCGAATGGGAGTGGTAGCAGCATCAGGCAGGGCAGTAGCCCTGGCTCCAGTGGTAGGTGGTCTCTAGGTCCGGTAGTACCGGTGGTATGGCCAGGTGGTACCGCTTGGGGGCGGTACTACCGCCAGCTGGTACCGGGGCATCCAAAGGCGATGGCGCGGACCTCAGTTGTGGCTGGTAGTCCTGCTGAGGCAGAGCGGTAGTACCGGGGCGCAGTAGTATTGCTATTGGGGAGCGGTAGTGCCGCTCGCGTCTGTCTTGTTGGGTGACTTGGGGACGAGCTTGGACTTGGCGTTGTAGATGTAGTAGCGTCCGTAGGATGGGCTCCATAGCTCCCCCTTCGAAAAGAGTCGTCCTGGACTCTATACGCTCGTCATGTAGAGGTGGTCGAGAGACATTCTTGATCCTGGGGTTCGCCATGTAGTCGTCCTCGAGAAGCTTGATGTGGCATCTCTTCAATGTTCCTTCACTTTCCATGTAGCCTGCAAAGCTCACAACAAAAGCGAAGCAACACTCCAAGAGTAGCCAATTCATGAAGATTATAGCACGAGTCCTCAAGTAGAAGGAAGTCACCTTATGCTGTAGGGGTAGCTCGATGAAGGGCATCCATAGGTAACTCTCTATGATTCGTCTTCTCAACTTATGGTCCATTGAGGTTGACGCGGAAGCAATTGTACCTTCACACAATAGAGACCAAGCAGAATATGTTTGTGTGTGATAGGGGAGCATGTCATGTGTGGCATGTCCATTCTTGTTCACAATACTATTACCACAACTCAAGTATCGCAAATAAAATGTGATAAGGGCAAACCTCTAGGGTGGCCCGATCTTCACGGATCTCGTGGTCAAATCGATGGGAAAGCGAGGGGAAAGGGAGAAGGTAGCGGAAGTGGATGCACACCTCGCGAAGAACACGATGAACACACGCAAAACACACATGATACAAGGCCGATTGCTCTCACCGGTGGCCACCGGTCCGATAGAATCCTCGCAAGGAAAGATCGGTCAACGTGCTCTCGTCAATCCCAAGCGGAGAGGGAAGAACACCTTGGAGAGGGTCTTGACGTCTTGGGAAAGGGACACCGATGCCAAGGCCTTGTACAACGAGGGAGGCGCGATGCAAACTCCAACAAGGTGGTGACGATAGTCGATCCCCTTTGGTAGAAGGGGATGAGGCAAAATTAGAGATTCCACAAAGGGGGGTTTCTTTAGTCTATCATCTATGCCTAAGGGATACATGAGGGGGTGGGGGCTCTATTTATAGGCCAACCACAAGTTCAGGGGTAGTTTGGGCATAAAACTAGGGTTTGGTGTAGAATAGAGGGGTACATGGGCCAAGGGCCCAGATGTTGGCACGCAGGCCCATCGCGTAGGCCGGACACTCTGGGTCGAGTGGGCCGGACAGTCCGGGGTGGCCGGACACTACGGGTAGTGTCTGGGTAGAGTCCGATGTAGCACACAGAATGTCTGCGCCAGGAGGGGGCTGGGGTAGGCCGGACACTCCGGCTGAGTCGCGCAGGATAGTCCGGCTGCGCCGAACACTCCGGCCGGATTCAGGCGGACTCTCCAGGGCGATGACGACGGAGACTCTCGTTCTGGAGCTGGCTGCTCCTGGTCCATCTTCTTGGTTGACTTGGGGACGATCTTGGGGACTTGGCGTTGTGGATGTAGTAGCGTCCGCAGGACGGGCTGCATCAGCTCCCCCCTTCAAAAAGAGTCATCCTCGACTCTTCATGCTCATCCCAAGAAGATGATGTCGAGAGACCTTCTTGATCCTAGGGTTCACCATATAGTCGTCCTTGAGAAACTTGAATCGACAACACCTCAATGTTCCTTCACCTTCCATGAAGCCTACAAGGCGCACCACAATAGCAAAGCAACACTCAAAGCGTAGCCAATTCATGGAGATTATAGCATGAGTGCTCAAGTAGACTGAAGTCACCTTATGATGTAGGGATAGCTCGTTGAGGGGTAGCCATAGGTAACTCTCTATGGTTCATCTTGTCAACTTATGGTCCATAGTGGTTGACGTGTAAGCAATTGTACCTTCACAGAACAAAGACCAAGCAAAATATGTTTGTGTCCGATAGAGGAGCATGTCATTTGTGGCATGTCCATTCTTGTTCACAACACTATTAGCACAACTCAAGTATCGCAAACGAAATGCGTATGCAAGGTCAAAGTGCATGGATGTCGTTTGAACATCATTCAAATGTGGGAACTCAAAAACTCCATAAAGCGTCTTAGGAGGCACTCAAAGCAATTGACTAAGAAATGGATCAACATCTTTGATGCAAAGCTAAGAGAATTCGGCAAAAACACATGAGGAAGAATATCCAAAGCAACATCATTATGTGTGCAAACCAACCATTGGAAAGAACAATTGTTCAATATGTTGGATGCCATACACATATCATCAAAGGCCAAAATCATGGGGGTATGAGTATCGCAAGTGGATGCAAAAGCAACGTGTTTGCAAACAAACCATATGAAAGAGCAAGTGGTCCTTATGTTTGTTGCAACAACAATACGAGAGACTTGGAAGCTCTCATGACAATACATGCTCATAATGGCATTATGGTTGCACACAAAACATCGGAAAGAGAAATTGTTCAGCATTTTTGTGGCAACACACAAAGCATCAATATCCAATAGCAACGAAACATGATTGTCACAAGGTGAAAGAATACCATTAACATGCTTGCAAGCAAACCAGAGGAAAGAGCAATTATTCAACATGAAAGATGCAAAGCATGCAAAAGGTATCAGAGCTGGGTTCGATCTTGAACTCACGTGGGGAATGCTATCTAGATATATTTTTGTCAACTCGTGCTCAACCGAGGTTGACATTCTCTTGCGGGTACCTACACACATCAAGCACAAAAGGAAGAACGTGTGTGCATGGTAGAGAAACACATCATCCATCATGACGTATCTCTTCTTGTGCACATCACTATTAGTGTTAATCAAGTGTAACATAGGTGCATGGTGAGTATGCAAGTGGGGAACATGCTTATCATGGCATTTACCAAAATCTCCAAAATTTGAGAAAGCTATGGGGGCCATCTCAATAGAATACGTATGAGAATTATTGTTGCAAGCAAAATAAGTGAAAGAGCAATTATTCAACTTATTGCAAGCAACAGGAGAGATTGTAAAACATTCATGACAAAGCATGGTTCGAGGGGTACCATTGGTAACATCATCGCAAGCAAAACATTGGAAAGAGCAATTGCTCAACAAAGTGCAAGCAATGACATCATCAACGTAAAGTTTAAAGCATGTCATGTCTATGGCAATATCATGACAATAGAAGGATTCCACATGGTCATCATGATGCATAGCAAAATCAACACATGGGAATAAGAATGGAACATCTGTCATGTCATAAGTATCATCCATAGCATGCAAGTCATCACAAATCATCATGTCCACTAGTGGGATCATGGCATCATCAACACCCTTATTTTTACCTTGTTCATACCTCTCATATGAAGTGGGTGTTGTGGTAGCATTGGCCTCCATGTAGACGACTTCTTCATCATGTATGGGGATGGCATCATCTTCATCCACCATGTACATCTTCTTGGTCGGAGGCATCATCATCTCCAAGCTTGGTACTTCTTGATCCATGGAACCTAGCACATCATGAGGAAACACACTAGAGGTAGAGGGTAAGTCGTTAGCAATCAAAGTGGTCTCACATGACCTATCAACTACCACTCTCAACTCACTCGGTGTATCACTCATGCCCTCCAAATGGAAGCACTGAATCTCACGTATGGTGGAGTCACTCATCTCACTCTTGTTTTCACTCAAGTGGGCTAAGTGGCTCTCATACTCACATGAGATTGGTACTACATCATCACTTACGCATGTAGGGGTAGGCTCGGTTCTCTCAATTCCATGCGCCTCCTTTGGTGAAGGGAAAGTCCCATGCTCACCATTCTCGACCTTGTCGTTGCCATCTTGTGGTAGTGGTGGAAGTAGGCTCATGTTTTTGTCGAGAGCGTTGCTCGGATCGACTTCATCACTTATGTGGCTTCCTCCATCTTAAATTGTAGACTCTTGGCGTGAAGCTTGATGGCGTGGAGGAGACCTTGCTCTTGGTGCCCTTTTGGTGGTGGCACGAGTAGTTGAAGGCGCCTTATGATGGTGTCGACGGAGGTCATTGGTGTGCCTTGCCAAAGGTTGATGTAGATGGCGCACTTGGTCATCCACATGACGCTCGCGACGATGCTCCTTGTCCTTGGCACTCTTCTTGGTGAGGCGTTGTAATGAGCGCAAATCATCATTAGTCTTGGCCATCATGCTCATGGTTTTGGTGAAGTTGTTGTCCATGTCGCTCTTGAAGTTGTTGAGGGATCTTTCGAACTTGTCCATGTGATGATGGACCTTGGTGCTTTGGAGGTAGAGGCTCCCTCTTGGTTGATGCGACTTGAGGAGATTGTCGTTGTCGATGAAGATTCTTTCTTCTTGGTGCCTCTTTTGGAAGGTGATGTTGGGGCGCTGCTCTTCTTGTAGTTGGTGGCACTTGATGTCTAGGAGGTTGTTGCACATGATGCCTTTGAGGTGGCCTTGCTTGGCATCTTGGAGATGGTGGTTCTTGTAGCCTTGGAGATGGTGGTGCTTGACGGCTTGGAGGTGATGGCGCTCGCTGCCTTGGAGATGGTGACCCATGACGCCATGTAGGTAGTCGCGCCTCACGCCTTGGACGTGGATCATCGTAGTAGGTACTGCCCTTTGGTGTGGCACGCTTGGCCTTGAAGGTCATGGTTTCTTGATCATGCGCCTCCGCTAGCTTGGCGTAGTAGTCCTCCACCTCCAAGCGATGGAGGTATTCTTCATGGCTCATGGAAGCGCCCTCGAAGTGGGTGAAGCACGCCATGTCCTCCATGATTGGTGAGGCGTCGTCGTTGTAGCAGTCGAAGTCATCCATGTTTGGGGAGTCATTGTTGATGTAGTACTCCATATCACCCAAGCATGTGGAGCCATTGTCGGTGTAGTGCTCCATGTACTCCATGCATGAGGAGCCATTGTCGATGTAGAGCTCCAAGTCCTCCATGCTTGAGGAGCCATAGTTGATGACGTGCTCCATGTCTTCCATGCATGTGGAGCCGTCATAGGTGCAATGCTCCGAGTCCTCAAAGCATACGGAGCCATTGTCGGTGTAGTGCTCCATCATGTCCTCTATACTTGTGGAGTCATGGTGGCTCATCATGGATTCTTCATAGATATCCTCCTCGGTTCCGGAGTCCCTAGACATGATTCACAAGACCAAGTGGTGTATATGGAAGTAGTAGGGGTTAGGGATGCAACATCAAACCTTACTTTACCTTGGAAGATAGGATCGTGCAAGTGGCAACAGTTGAGAGCAATCAAAACCAAGCAAAGTGAAGTTCACGCGCAACACCAAAACCAACTAACCACTAAAAAACACACACACACAAAGCCTATGGTGGATAGGTATGGAAGGTGGCGTGTCTAAGAACAATCCAAACTCAAGATGTTGTAATGGCAAGTAAAGAACCACGATGATCACAAAGCAAAACAAGTCAATCCACAAGATAGGAATTATATACAAGGAAACACACATGGTGAGATAAATTGGACTTGTGCGACGGAGAAAGTGAGCTAAGAACCAAATGATTACCTAGCAAAGACTATAAGCTCGTGTCACACAAGTGCAAGGAGAGACGCTAGTTCAATTGCAATAAATTGGTGGGCTACAAGATATGCATAATAAGTACCACCTATTTGATGTTCATCGAGCTTGCGCTTGCTATTCTATGAGGCACTTGTTTCTTTCTTTCTGTTTTCTTCTTTTTTTCTTTTTTTCTCTTTTTCTTTTATTTTTCACTTGCCCCTTCCTTGTGCCAACAACTATACAAGATAACTATATGAGATAGCGCGCTTGCAACTTTTGCTCGGAATTCTACAAGGTATCAAATGTGCATAGCCCAAGCAATCATAGGAGGAACTAGTCTCAATAGGTGTTTGTTGAACGCAAATATAGTGTGGTTCACAAAGGGATGCAAGTGGGGAGAAGTCGCGGAATTTTTATACCTTTCATCGCCGATCTTCACCCTTTATTGGTGGATTCCGCCTTGCTCATGGAATTTGGATGGAGTATATAGCATAAACCATGGATATGATGATGTAGAGATCTTTCTCCTCTTCAAAACGAGCTAAAGAACACCAAATCCGAGTTCATATGCAAAAGTTATGCTCAAAACCGTGAAGCAGATTTTTCTGTCAGCAGGGGGCGGACAGTCCGGTACGCATAGGCCGGACAGTCCGGCCGGGGCGGAGATACCTTTCAGTTTAGGCCGGACACTCCGGTGGGGCGGATATTCCGGTCCGTTTTGACCGGACAGTCCGGTCCGGTCGATCCAGAAGTTCCAGAACACGAACGGGACGAGTTTTGGGGAAAAAACTCGAACCAAAACCTCAAATTGATGGGGGAAAACAAGGAATTAAGCCATGGGAACGCATGGGAAGGTAGATCAACAAGTTTGCAAGTAATCCACGGATCAAAACCTACCAAAACACACTCAAATCACAGATCGATCTAAAACACGAAATTGGGGCTATTTTTTGGGGATTTTCGAATTTATGGGGGAAAAGACCAAATCGATGAGGAATCCGTGGCAACCAAAAGCTGCTGATACCAGATGATGAGGTTGGCACAAGATCCACTCGAATTTGTGGCTACTTTTGTGGTTTTTCAAGAAAAAATTTGGTGGGGAAGAATGAGGGTGAAATCCATGGCAACTTGGGCTCTAATGCCAGATGATGAGGGCAAACCTCTAGGGTGGCCCGATCTTCACGGATCTCGTGGTCATATCGATGAGAAAGCGAGGGGAAAGGGAGAAGATAGCGGAAGCGGACGCACACCTCACGAAGAACACGATGAACACACACAAAACACACACGATACAAGGACAATTGCTCTCACCGGTGGCCACCGGTCCGATAGAATCCTCGCAAGGAAAGATCGGTCAATGTGCTCCCGTCAGTCCCAAGCGGAGAGGGAAGAACACCTTGGAGAGGGTCTTGACGTCTTGGCAAAGGGACACCGATGCCAAGGCCTTGTACAACGAGGGAGGCGCGATGCAAACTCCAACGAGGTGGTGATGAT
Organism: Avena eriantha; assembly: GCA_910589775.1. Taxonomy (NCBI): domain Eukaryota; kingdom Viridiplantae; phylum Streptophyta; class Magnoliopsida; order Poales; family Poaceae; genus Avena; species Avena eriantha. The sequence goes on from OU342743.1 coordinate 390,176,888, forward strand.
AGTTGATCCCCATTGGTAGAAGGGGATGAGGCAAAACTAGAGATTCCACAAAGGGGGATTTCTTTAGCCTATCATCTATGCCTAAGGGATACATGAGGGGGTGGGGGCTCTATTTATAGGCCAACCACAAGTTCAGGGGTAGTTTGGGCATAAAACTAGGGTTTGGTGCGGAATAGAGGGGTACATGGGCCAAGGGCCCAGATGTTGTCACGCAGGCCCATCGCGTAGGCCGGACACTCCAGGTCGAGTGGGCCGGACAGTCCGGGGTGGCCGGACACTCCGGGTAGTGTCCGGGTAGAGTCCGATGTAGCACACATAATGTCCACGCCAAGACGGGGCTGGGGTAGGCCGGACACTCCGGTTGAGTCGCGCCGGACAGTCCGGCTGCGCCGAACACCCGGGCCGGATTCGGGCGGACTCTCCGGGGCGATGACGGCGGAAACTCTCGTTCTGGAGGTGGCTGCTCCTGGTCCATCTTCTTGGTTGACTTGGGGACGATCTTGGGGACTTGGCGTTGTGGATGTAGTAGCGTCCGCAGGACGAGCTGCATCATAATGCATATGCAAGGTCAAAGTGCATGGAAATTGTTTGAACATCATCCAAATGTGGGAACTCAAAAACTGAATAAAGCGTCTTAGTGTGGCACTCAAAGCAATTGACTAAGATATGGATCAACATCTTTGATGCAAGAGTAGGAGAATTCGGCAAAAACACATGAGGAAAGATATCCAAAACCACATCATTATGTGTGCAAACCAACCATTGGAAAGAACAATTGTTCAATAAGTTGGATGCCATACACATATCATCAAAAGCCAAAATCATGGACACATGAGTATCACAAGAGGAAGCAAAATCAACAAGTGTGCAAACAAACCATATGAAAGAGCAAGTGGTCCTTATGTTTGTTGCAACAACTATACGAGAGACTTGGAAGCTCTCATGACAATACATGCTCAAAATGGCACTATGGTTGCACACAAAACATCGGAAAGAGAAATTGTTCAACATTTGTGTGGCAACACACAAAGCATCCATATCCAATAGCAAAGAAACAGGATTGTCACAAGGTGATAGAATACCATCAACATGCTTGCAAGCTAACCATAGGAAAGAGCAATTTGTCAACATGAAATATGCAAAGCATGCAAAAGGTATCAGAGCTGGGTTCGATCTTGAACTCACTTGGGGGATGCTCTCTAGAGCTCTTTTTGTCAACTCGTGCTCAACCGAGGTTGACATTCTTGTGCGGGTACCTACACACATCAAACACAAAAGGAAGAACGTGTGTGCATGGTAGAGAAACACATCATCCATCATGACGTATCTCTTCTTGTGCACATCACCATGAGTGTCAATCAAGTATGAAATAGATACATGGTGAATATGCAAGTGGAGAACATGCTTATCATGGCAATCATCAAAATCTCCAAAATTTGAGAAAGCTATGGGGGCCATCTCAATATAAACCATATGAGAATTATTGTTGCAAGCAAAACAAGTGAAAGAGCAATCATCCATATTATTGCAAGCAACGGGAGAAATAGTAAAACACTCATGACAAACCATTATCCGAGGGGTACCATTGGTAAAATCATTGCAAGCAAAACATTGGAAAGAGCAATTGTTCAACAAAGTACAAGCAAGGATATCATCAACGTAACGTTTAGAGCATGGCATGTCAATGGAAACATCATCACAATCAAATAATTTCACATCCTCAACATTATGCAATGGTAAAGTATCACATGGAAATATCAATGAATCATATGTGATATCACAAACATCATGTCCACTAGTGGGATCATGGCATCATCAACACCTGTATTCTTACCTTGTTCATACCTCTCATATGAAGTGGGTGTTGTGGTCGAATTGGCCTCCATGTGGGCGACTTCTTCATCATGTATGGGGATGGCATCATCTTCATCCACCATGTACATATTCTTGGTTGGAGGCATCATCATCTCCAAGCTTGGCGCTTCTTGATCCATGGAACCTAGCAAATCATGAGAAAACACACTAGAGGTAGAGGGTAAGTTGTTAGAAATCAAAATGGTCTCATGTGACCTATCAACTACCACTCTCAACTCACTTGGTGTATCACTCATGCCCTTAAAGTGGAAGCACTCAATCTCACATATGGTGGAGTCACTCATCTCACTCTTGTTTTCACTCAAGTGGGCTAAGTGGCTCTCATACTCACATGGGATTGGTAGCACATCATCACTCAAGCATGTAGGGGTAGGCTCGGTTTTCTCAACTCCATGCACCTCCTTTGGTGAAGGGAAAGTCCCATGCTCACCATTCTTGACCTTGTCATTGCCATCTTGCACATTGGCTTGTGTAGTCCTCTTGACGTACTCGTCCAACTTGGCGAAGTAGAGGTCTTTGTCCTCCTCATGCATGCGGTTGCATGCGTCATCTAGGACATCAAGTCTTGGCGTTGAAGCTTGATGGCGTGGAGGAGAGCTTGCTCTTGGTGCCATTTTGGTGGTGGCACGAGTAGTTGAAGGTGCCTTATGATGGTGTCGCCGGAGGTCATTGGCGTGCCTTGCCAAATGTTGATGTAGATGGCGCACTTGGTCATCCACATGATGCTCGCGATGATGCTCCTTGTCCTTGGCACTCTTCTCTTTTTGGTGGTGCCTTCTTGAGCTTGGTTGAGCATTATGGATGGTGCTCAACATATATTCTCCGTCTTCATGGCGAAGATGCCTTGAACAACGTCTTGTATCCTATTGATGTTGGTGATGATCTCTAGAGGATGTATGTCGATGAAGATTCTTGCCTTGTGGCGCCTTGTGTGGAAGATGATGTTTGGGCGCCACTCTTCTTGGAGTAGATGGCACTTGATTCCTTGGAGGTAGATGCACTTGACGCCTTGGAGATGGTCGTGCTTGGCGCCTTGGAGATGGTGGCGCATGACGGCTTGGAGGTGATGGCGCTCGTCGCCTTGGAGATGGTGGTTCATGACGCCATGTAGGTGGTGGCGCTTGACGCCTTGGAGGTGGATCATCGAAGTAGGTGGTGCCCACTAGTGTGGCACGCTTGGCCTTCAAGGTCATGGTTTCTTGATGATGTGCCTCCGCTAGCTTGGCGTAGTAGTCCTCCATCTCCAAGCGGTGGAGGTATTCTTCATGACTCATGGAAGAGCCCTCGAAGTGGGTGAAGCTCGCCATGTCCTCCATGCATGTGGAGTCATCATAGGTGTAATGCTTCGGGTCCTCAAAGCATGTGGAGCGATTGTCGGTGTAGTGCTCCATCATGTCCTCTATACTTGTGGAGTCGTAGTCGTGGTGGCTCATCGTGGATTCTTCATAGATATCATCCTCGATTCCAGAGTCCCTATACATGATTCACAAGACCCAGTGGTGTATATGGAAGTAGTAGGGGTTAGGGATGCAACATCAAACCTTACTTTACCTTGGAAGATAGGATCGTGCAAGTGGCAACAGTTGAGAGCAATCAAAACCAAGCAAAGTGAAGTTCACGCGCAACACCAAAACCAACTAACCACTAAAAAACACACACACACAAAGCCTATGGTGGATAGGTATGGAAGGTGGCGTGTCTAAGAACAATCCAAACTCAAGATGTTGTAATGGCAAGTAAAGAACCACGATGATCACAAAGCAAAACAAGTCAATCCACAAGATAGGAATTATATACAAGGAAACACACACGGTGAGATAAATTGGACTTGTGCGACGGAGAAAGTGAGCTAAGAACCAAATGATTACCTAGCAAAGACTATAATCTCGTGTCACACAAGTGCAAGGAGATACACTAGTTCAATTGCAATAAATTAGTGGGCTATAAGATATGCACAATAAGTACCACCTATTTGATGTTCATCGAGCTTGCGCTTCCTATTCTATGAGGCACTTGTTTGTTTCTTTCTTTTTCTTCTTTTTTTCTTTTTTTATCGTTTTCTTTTATTTTTCACTTGCCTCTTCCTTGTGCCAACAACTATACAAGGTAACTATATGAGATAGCACGCTCACAACTTTTGCTCGGAATTCTATAAGGTATCAAATGTGCATAGCCCAAGCAATCATAGGAGGAACTAGTCTCAATAGGTGTTTGTTGACCGCAAAGATAGTGTAGCTCACAAAGGGATGCAAGTGGGGAGAAGTGGCGGAATTTTTATACCTTTCGTCGCCGATCTTCACCCTTTATTGGTGGATTCCACCTTGCTCACGGAATTTGGATGGAGTAGATAGCATGAAGCACAACGATGATGATGTAGAGCTCTTTCTCCTCTTCAAAACGCGCTAAAGAACAACAAAATCCGAGTTCGTATTCAAACGTTATGGTCAAAACGGTGAGAGGCTGAAATCTGGAATCTGCTGATTCCTTTCAGGTTCGGGCGGTAGTACCGCTTTTTGGACCCCGGTAGTACCGGAAAAGTGTGGTAGTACCGCTTTTTCGGACAGTAGTACCGGTTATACCTGGGACATGCAGATTTGACGCGATTTCACGATTTTGGGGCGATTTGGGTGGAAAATCTTCAAGAAAAACACCAAATCGGAGGGGTAAATGATGGAATTAGGCCATGGGAACGCAGAGGAAGGTAGATCAACAAGTTTAGCAAGTAATCCACGGATCAAAACCTACAAAAACGCATTCAAATCACACATCGATCCAAAACACGAATTGGGGCTATTTTTGGTGGAATTTTCGAATTTATGGGGAAAAGACCAATCGAGGAGAAACCCGTGGCAACCAAAAGCTGCTGATACCAGATGTTATGGGGTAACCCCGTGGGTGGCCCGATCTTCATGGATCTCGTGGTCAAATCGATGGGAAAGTGAGGGGAAAGGGAGAAGGTAGCGGAAGCGGACGCACACCTCGTGAAGAACACGATGAACACACGCAAAACTCACACGATACAAGGCTGATTGCTCTCACCGGCAGCCACCAGTCCGATAGAATCCTCGCAAGGAAAGATCGGTCAACGTGCTCCTGTCAATCCCAAGCGGAGAGGGAAGAACACCTTGGAGAGGGTCTTGATGTCTTGGAAAAGGGACACCGATGCCAAGGCCTTGTACAACGAGGGAGGCGCGATGCAAACTCCAACGAGGTGGTGACAATAGTCGATCCCCTTTGTGATGAGGGCAAACCTCTAGGGTGGCCCAATCTTCAAGGATCTAGTGGTCAAATCGATGGGAAAGCGAGGGGAAAGGGAGAAGGTAGCGGAAGCGGACGCACACCTCACGAAGAACACGATGAACACACACAAAACACACATGATACAAGGCCGATTACTCTCACCAGTGGCCACCGGTCCGATAGAATCCTCGCAAGGAAAGATCGGTCAACGTGCTCCCGTCAATCCCAAGCGGAGAGGGAAGAACACCTTGGAGAGGGTCTTGACATCTTGGCAAAGGGACACCGATGCCAAGGCCTTGTACAACGAGGGAGGCGCGATGCAAACTCCAACGAGGTGGTGACGGTAGTCGATCCCCTTTGGTAGAAGGGGATGAGGCAAAACTACAGATTCCACAAAGGGGGTTTTCTTTAGTCTATCATCTATGCCTCAAGGATACAATGAGGGGTGGGGGCTCTATTTATAGGCCAGCCACAAGTTCAGGGGTAGTTTGGGCATAAAACTAGGGTTTGGTGCGGAATAGAGGGGTACATGGGCCAAGGGCCCAAATGTTGGCACACAGGCCCATCACTTAGGCCGGACACTCCGGGTCGAGTGCGCCGGACAGTCCGGGGTGGCCGGACACTCCGGGTAGTGTCCGTGTAGAGTCCGATGTAGCACACAGAATGTCCGCGCCAGGACGGGGCTGGGGTAGGCCAGACACTCCGGCTGAGTCGCGCCAGACAGTCCGGCTGCGCTGGACACTCCGGCCGGATTCGGGCGGACTCTCTGGGGCGATGACGGCAGAGACTCTCGTTCTGGAGCTGGCTGCTCCTGGCCCATCTTCTTGGTTGACTTGGGGATGATCTTGGGGACTCGGCGTTGTGGATGTAGTAGCGTCGGCAGGACGGGCTGCATCAGCTCCCCCTTCAAAAAGAGTCGTCCTCGACTCTTCATGCTCATCCTAAGAAGATGATGTCGAGAGACCTTCTTGATCCTTATGATGTAGAGATAGCTCGTTGAGGGGTAGCCATAGGTAACTCTCTACGGTTCGTCTTGTCAACTTATGGTCCATAGAGGTTGATGCGTAAGCAATTGTACCTTCACACAACAAAGACCAAGCAAAATATGTTTGTGTGTGATAGAGGAGCATGTCATTTGTGGCATGTCCATTCTTGTTCACAACACTATTAGCACAACTCAAGTATCACAACGAAATGCGTATGCAAGGTCAAAGTGCATGGATGTCGTTTGAACATCATCCAATTGTGGGAACTCAAAAACTCCATAAAGCGTCTTAGGGAGGCACTCAAAGCAATTGACTAAGAAATGGATCAACATCTTTGATGCAAAGCTAGGAGAATTTGGCAAAAACACATGAGGAAGAATATCCAAAGCAACATCATTATGTGTGCAAACCAACCATTGGAAAGCACAATTGTTCAATATGTTGGATGCCATACACATATCATCAAAGACCAAAATCATGGGGGATGAGTATCGCAAGCGGAAGAAAAAGCAACGTGTTTGCAAACAAACCATATGAAAGAGCAAGTGGTCCTTATGTTTGTTGCAACAACTATACGAGAGACTTGGAAGCTCTCATGACAATACATGCTCAAAATGGCACTATGGTTGCACACAAAACATTGGAAAGAGAAATTGTTCAACATTTTTGTGGCAACACACAAAGCATCAATATCCAAAAGCAACGAGACATGATTGTCACAAGGTGAAAGAATACCATTAACATGCTTGCAAGCAAACCATAGGAAAGAGCAATTTTTCAACATGAAATATGCAAAGCATGCAAAAGGTATCAGAGCTGGGTTCGATCTTGAACTCTCTTGGGGGATGCTCCCTAGAGCTCTTTTTGTCAACTCGTGCTCAACCGAGGTTAACATTCTTGTGCGGGTACCTACACACATCAAACACAAAAGGAAGAACTTGTGTGCATAGTAGAGAAATACATCATCCATCATGACATATCTATTCTTGTGCACATCACCATTAGTGTCAAGCATGTGTAACATAGGTGCATGGTGAGTATGCGAGCGGTGAACATGCTTATCATGGTAATCATCAAAATCTCCAAAATTTGAGAAAGCTATGGGGGCCATCTCAATATAAACCATATTAGAATCATTGTTGCAAGCAAAACAAGTGAAAGAGCAATTATTCAACTTATTGCAAGCAACAGGAGAGATTGTAAAACATCCATGACAAATCATGGTTCGAGGGGTACCATTGGTAACTTCATCGCAAGCAAAACATTGGAAAGAGCAATTGTTCAACAAAGTGCAAGCAATGATATCATCAACGTAATGTTTAAAGCATGGCATGTCTATGGCAACATCATCACAATCAAATAATTTCACATGCTCAACATTATGCAAAGGCAAAGTATCACATGGAAATACCAATGAGTCATATGTGATATCACAAGTATTATCCATAGCATGCAAGTCATCACAAATCATCATGTCCACTAGTGGGATCATGGCATCATCAACACCCTTATTTTTACCTTGTTCATACCTCTCATATGAAGTGGGTGTTGTGGTAGCATTGGCCTCCATGTGGACGACTTCTTCATCATGTATGGGGATGGCATCATCTTCATCCACCATGTACATCTTCTCGGTCAGAGGCATCATCATCTCCAAGGTTGGTGCTTCTTGATCCATGGAACCTATTACATCATGATATAACACACTAGAGGTAGAGGGTATGTCGTTAGAAATCAAAGTGGTCTCACATGACCTATCAACTACCACTCTCAACTCACTAGGTGTATCACTCATGCCCTCCAAGTGGAAGCACTCAATCTCACGTATGGTGGAGTCACTCATCTCACTCTTGTTTTCACTCAAGTGGGCTAAGTGGCTCTCATACTCACATGGGATTGGTACCACATCATCACTCAAGCATATGGGGGTAGGCTCGGTTCTCTCAATTCCATGCGCCTCCTTTGGTGGAGGGAAAATCCCATGCTCACCAATCTTGACCTTGTCATCGCCATCTTGCACCTTGGCTTGTGTAGTCCTCTTGACGTACTTGTCCAACTTGGCGAAGTAGAGGTCTTCGTCTTCCTCATCCATGAAGGTGCATGCGTCATCTAGGACGTCAAGTCTTGGCGTTGAAGCTTGATGGCGTGGAGGAGAACTTGCTCTTGGTGCCATTTTGGTGGTGGCACGAGTAGTTGAAGGTGCCTTATGATGGTGTCGACGGAGGTCATTGGCGTGCCTTGCTAATGGTTGATGTAGATGGCGCACTTGATCATCCACATGACGCTTGCGACAATGCTCCTTGTCCTTGGCACTCTTCTTGTGATGGTGGTGCATTCTTGAGCTTGGTTGAGCATTATGGATGGTGCTCAACATGTATTCTTCGTTTTCATGGTGAAGATTCCTTGAACGACGTGTTGTATCCTCTTGATGTTGGTGATGATCACGAGAGGATGTATGTTGATGAAGATTCTTGCTTCTTGGCGCCTCTTTTGGAAGGTGATGTTGGGGCGCCGCTCCTTTTGTAGTTGGTGGCACTTGATGCCTAGGAGTTTGTTGCACATGACGCCTTCGAGGTGGCCTTGCTTGGCGTCTTGGAGATGGTGGTTCTTGGCGCCTTGGAGACGGTGGTGCTTGACAGCTTGGAGGTGATGGCGCTCGCTGCCTTGGAGGTGGTAATCCATGACGCCATGTAGGTGGTAGCGCTTGACGCCTTGGAGGTGGATCATCGAAGTAGGTGGTGCCCTTTGGTGTGGCACGCTTGGCCTTGAAGGTCATGGTTTCTTGATGATGCGTCTCTGCTAGCTTGGCGTAGTAGTCCTCCATCTCCAAGCGGTGGAGGTATTCTTCATGGCTCATGGAAGCGCCCTCGAAGTGGGTGAAGCACGCCATGTCCTCCATGATTGGTGAGGCGTCGTCGTTGTAGCAGTCGAAGTCATCCATGCTTGGGGAGTCGTTGTTGATGTAGTACTCCATATGACCCAAGCATGTGGAGCCATTGTCGGTGTAGTGCTCCATGTACTCCATGCATGAGGAGCCATTGTCGATGTAGAGCTCCAAGTCCTCCATGCTTGAGGAGCCATAGTTGATTACATGCTCCATGTCTTCCATGCATGTGGAGCCGTCATAGGTGCAATGCTCCGGGTCCCCAAAGCATGCGGATCCATTGTCAGTGTAGTGCTCCATCATGTCCTCTATACTTGTGGAGTCGTAGTCGTGGTGGCTCATCATGGATTCTTCATAGATATCATCCTCGGTTTCGGAGTCCCTAGACATGATTCACAAGACCAAGTGGTGTATATGGAAGTGGTAGGGGGTTAGGAATGCAACGTCAAACCTTACTTTACCTTGGAAGATAGTATCGTGCAAGTAGCAGCACTTGAGAGCAATCAAAACCAAGGAAAGTGAAGTTCACGCGGAACACCAAAACTAACTAACCACTAAAAAACACACACACAAAAAGCTTATGGTGGATAGGTATGGAAGGTGGCGTGTCCAAGAACAATCCGAATCAAGATATTGTAATGGCAAGTAAAGAACCACGATGATCACAAAGCAAAACAAGTCAATCCACAAGAGGAAATATGTACAAGGAACACGGTGGGATAAATGGGACTTGCGCGACGGAGAAAGTGAGCTAAGAACCAAATGATTACCTAGCGAAGACTATAAGCTCGTGTCGCACAAGTGCAAGGAGAGACGCTAGTTCGATTGCAATAAATTGGTGGGCTACAAGATATGCACAATAAGTACCACCTATTTGATGTTCATCGAGCTTGCGCTTCCTATTCTATGAGGCACTTGTTTCTTTTTTTTTGCTATATTTTTTTTATTTTTTTTCCTTTTCTTTTTCACTTGCCTCTTCTTTGTGCCAACAACTATACAAGACAACTTTTGCTCGGTATTCTACAAGTATCAAATGTGGATAGCCCAAGCAATCATAGGAGGAACTATTCTCAATAGGTGTTTGTTGAACGCAAAGATAGTGGGGCTCACAAAGGGATGCAAGTGGGGAGAAGTCGCGGAATTTTTATACCTTTCGTCGCCGATCTTCACCCTTTATTGGTGGATTCCACCTTGCTCACAGAATTTGGATGGAGTAGATAGCATGAACCATGGAGATGATGATGTAGAGCTCTTTCTCCTCTTCAAAATGAGCTAAAGAACACTAAAATCCGAGTTCGTGTGCAAAAGTTATGCTCAAAACCGTGAAGCAGATTTTTCTGTTAGCAGGGGGGCAAACAGTCCGGTGCGCATAGGCCAGACAGTCCGGCCGGGGCGGAGATTCCGGTCAATTTATGCCGGATACTCTGGTCTGTTTTGGCCGGACAGTCCGGTCCGGTCGATCCAGAAGTTCCAGAACACGAACGGGACGAGTTTTGGCGGAAAAACTCGAACTAAAACCACAAATTGATGGGGGAAAACAAGGAATTAAGCCATGGGAATGCAAAGGAAGGTAGATCAACAAGTTTAGCAAGTCCACGGATCAAAACCTACCAAAACGCACTGAAATCACAGATTGATCCAAAACACGAAATTGGGGCTATTTTTTGGGGATTTTCGAATTTATGGGGGAAAGACCAAATCGATGATGAATCCGTGGCAACCAAAAGCTGCTGATACTAGATGATGTGGGTTGACACAAGATCCACTCGAATTTGTGGCTATTTTTGTGGTTTTTCAAGAAAAAATTTGGTGGGGAAGAACGAGGGTGAAATCCGTGGCAACTTGGGCTTTGATACCAGATGATGAGGGCAAACCTCTAGGGTGGCCCGATCTTCACGGATCTCGTGGTCAAATCGATGGAAAAGCGAGGGGAAAGGGAGAAGGTAGCGGAAGCGAACGCACACCTCGTGAAGAACACGATGAGCACGCGCAAAACACACACGATACAAGGCCGATTTCTCTCACTGGAGGCCACCAGTCCGATAGAATCCTCGCAAGGAAAGATCGGTCAACGTGCTCCCGTCAATCCCAAGCGGAGAGGGAAGAACACCTTGGAGAGGGTCTTGACGACCTGGCAAAGGGACACGGATGCCAAGGCCTTGTACAACGAGGGAGGCGCAATGAGGTGGTGACGATAGTTGATCCCCTTTGGTAGAAGGGGATGAGGCAAAACTAGAGATTCCACAAAGGGGGTTTTCTTTAGTCTATCATCTATGCCTCAGGGATACAATGAGGGGTGGGGGTTCTATTTATAGGGCAGCCACAAGTTCAGAGGTAGTTTGGGCATAAAACTAGGGTTTGGTGCGGAACAGAGGGGTACATGGGCCAAGGGCCCAGATGTTGGCACGCAGGCCCATCACTTAGGCCGGACACTCCGGGTCGAGTGGGCCAGACAGTCCGGGGTGGCCGGACACTCCGGGTAGTGTCCGGGTAGAGTCCGATGTAGCACACAGAATGTCCGCGCCATGACGGGGCTGGGGTAGGCCGGACACTCCGGCTGAGTCGCGCCGGACAGTCCGGCTGCGCTGGACACTCCGGCCGGATTCGGGCGGACTCTCCGGGGCGATGACGGCAGAGACTCTCGTTCTGGGGCTGGCTACTCCTGGTCCATCATCTTGGTTGACTTGGGGACGATCTTGGGGACTTGGCGTTGTGGATGTAGTAGCATCTGCAGGACGGGCTGCATCACTTTGGTAGAAGGGGATGAGGCAAAACTAGAGATTCCACAAAGGGGGTTTTCTTTAGTCTATCATCTATGCCTAAGGGATACATGAGGGAGTGGGGGCACTATATATAGGCCAGCCACTTACATAGGGCTAGTTTGAGGAATAACTCTAGGGTTGCAACATAATAAAGGGGTACATGGGCTATGGCCCAGATCTAGTGCGCAGGCACTGTGGTGACCGGTAGTACCGGTCCCCGGGTCCGGTAGTACCGGATGGGAGCGGTAGCAGCTTCAGGCGGGGTGGTAGCTCTGGCTCTAGTGGTAGGTGTTCTCCAGGTCCGGTAGTACCGGTGGTATGGCCCGGTGGTACCGCTTGGGGGCGGTAGTACCGCAAGCTGGTACTGGGCATCCAGAGACGATGGCGTGGGCCTCAGTTGTGGCCGGTAGTACTGCTCAGGCAGAGCGGTAGTACCGGGGCGTAGTAGTACCGCTATTGGGGAGCGGTAGTGCCGCCCGTGTCTGTCTTCTTGGGTGACTTGGGGACGAGCTTGAACTTGGCGTTGTAGATGTAGTAGCATCCATAGGACGGGCTGCATCAGGGATGGTATCATCTTCATCCACCATGTTCATCTTCTCGGTCGGAGGCATCATCATCTCCAAGCTTGGCACTTCTTGAGGTAGAAGGTAAGTCATTAGAAATCAAAGTGGTCTCACATGACCTATCGACTACCACTCTCAACTCACTCGGTGTATCACCCATGCCCTCCGAATGGAAGCACTCAATCTCACGTATGGTGGAGTCGCTCATCTCACTCTTGTTTTCACTCATGTGGGCTAAGTGGCTCTCATACTCACATGGGATTGGTACCACATCATCACTCAAGCATATGGGGTAGGCTCGGTTCTCTCAACTCCATACGCCTCCTTTGGTGAAGAGAAAATCCCATGCGCACCATTCTTGACCTTGTCGTCGCAATCTTGTGGTGTAGGACCTTGTCTTGGAGCTTGCTCATCCTTTGCCATGGCCTCCTTGGCTTGTGTAGACATCCTCTTGGCGTACTCGTCCAACTTGGCAAAGTAGAGGTCTTCGTCTTCCTCAACCATGAAGTTCGATGCGTCATCTAGGACATCAAGTTTGGGCGTTGAAGCTTGATGGCGTGGAGAACAACTTGCTCTTGGTGCCATTTTGGTGGTGGCACAAGTAGTTGAAGGTGCCTTATGATGCTGTCGACGGAGGTCATTGGCGTGCCTTGCCAAAGGTTGATGTAGATGGCGCACTTGGTCATCCACATGACGCTCGCGACGATGCTTCTTGTCCTTGGCACTCTTCTTGGTGAGGCGTTGTAATGAGCGCAATGCATCATTAGTGATGCGGCTCGTCCTGCGGACGCTCCTACATCTACACCAACAAGTCCACCAAGTGGACCCATGACTCGTGCCCGAGCCAAACTCCTACAAGCTAAGGTGAACTCGCTCCTCTCCTCGTGCCAATTTGATACCTCCTTGGATGGTATGCTACTTCATGCAACTACCCTATGCATCATCAGGTACGAAGCTTCGACACATCACCAAGCACCCAAGGATGGAGAACAAGGAGCAGAGCATGAAGCAGGAGCCGCTCGAGCTGCTCAGACCGGAGTCTGCGCTCTGCGCACACCGGAGTCTCTGGTCCACCAAAGTCTCTGGCCTGAAGACACCGGATTCTCCGGCCCCACCTCCAGTCTGCCCCTAGAACAGGGTCCTGGGACAATCTGAAGGCCCCTCCGGAGGACGGTCCAAAGACCGACCGGAATCTCCGGCCTAGACTGGAGTCTCCGGTCCACCACACCAGAGTCTGCGGTCCGACCGTCACCAGGTATGAAAAGGCCTTTGGGCCTGCGGCCCATGTACCCCTTAGTCCGTCCAGAACTTGTCTTTTATTCCTAAAGTACCCCTGTTTAAGTGGCTGGCCTATATATAGACCCCCACCACCATTGTAAACCCTAGGCATGATATTGGAATTAGTGGAAACCCCTTTTGTGGATTGTTATGGGGTAACCCCATGAGTGGCCCGATCTTCACGGATCTCGTGGTCAAATCGATGGGAAAGCGAGGGGAAAGGGAGAAGGTAGTGGAAGCGGACGCACACCTCGCGAAGAACACGATGAACACACGCAAAACACACACGATACAAGGACGATTGCTCTCACCGGTGGCCACCGGTCTGATAGAATCCTCGCGAGGAAAGATCGGTCAACGTGCTCCCTCGATCCCACACGGAGAGGGAAGAACACCTTGGAGAGGGTCTTGACGTCTTGGCAAAGGGACACCGATGCCAAGGCCTTGTACAACGAGGGAGGCGCGATGCAAACTCCAACGAGGTGGTGACGATAGTCGATCCCCTTTGGTAGAAGGGGATGAGGCAAAACTAGAGATTCCACAAAGGGGGTTTCCTTTAGTCTATCATCTATGCCTAGGGTTACATGAGGGGTGGGGGCACTATATATAGGCCAGCCACTAGTTCAAGGGTACTTTAGGAATAAAAGGGTAAAGTCTGGGCGGACTAAGGGGTACATGGGCCAAAGGCCCAGCTGGCGGCGCGCAGGCCCACACACTCAGGCCGGAGACTCCGGTGTGGGGTTCGGAGACTCCGGTCTAGGCCAGAGACTCCGGTCTTTCTCCGGTGTCGCCTCCGGAGTGGCAGACAGACTGTCCTCAGCTCGATCTGGGGGTCGGTCCGGAGGTGGGTCCGGAGACTCCGGGGTATGCAGGCCGGAGACTCCGGTGTCTTCAGGCCGGAGACTCCGGTGTGTGCAGGCCGAGACTCCGGTGCTCCAGCTGCTGCTTCTTCCGTCTTCTCTTCCAAGCCTCCGTCTTGTCATGCTTGGTGCTCCAGGCTTCCTCCCATGCCACCGTACTTGTTGGTGTGAACCTATCATTGATATGGGACGGAGTATGAAGTAGTATACCATTCAAGAGGGTAGGAAGTGGGTTCACATAGAGGAACGGATTCACCTTTGGAGTCCATGGCGACTTGGGATAAGTTGGAGACCATGATGTTGGAATGACCGAAGGTCGGGCTACATCATCTCCCCTCCCTTCAAAAAGAGTCGTCCTCGACTCTGCATGCTCATCACAAAGTAGAAGATGTCGAGAGACCTTCTTGATCCTGGGGTTCACCATATAGTCGTCCTCGGGAAGATTGAATTGACAACACCTCAATGTTCCTTCACCTTCAATGAAGCCTACAAAGCTCACCACAAAAGCGAAGCAACACTCAAAGCATAGCCAGTTCATGAAGATTATAGTATGAGTCCTCAAGTAGAGTGAAGTCACCTTATGATGTAGAGATAGCTCGTTGAGGAGAAGCCATAGGTAACTCTCTACGGTTCGTCTTGTCAACTCTTCATCCATAGAGGTTGACACGTACGCAATTGTACCTTCACACAACAAAGACCAAGCAACATATGTTCGTGTGTGATAGAGGAGCATGTCAATTGTGGCATGTCCATTCTTGTTCACAACACTATTAGCACAACTCAAGTATAGAAAACGGGATGCATATGCAAGGTCAAATGCATGGAAATCTTTTGAACATCATCCAAATGTGGGAACTCAAAAACTCCATAAATCATCTTAGTGTGGCACTCAAAGCAATGGACTGAAATATTGGTCAACATCTTTGATGCAAATCTAGGAGAATTTGGCAAAAACACATGCGGAAGAATATCCAAAACAACATCATTATGTGTGCAAACCAACCATTGGAAAGAACAATTCGTCAATATGTTGGATGCCACACACAAATCATCAAAAGCAAATATCATAGGGGTGTGAGTATCGCAAGCGGAAACACAAGCAACATGTTTGCAAACAAACCAAATGAAAGAGCAAGTGGTCCTTATGTTTGTTGCAACAACAATACGAGAGACTTGGAAGCTCTCGTGACAATACATGCTCATAATGGCATTATGGTTACGCACAAAACATCGGAAAGGTAAATGTTTCAACATTTTTGTGGCAACACACAAAGCATCAATATCCAATAGCAACGAGACATGATTGTCACAAGGTGAAAGAATACCATCAACATGCTTGCAATCAAACCATAGGAAAGGGCAATTTGTCAACATGAAAGATGCAAAGCATGCGAAAGGTATCAGAGCTGGGTTCGATCTTGAACTCACTTGGGGGATGCTTTCTAGAGCTCTTTTTGTCAACTCGTGCTCAACCGAGGTTGACATTCTTGTGCGGGTACCTACACACATCATAGATAAAAGGAAGAACGTGTGTGGATGGTAGAGAAATACATCATCCATCATGACATATCTCTTCTTGTGCACATCACCATGAGTGTCAATCAAGTGTAATTTATGTGCATGGCGAGTATGCAAGCGGTGAACATGCTTATCATGGCAATCATCAAAATCTCCAAAATTTGAGAAAGCTATGGGGGCCGTCTCAATATAAACCATATGAGAATTATTGTTGCAAGCAAAACAAGTGAAGGAGCAATCATCCATATTGCAAGCTACGGGAGAAATTGTAAAACACTCATGACAAAGCATGGTTCGAGGGGTACCATTGGTAACATCATTGCAAGCAAAACATTGGAAAGAGTAATTGTTCAACAAAGTGCAAGCAATGATATCATCAACATAACGTTTAGAGTATGGCATGTCTATGGCAACATCAGCACAATCAAATAATTTCACATGCTCAACATTATAATGCAAAGTATCACATGGAAATATCAATGAAGCATATGTGAAATCACAAACATCATCCATAGCATGCCAATCATCACAAGTCATCATGTCCACTAGTGGGATCATGGCATCATCAACACCCTTATTTTTACCTTGTTCATACCTCTCATATGAAGTGGGTGTTGTGGTAGCATTGGCCTCCATGTGGGCGACTTCTTCATCCAATATGGGGATGGCATCATCTTCATCCACCATGTACATCTTCATGGTGGGAGGCATCATCATCTCCAAGCTTGGCGCTTATTGATCCATGGAACCTAGCAAATCATGAGAAAACACACTAGAGGTAGAGGGTAAGTTGTTAGAAATCAAAGTGGTCCCACATGACCTATCAACTACCACTCTCAACTCACTCGGTGTATCACTCATGCCCTCCAAGTGGAAGCACTCAATCTCACGTATGGTGGAGTCACTCATCTCACTCTTGTTTTCACTCAAGTGGGCTAAGTGGCTCTCATACTCACATGGGATTGGTACCACATCATCACTCAAGCATATGTGGGTAGGCTCGGTTCCCTCAACTCCTTGCGCCTCCTTTGGTGAAGGGAAAATCCCATGCTCACCATTCTTGACCTTATCGTCGGCGTCTTGTGGTAGTGGTGGAAGTAGGCTCATGTTGTTGTCGAGGGCGATGCTCAGATCGACTTCATCACATATGTGGCCTTGGCTTCCTCCATCTTGAAGTGTAGACTCGTGGCGTGAAGCTTGATGGCATGGAGGAGAGCTTGCTCTTGGTGCCCTTTTGGTGGTGGCACGAGTAGTTGAAGGCGCCTTATGAGGGTGTCGACGGAGGTCATTGGTATGCCTTGCGAAAGGTTGATGTAGATGGCGCACTTGGTCATCCACATGACACTCGTGACGATGCTCCTTATCCTTGGCACTCTTCTTCGTGAGGCGTTGTAATGAGCGCTAAGCATCATTAGTCTTGGCCATCATGCTCATGGTTTTGGCGAAGTTGTTGTCCATGTCGCTCTTGAAGTTGTTGAGGGAGCTTTCGAACTTGTCCATGTGATGGTGGACCTTGGCGCTCTCGGGGTGGAGGCTCCCTCTTGGTCGATGCGACTTGAGGAGGTTATCGTTGTCGTTCTTGAAGTCGTCCCTTCTTGGGGAGTTATTGTTGTTGTAGAACTCCATATCACCCAAGCATGTGGAGCCATTGTCGCTGTAGTGCTCCATCATGTCATCCATGCTTGTGGAGGCATAGGAATGGTGGCTCATTGTGGATTCTTCATAGATATCATCCTATTTTTATGAGGCACTTGTTTCTTTCTTTCTTTTTCTTCTTTTTCTTTTTCTATTTTTTTCTCTTTTTCTTTTCTTTTTCACTTGCCCCTTCCTGGTGCCAACAACTATAGAAGATAACTATATGAGATAGCGCGCTCACAACTTTTGCTCGGAATTCTACAAGGTATGAAATGTGCATAGCCCAAGCAATCATAGGAGGAACTAGCCTCAATAGGTATTTGTTGAACGCAAAGATAGTGTAGCTCACAAAGGGATGCAAGTGGGGAGAAGTCGCGTAATTTTTTTTACCTTTCGTCGCCGATCTTCACCCTTTATTGGTGGATTCCGCCTTGCTCACGGAATTTTTATGGAGTAGATAGCATGAACCACGGAGATGATGATGTAGAGCTCTTTCTCCTCTTTAAAACAAGCTAAAGAACACCAAAATCCGAGTTCGTATGCAAAAGTTATGCCCAAAACGGTGAACCAGATTTGCTGTCAATAGTGAGGGGCGGAGACTCTAGTCTGGAGGTTCGGAGACTCCGGCCTGGAGGTCCGGAGACTCCGGTCTGGCGTGACTCACATCGGAAACTCCGGTCCAGGGCCGGAGACTCCGGTCCGGGCGATTTCTACGCGTTCAGAACACGAACGGGACGCGATTTTGGTGAAAAAACTCGAACCAAAACACCAAATTGGTGGGGGAAATCAAGGAATTAGGCCATGGGAACGCATGGGAAGGTGGATCAACAAGTTTAGCAAGTAATCCACGGATCAAAACCTACCAAAACGCACTCAAATCACAGATAGATCCAAAACACGAATTGGGGCTGTTTTTGGTGGGGTTTTCGAATTTATCGGGAAAAAGACCAAATCGAGGAGAAATCCGTGGCAACCAAAAGCTGCTGATACCAGATGTTAAGGGGTAACCCCGTGGGTGGCCCGATCTTCACGGATCTCGTGGTCAAATCGATGGGAAATGATGCAGCCCGTCCTACGGACGCTTCTACATCTACAACAACAAGTCCCCCAAGTGGACCCATGACTCGTGCCCGAGCCAAACTCCTCCAAGCTAAGGTGAACTCGCTCCTCTCCTTGTGCCAATTTGATACCTCCTTCGATGGCGTGCTACTTCATACCACTACTTTGTGCATCATCAGGTACGAGCCCCCACCGCGTCGATCCACGAGCCCTGAAGCTGCACCTGTGCTGAAGCTGCCAAAGCCGGAGTGTCCGACGCGACTCAGCCGGAGTGTCCGGCGCGACTCAGCCGGAGTGTTCGGCCAGCCTGAGCCCGAACCTAGCGCGGACATTCTGTGTGCCAGTTCGGACACTGCCCGGACACTTCCCGGAGTGTCCGGCCACCCTGGACTGTCCGGCCCCCTCGACCCGGAGTGTCCGGCTTTAGCGAGGGCTCAAAGCACAACACCTACTTGTGAGAAGAGCGGTGAGAGAGAGAACCACCTCATAGTGAGTGAGAGCCACAAGCCAAATTCGAGTGGAAAAACTAAGAGTGTTCTCCTTGCCACCAAAAGTGAGATGAGAGATGTTCGGAACAACCCATCCATCTTGCACTATGTCCTCCTTTGCAAGGGACTAGCGCAAGGAACTAATGAGTTAACCAATGTTCCTCCATCTTTGATGAATGTTTTGCAGCAATTCAAGGATGTGTTTCCCGAAGAACTTCCACATGGACTACCTCCTCTTCGCGGCATCGAACATCGAATTGACCTCATCCCTGGTGCACCACTTCCCAACCGCGCCGCTTACCACGCGAACCCGGAGGAGACGAAGGAGATCGAACGTCAAATCAACCAACTCGTCTCCAAAGGTTTGATCCAAGTTAGCACTAGTCCAAGTGCCGTACCCGTGATTCTTGTTCCAAAGACGGATGATATGTTATGGTTATGCATGGACTGCTGTCCAATCAATGCTATCACCGTGTGTTATCGACATCCCATACCACGTCTCGATGACATGCTTGATGAGTTGTGTGGAGCCACTATTTTTTCGAAAATTGATCTTCGTAGTGGGTACCATCAAATACGCATGGCTAAAGGTGATGAGTGGAAAACCGCCTTCAAGACCAAACTTGGTCTCTATGAGTGGTTGGTTATGCCCTTTGGTTTATCAAATGCCCCATCCACTTTCATGCGCCTTATGAATCACATCTTGCGTTCTCTCATTGGAAAAAGTGTTGTTGTCTATTTCGATAATATTCTTGTTTATAGCAAATCACTTGAGGACCATGTAAAACATGTCAAGGAAGTTTTGCAAATCCTTCGACATGAAAAGCTTTATGCTAATCTTCCCAAGTGCACTTTTGCTAAAGACAAGTTGATTTTTCTTGGATTTGTCATTTCTTCGAAGGGAATGTAAGTTGATGATTTCTATTTGCATAAGGTCTTTCTATTTAAACAAAACAAGCTATGCATCCCGAAGTCGTCGCTTCAACTTTTGCTTCTCCAAGAATCTCATGGTGGAGGCCTTATGGGTCACTTTGGTCGCGACAAGACATTGGACATGCTCTCCAATCACTACTTTTGGCCCAAGATGAAGCGTGATGTGGAGCGCCACATTCAACGATGCACGACATGTGTTCAAGCTAAGTCGCAAGCTAATCCCTATGGTCTTTATATGCCATTGCCAATTCCTCATACACCTTGGTCCGACATTAGCATGGTTTTCGTGTTAGGATTGCCTAGATCTAAGCATGGTCATGATTCTAATTTGTCGTTGTGGATCGTTTTTCCAAAATGGCACACTTCATACCATGCCATAAGACCGACGATGCTTCACATGTTGCAAATCTATTTTTCAGGGAAATCGTCCGTCTTCACGGTGTGCCAAGGACAATCGTCTCCGACCGCGACGTCAAATTCATGAGCTACTTGTGGAAGACCCTCATGGCCAAGCTCGGCGTTAAGCTCCTCTTCTCATCCGGATCACATCATCAAACTGATGGCCAAACCGAAGTTGTCAACCGAAGCCTCGGAACTCTCCTTCGTGTGTTGATCAAGAAAAACCTGAAGAATTGGGAGGAATGCATTCCACACGCCGATTTCGCCTACAATCGAGCCAAGCACTCAACAACCAAGATGAGTCCATTCATGATCGTCTACGGTTTTGAGCCCCTCACCGCGCTCGACATCCTACCACTACCTCTCCATGAGCGCACGAACATGGATGTCGAGAAGCACGCACAAGCTATGAAGACGCTTCATGAAGAAACAAGAGCTACTATCGAACAACAAGTCCTTCGCCAAGCTTCAAGATTAAACAAGGACAAGAAGGAGATGATATCTGAAGAAGGTGACCTTGTGTGGATACACCTAAGCAAGGACTGCTTCCCCAAGGAACGTGACTCCAAGCTCAAGCCAAGAGGAGATGGTCCCTTCAAGGTCCTCAAAAGAATCAACAACGCCTACATCATCGACATACCGACCTCCAAGTACCTTGCAAGCAATACATTCAATGTCAAGGACCTCGCACCCTACCATGGAGATGCTCAAGATGATATCCATGAAGAGTCGAGGATGACTCTTTCCCAAGGGGGGAGCTGATGCAGCCCATCCTACGGACGCTTCTACATCTACAACAACAAGTCCCCCAAGCGGACCCATGACTCGTGCCCGAGCCAAACTCCTCCAAGCTAAGGTGAACTCGCTCCTCTCCTTGTGCCAATTTGATACCTCCTTCGATGGCGTGCTACTTCATACCACTACTTTGCGCATCATCAGGTATGAGCCCCCACCGCGTCGATCCACGAGCCCTGAAGCTGCACCTGTGCTGAAGCTGCCAAAGCCGGAGTGTCCGGCCTGCCCGAGCCCGAACCTGGCACGGACATTCTGTGTGCCAGTTCAGACACTGCCCGGACACTTCCCGGAGTGTCCGGCCACCCCGGACTGTCCGACCCCCTCGACCTGGAGTGTCCGGCCACCCCGGAGTGTCCGGCCCACTCGACCCGGAGTGTCCGGCCCAAGTGATGGGCCTGCGAGCCTAGCTGGGCCCTATGGCCCATGTACCCCTCTATTTCGCCCAGAACTCTACTTTAATGCCTGAATTACCCCTGACTTTGTGGTTGGCCTATATAATGGCCCCCACCTCCATTCCTAACCCTAGGCTTGATATTGGAATTAGTGGAAACCCCTTTGTGGATCTATCTAATTCTTGCCTCATGCTCCATGACTAAGGAGCACCAATATCCCCAAACCTCGTTGGAGTTTGCATTGTGCCTCCGCATTGTACAAGGCCTAGGCATCGGTGTCCCTTTGCCTAGACGTCAAGATCTCACCGAGTCTCCCATCTCGCCGTGCCGGTTCGAGAGAGAGTCCTCCGCCCGACACCGATCCTAGGGATTGCGCCGGACCGGTCACCTCCGGCGTGAGCTATTGGTGTTTATCGTGGTTTTGTGTGTGTGTGTTTGTCGTTTTTTTCGTGCGTGTGTTCGTCGTGTTCATCCTTCCCTCCTTCCCCCGCACTCCACCCTCGATTTGAAAGGGAATCGTGAAAGATCGGGCCACCCTAGAGATTTGCCCTCAACAGGAAAGCGAGGGGAAAGGGAGAAGGTAGCGGAAGCGGACGCACACCTCGCGAAGAACATGATAAACACACGCAAAACATAGACGATACAAGATCGTTTGCTCTCACCGGTGGCCACCGGTCCGATAGAATCCTCACAAGGAAAGATCGGTCAACGTGCTCTCTCGATCCCACGCAGAGAGGGAAGAACACCTTGGAGAGGGTCTTGACGTCTTGGCAAAGGGACACCGATGCCAAGGCCAATGAGGGAGGCGCGATGCAAACTCCAACGAGGTGGTGAAGATAGTCAATCCCCTTTGGTAGAAGGGGATGAGGCAAAACTAGAGATTCCACAAAGGGGGTTTTCTTTAGTCTATCATCTATGCCTCGGGTTACATGAGGGGGTGGGGGCACTATATATAGGCCAACCACTAGTTCAAGGGTACTTTAGGAATAAAAGGGGAAAGTCTAGGAGACTAAGGGGTACATGGTCCGAAGGCCCAGCTGGCGGCACGCAGGCCCATGCGCTCAGGCTGGAGACTCCGGTGTGGGGTCCGGAGACTCCGGTGTGGGCCGGAGACTCCAGTATGTCTCCGGTGTCGTCTCCAGGGTGGCAGACAGACTGTCCTCGAGCTTGATCTAGGGGTCGGTCCGGAGATGGGTCCGGAGATTCCGGGGTCAGCTGGCCGGAGACTCCGGTGTCTTCAGGCCGGAGACTCCGGTGTGGCTGGAGACTCCGGTGCGCAGGCCGGAGACTTCGGTGCTCTAGCTGATGCGTCTTCCGTCTTCTGTTCGAAGCCTCCGTCTTCTGTTCGAAGCCTCCATCTTGTCGGGCTTGGTGCTCCAGGCTTCCTCCCATGCCTTTGTACTTGTCGGTATGAACCTATCATGAATACATGACGGAGTATGAAGTAGTATACCAAATGGGGTAGGAAGTGGGCTCGCATAGAGGAACGGATTCACCTTTGGAGTCCATGATGACTTGGCATAAGTTGGAGACCATGATGTGGTAACGACCGAAGGTCGGGCTACATCAAACGAAAAGCTGCTGATACCAGATGATATGGGGTAACCCCGTGGGTGGCCCGATCTTCACGGATCTCATGGTCAAATCGATGGGAAAGCGAGGGGAAAGGGAGAAGGTAGCGGAAGCGGACACACACCTCGCGGAGAACACGATGAACACATGCAAAACACACACGATACAAGGCCGATTGCTCTCACCGGTGGCCACCGGTCCAATAGAATCCTCGCAAGGAAAGATCGGTCAACATGCTCCCTCGATCCCACTCGGAGAGGGAAGAACACCTTGGAGAGGGTCTTGACGTCTTGGCAAAGGGACACCGATGCCAAGGCATTGTACACCAAGAGAGGCGCGATGCAAACTCCAACGAGGTGGTGACAATAGTCGATCCCCTTTGTTAGAAGGCGATGAGGCAAAACTAAAGATTCCACAAAGGGGTTGTCTTTAGTCTATCATCTATGCGTAAGGGATACAATGAGGGGTGGGGGCTCTATTTATAGGCCAGCCACAAGTTCAGAGGTAGTTTGGGCATAAAACTAGGTTTGGTGCGGAATAGAGGGGTACATGGGCCAAGGGCCCAGATGTTGGCTCGCAGGCCCATCACTTAGGCCGGATAATCCGGGTCGGGTGGACCGGACACTCCGGGTAGAGTCCGGGTAGACTCCGATGTAGCACACAGAAGGTCCATGCCAGGATGGGGCTGGGGTAGGCTGGACACTCCGGCGTGGTCGTGCCAGACACTCCGGTGGCGCCGGACATTCCGACTGGCATTAGGCGGACTCTCCGGGGCGAAGACGGTGGAGACTCCGGTTCTTGAGCTGTCTGCTCCTGGTCCATCTTCTTGGTTAACTTGGGGATGATCTCGGGGACTTGGTGTTGTAGATGTAGTAGCATCCGTGGGACGGGCTGCATCAGACGACATCCGTAAACAAAAGAGCATGATAGCAACTAGGTATATATTTACAGGTGTTGAAAGCGTTCCCTATGATAGCACGGTTCTGCTAACTCCTAGCCTCTAATTTGCAAGCATATAACTTTCATGGGCAGTCACAGTAGTTCAGGTTTATTAAGTGTAAGAAATAAAGTGTGCCATCAAGTTCGTGAGAGCTTTACTAACTAACTTTCTCATAACAAGCAAACATTTTATTCGGAAGAAAACAAGGCATACTGAATATGCACGGAATAGGAAATGATGCTAATAGGTAGGTATGGTGGACACTTTTGGCAATATTGGTTTTGGGGAGTTGGAAACACGAGTAGAGCTCATACTCAATGCAAGTGAAGACCAGCAATAGAAAGGGAGCGACAAACGAGAGAGCAATAACCGTCATAATCATGCTTGCAACAAAACAGGACTAATTATGGCATGAAAGTGATTCAAGAATCCTGAGGCAAAATAATGCATGCGTGAGCATGTGCCAAGTCGATTCAAATGAAACATTCAGAGGAGGATACCACAATGTCATACCAAGTTATGAATAGAACAATGCAAGCAAACATTCATATGACATGCTACAAACCATTAGCAAGCTGGAGCTAATCATAAGAAAGCAAGAACTACTAAGCATCCATAAATAACATACACCTTATTTGAATAGACTAAGCATGCCCACAATGATGAGTATATGTACAAAAATGAAAACAAATAGAGTTCGTTACCAGCTTCTTACCACACCTCATGTTGTCATTAATCTTCATTATTGCCCTTCACTTGTGTGGCTTGAATAATAACATGAGACCAAACTCCACTGAGGACTGCTGAACCCTACAACGAACTTCACAAGACCAAAGAAGAACATCAAATATTTTTTGGTGTTTTCGATGTTTAAAGCAAGAACCAAAAGGAAGATCAAGCAACCCAAAATATTTTTGGGATTTTCAAATAATTAATGATGAGGACATCCCTACAGTTACACCTACCCCAATTGATAATGAAGATGTTCCAAATGCAAAGAAGGATCAATCCAATGAGATAAGGATTGGACCAATCACAAGAGCTCGTGCTAAGCTACTAGAACATGTGAACTTGTTTCTTAATGAACATGGTGTTTTAATCAATGAGAATTTTATACTACCTAAGTCTTTGAACTATTGCATGATCAGGTACTTAGGAGAAGAAGGCATAGCAAGGGGCGAGGAGCAAATGGAAAAAGGCGTGTTGATCAATGAAGAATGCACGAGGGAGGAGAGGGGGGAAGCGCAAGGAGCTGTCCAAGACAAAGATCAACTAGAGACGGGAGTTCTCTGCCGTGGCAGAGAAAAGCTCCAGTTCTCTGCCACGCCAGGCTGCTGCGGCAGAGAAAGCAACTACAACTCTGCCACGGCAGAGTTAGATTGACCGAACCCAAGTTGGGTCGGTTTGTATCCATAGATGGGTGGGACCAACTCGGATCCACCCTTAGGCCACCGCCTCCTAGACCCATAAATATATGGGGGCATTCTAGCTTTAGTCTTTAGACCATGTTAAAATATTTTGGAGTTGTTTCTTTCACAGAACCTCTGGAATTACCCTGTGTTCGAATCTATCAACTATTATTGAGTGTGATCTTTTGTTACATTGGGAATTAGTAGATTGCATACTACCGTTTGTTGTCACGGTTGCGTGCGCAAGAGTGTGGTGTTGTGAATATCCTACAAGATTCGAGATCTGTTACACTGGCATCAGGGATCGAGCGGGAGAGATCATAGCTACGCACTAGTTATCTATCATCCATCATATCATCGACAAGAGCTTGCTGAGAAGATCGGGCCACCCCATATCATCTTGGTATCAGATTTCCTCGCTGCCTCGGTAAGCAATCCACGATCCATCCATAGATTAGAGAGTGTTTTTCGTCCTATATAGAAAAAGCCCCACAAAAAGAGTTGCTATAGCCTAGATTGCATTGTAGACGAGTACTAGTTGCTGGTCGTAGTCATCCTTTAGTTTAGATCAAGATATGTTCTTCGTAGATCTGTTTTCCTAGTTTTGTTCTAGCCAAATCCACCATTGTTTCCGCCACCACAAGGTCAGATCTGATCTAATCTAAGAGTCCTAGTTGTTTACTCTTGACCGAGTCAGAATTAAAAAAACAATTTCCTACCGACTCTGCCGCGGCACGGAAACAACCTGTTTTCCTGCCGCAGAGTCCTGTTTTGCCACGACTCGGATTTGCTGCCACGACATGTTTTTGACGTTTTTTCTGCCGCGGCAGGATTTTCTGCCATGACACGATTTTGCCCTGTTTTTCTGCCACTTCAGGAAATTTTACAAAGTGTGAATTTGCACTTTCCCTTCAACCTTAGCTACAACCATTCTATTACATAGGTGTAGGAACTTGCCCATTGAGACTAGTTTCTGCTCCTACAGGCTGCTCATAGGATTTTGGTGATGTACTTTGTAATTGGCCGTGTGTGATCTATAAAATCAAAAAAATAGAAAAAAAGTAATATAGCAAAAGAAAAAGCAAAAAAGAGCTATACAAAAGAAAAAGAAAAGTAGTGAAAAGAGAAATTGAGCAAGAGGCTTAGTGATATCTTTGTGCACCGGTAGATTGAGCAATCTTGTGCCTGTTTACTTTGAGCTTTGCTAGTGTCTCTCTCGAGTAGTGCAACACCCTTCATAGTTGCATTGCCACGTTTTTCTCCACGTGTGTGTTCTTGGGTTTTTGTACAATCAGCACTAGGACTTGTTTGCGGTGTAGATAGGATACCATACCTATAGCTCCACCATAAATAACCTGTGTGTCCTACGATCGTTCTATATACCTTTGATATTCACTTCATCACATCAAGTGCATCAGTTTTGATTTCGTTTGGTAGAGCATCTCTATTCACTTTGGAACGGTAAGATCTCCTTTCTTATTAGTTGTGAGTGAGCTGTGAAAGTTTCCACCATACAGATTTTGATTTTGGCACTAACCTACTAATCATGTCTTCTAGTGATGATGATGTTGTGTTGCAGAAAAAGAAGGATGAGGAGCTTGTTAATTGGCGTGAATATGAGGCTTTGAAGTCCCACTTGACACGTGTGTTTACTAACACGACATATGCCATTGAAAAGAATCTCCAGGATATGATTATGAGATTGGATCAGCATGTTGGAACGGTTGATACTATCTAAACGCAAGTGGCTACGCTCAATGTCAATGTCACCACTTTGCAGCGTTCCATTGAGGGTTTGACATCCGCCTTACATAGAAGGGAAGATCCTCAACATGATGATGCCTTTGATGATTTTGATGAGGGTAGCGCTGTGGATGCTACTCCACATGTTGGCAGGGGACGTGCTATTCCCCCTGTCCATGCTCCTGCTCATGGCCGTGGGCTTGCCCCTCTTAGGCGTGCTCAGCGTGTGTTCAACCAACCTGCTGATGATGGTTTGGGCAAGCCAAAATTCTCAATCCCTAAGTTCGATGGTTCCATTGATCATAAAGATTACCTCACATGGGAGTTGAAGATTGAGAAACTCTGACACTTATTTGACTATCCAGAAGATAAGAAGGTCAAGCTTGCAGCATCTGAATTTGATGGTTATGCTTTGCGTTGGTGGGATGCTCTTGTGCAACATAGGAGGGAGGACAATGAACTTCCTATGATGGATTGGCGCGAGATGAAGCAAATCATGAAGGCTCGTCTCATACCAACCAACTACTTGCGATCAGTTTTTGATAAATTGACGCAATTGAAGGAAGGCATAATGACAGTTGATGAGTACTACATGGAGATGGAGCAGCTTATGCAGCGTGCTAGAATTCGTGAGTCCATTGAGATGACCATGCAGCGATTCCTAAACAATCTGAAGTTGCCAATTAAGAGCATAGTTCGTCATGATAAGTATGAGACCATGAATGAGCTATTGCACCATGCTAGAGAGGCTGAATCCCTGTTGGCAGAAGAAGCAAAGTCACGCGCTCGTTTTCCATCCTCCAGCATATTTTCAGCCAGATCTACTCCTCCTACAGCCACGCCACCAGCTGTTGCTCCGTTTACACCATCGGCCAAACCAGCAAGTACACCTTCGTTTGGTTCTAATGCTTGGAAACCGGCTGCTCCTGCTGCTAGCTCGGGTTCCAACATGTCTACGACACGTACTCGTGATGTGGTGTGCCATACTTGTGGCGGTAGAGGTCACTACAAGAAGGATTGTCCAAACAACAAGGTTATGTTTGTTAAAGGAGAAGTAGAGAGTGGAGATGAAGCTTCTGACACTGATATTGATGACGGCGAGGGGGGTGCTGATGCATATGCTGAGCGTGCACCAACTATTGTCGTATCTTCACGTGTACTTAGTGTGCAACCGGTTGAGGAATCCCAACGTTGCAACTTGTTCCAAACAAAAGCTCTAGTTGGACCAAACAAAGCTTGCAAGGTTATTATTGATGGAGGTAGCTGGAAAAATCTTGCAAGTAAGGAACTATGTGCCAAACTGAATTTGACATACTTACCTCATCCCAAGCCATACTACATACAATGGTTGAGCAACAATGGTGAGATGAAGGTAAATCATATGGTACATGTGAATTTTCAAATAGGGCCATACAAAGATTCTATTGATTTTGATGTGGTTCCTATGACTGTTTGTCACCTACTATTGGGTCGGCCTTGGCTCAATGATCGCCATGTGCAACACAATGGCCGAGCCAATACATATCACTTGGAATTTAAAGGAAAGAAGATTACTATGCAGCCAATGACACCACAAGAAATTGTGAATGATTCTCGCCAGAAGATAGAGGTGAACTTGAAAGAAGATACTACCACTCGGCGAGATTGTGTATAGCTGTTCCTGATGTAATTGAGCCTAATTGAGTGATATAACGAAAAGTGAGAGAGTGCCTGGGTTATTAATACTAGCCACCAAAGAGGATATGAGAGAGTTTCGTGAGGATCCTACAGCCATGCCGCTTGTGCTCATGTATAAGGGCGAGGTATTGGTTTCTAACGACATGACCCCTATTTCTCTTGGTGTTTCTTCTGTTTTGCAGGACTTTGGGGATGTGTTTCCAGAAGACGTACCCGCAGGTTTACCTCCATTGCGTGGTATAGAACATCAAGTAGACTTGATTCCTGGCGCCACACTTCCCAACCGTGCACCCTACAGGACTAATCCCGAAGAAACTAAGGAAATTTAGAAGCAAGTACAAGCGTTGCTGGATAAAGGGTACATTCGTGTTTCTCTTAGCCCTTGTGATGTTCCTGTTATTTTAGTTCCTAAGAAAGATGGTACATGGCGCATTTGTGTAGATTGTAGAGCGATTAACAACATCACAATTCGATATCGTCATCCTATTCCATGCTTAGAGGATATGCTAGATGAATTGAGTGGTGCTGCTGTTTTCTCTAAGATAGACTTGCGTAGTGGTTATCATCAAATTAGGATGAAAGAAGGGGATGAATGGAAAACTGCTTTCAAAACTAAATTTGGCTTGTATGAGTGGTTAGTCATGCCATTTGGTCTTACTAATGCACCTAGTACCTTCATGCGTTTGATGAATCATGTTTTGAGAGAGTTTATTGGTCGTTTCGTGGTTGTTAACTTTGATGATATACTCATATACAGCCACACCGAATCTGAACATCGCACTCATATTAGACAAGTTTTGCAAGTGTTACGTGATAATAAACTGTATGCTAATCTTGAGAAGTGTACATTTGCAAAAGATAAGGTCATATTCCTAGGATTTGTTGTATCTAAGAATGGAGTAGAGGTAGATAAATCTAAAATTGAATCAATTCAGAATTGGCCTACTCCCATGAATGTAAGTCAAGTGCGTAGTTTCCATGGTTTAGCTGGTTTCTATAGACACTTTGTGAAAGATTTTAGCACCATTGCTGCACCTTTGAATGATTTGACAAAGAAAGGTGTTCCTTTTGTATGGGGCGTGGCCCAAGACATTGCATTTGATACATTGAAACGTTTGCTTACTTCTGCACCATTACTTGCATTACCTGATTTTTCGAAGCAATTTGAAGTTGAATGTGATGCTAGTGGTATAGGCATAGGTGGTGATGCAGCCCGTCCTACGGACGCTTCTACATCTACACCAACATGTCCCCCAAGTGGACCCATGACTCGTGCCCGAGCCAAACTCCTCCAAGCTAAGGTGAACTCGCTCCTCTCTTCGTGCCAATTCGATACCTCCTTGGACGGCCTGCTACTTCATACCACTACTTTGTGCATCATCAGGTACGAGCCCCCGCTGCGTCGACCCACGAGCCCTGAAGCTGCACCTGAGATGAAGCTGCCAGAGTGTCCGCCCGAATCCAGCCGGAGTGTCCGGCCACCCCGGAGTGTCCGGCCCAACTCAACCGGAGTGTCCGGCCAGCACGAGCCCGAACCTGGCGTGGACAACAAGAAGGTTGAATCGGACACCGCCCGGACACTTCCCGGAGTGTCCGGCCGCACCGGACTGTCCGGCGCACTCGACCCGGAGTGTTCGGCCACCCCGGACTGTCCGGCTCACTTGCCCCGGAGTGTCCGGCCCAAGTGATGGGCCTGCGAGCCTAACTGGGCCCTATGGACCATGTACCCCTCTACTTCGCCTAGAACTCTACTTTAATGCCTAAATTACCCCTGAACTTGTGGCTGGCCTATATATAGACCCACACCTCCATTGTAAACCCTAGGCATGATATTGGAATTAGTGGAAACCCCTTTGTGGATCTATCTAGTTCTTGCCTCATGCTCCTTGACTATTGAGCACCAATATCTCCAAACCTCGTTGGAGTTTGCATTGTGCCTCCGCGTTGTACAAGGCCTAGGCATCGGTGTCCCTTTGCCTAGACGTCAAGATCTCACCGAGTCTCCCATCTCGCCGTGCTGGTTCGAGAGAGAGTCCTCCACCCGACGCTGATCCTAGGGATTGCGCCGGACTGGTCACCGCCGGCGTGAGCTATTGGTGTTTATCGTGGTTTTGCGTGTGTGTGTTCATCACGTTCTTCGTGCGTGTGTTCGTTGTGTTCACCTTCCCTCTCGGGCCACCCTAGAGGTTTTCCCTCAACATATTGGTATCAAGAGCTTCGTTGCTCACGATTTCCCCCACAAATTTTTCTTCTATCTACCAAAAATTTGAAAATCCCTAAAAAATAGCCCATATTTCCCTTTGGATCGATCTCTTCATTTGGAGTGTTATTTGTGGTTTTAATCCGACCAAACCTTGGCTAAGGAGTTGGTCCAGCTTTATCCTCCGTTTCCCAAGCCTGATTTGGCCAGTTTTTGCGGATTTGAGGCCCGAAGGCGAGGATTTCCGCTCAAGAACACGAGCAGGGAACCCGCGCCGGAGTGTCCGGCTCGTACCAACCGGAGTGTCCGGCCGAAACAGACCAGAGTGTCCGGCCAGACCGGAGTGTCTGGCCCAGACAGACCGGAGTGTCCGGCTGTAACGCCAGTTTTGACAGTTTTGCCTCATTTTTTCTCATTGGCTAATCTCCTTTGTTTGCTCGTGTCCCGTGTGCGTGTCAGCAAGCACCAGCAAGCTTCCGCATCATCAACTTCCGCGCTCATCGACACCACGGACCACGAACATCATCCCGCACCACCGACGCCAAGTTCATCATCAAAGAAGGTATAACTCGCGTCACCTTGTTAACCCCCATCTTCCTTTGTGTGTACCTATCCCATGAGAGTGGCTCATCTTGTGTTTGCTTGAGCATTGTGCATTTGTCCTTGGATAGTGAGAGTGCAAGAGCAATATCAAGTGTGACTAGGTAGCATCAAGGGAGAGCAAAAAAAAGATACAAAGAAAAAGCAAAAGAAAAATAGTCTCCCCTTGCAAAAGAGAGTCTCAAAGCTTGTAAGCAAGAGAGAAAGAAGAGCGCCCAAGGCAAGTGCACAAATCCGTTGCTCATTTTTCCTCTTTGCAAACGAGCCACGGTCTCTCCTTGCATTGGCACGACAACGAGCTTAGTCTTTGTTAGGACATTTGGTTTGCTCATTTTCATAGTCGTGTCAATCCCAACTTTCTCCACGTGTGTGTACATAGTCGTAGGTTCCCGTCATCCTTTTGAGTTGTTGACCCTCGCCTTTGACTTGAGTTTTGTTGGATTTTTACCACTTTTGATTACCCCTTTTCTTTTGGTTGGTTCTTTGGCTTTCCACAACCCTAACCTACCACCAACAAGCTTTTGAGAGTTAGTGTGAGTTTTCTTGGCATTTCCACTTTGCACGCTAATAGCTCTCACTTGTGGTTTCTAGTTTGGTGCAATCCCCAAGGTGAGGTACAAGGCTAACACCACCATATTCCACATCCATATACAATACTTGTGTGTTTTGCATGATGGATAGGCACGGTGAGACGAGCCAACCACCTCCCCAAGAAGAAGATCAAGGTCCGTACATGACGCACGCAAGTCACTTCATCGTTCGACAAGAGTTCTGTGAATGTTGCCAACCCTTGAGATGCGACAAGATGAACAATTTGGCGAGACGCAAGCCGAGTTCAAGAACATCGACAACCGCTTCGACGGCCTCGAACGACAAATCATACAATGCATCACAACTTCGGCCACCAAAATGAAGCGCTTCAATGCTCCGTCGCTGAAACAAATGACAATCTTCGACGCCTCATCGATGGCATGGCAAGACCACGTTCACGCGCATCAAGCTCGGCAAGTTCATCGCATCGTCATGCACCCTTCCACAAGATCTACATCAAAGTGCTCAAAGACGCAATGATGCCCCCGTGGTTGAAGATGGAATCTCTTCGAACTATGTACCTTCCCCACGACACGCCGCAACGTCAAGCTATGACGGTGACCTCTCTTCAAGGCCACGAGCAAGGCAAGAAGCACACCATCATCACGCAAGGGCACTAGTGATTCAACAAGAGCAACCACAAGAGGAACCGCAAGCGCAACCGCAAGTCTACCACCGTCGACCGCGACACATTCTTGACACAACAAATGATGAATCCAATTTGGAGAATCAAGCTCGTCATCGACGTCAAGCTCTTCAAGATCCTCCTCCTCGTCATCAACATCATGAATGTCAACAACGACACCATGGTCATCACGAGGCGCCTCCTCCACATCAACAAAACTTGGAGCGTCAAGTGATACAAGTTGAGCGACGCCCACCACGTCAAGAGGCTCATGACCATGTTCTTCGTCGTGAGGCCCATGTGCCTAACCAACATCACCAACCGAGGAACGAGCCTCCTCTTCGTCATCAACCGCGTCAAGAGGTTACACACCTTCGCCACCATGAGGCCCAAGTACCTCAACCACGTCAACAACCGCGCCAAGAGCAAGACCAAGCTCCTCCACAACAATACGAAGAACAAGCTCCGCAACAAGGACGCGAGAACCAAGTTCCACCTCCTCAACTACAAGATCATCACCAAGCTCGTCGCAATGACCGCAAAGATGAAGAAACTTTTGGGAAGCTCAATTTCACAATGCCCAAGTTCACCGGATCCAATGACCCCGAAGAATACCTCTCGTGGGCACTCAAAGTCGACAAGTTCTTCCGCATGCACAACTATAGCAACGAGAAGATGGTCGCCATGGCTTCGCTAGAGTTTGATGATTATGCCAACCCTTGGTGGGAACAAGTTCAAGTTTCTCGTGATGCAAGACAAGAGCCGCCAATCACAACTTGTGATTGGTGGTTCTTATGTTGCATCACGGGATCTTAAGCTTGCCAAAAGTTTCTTCATCGTTGCGGTCATTGCGACGAGATTGGTGACCTTGTTGATGATCTTGTAGTTGGGGAGGTGGAACTTGGTTCTCGCGTCCTTGTTGCGGAGCTTGCTCTTGGTATTGTTGTGGAGGAGCTTGCTCTTGCTCTTGGCGCGGTTGTTGACGTGCTTGAGGCGCTTGGGCCTCATGGTGGCGAAGGTGTGGAGCCTCTTGACGCGGTTGATGACGAAGAGGAGGCTCGTTCCTCGGTTGGTGATGTTGGTTAGGCACATGGGCCTCACGGCGAAGAACATGGTCATGAGCCTCTTGACGTGGTGGGCGTCGCTCAACTTGTATCACTTGATGCTGCGTCGCTCAACTTTTATCACTTGATGCTCCAAGTTTGGTTGATGTGGAGGGGGCGCCTCGTGATGACCATGGTGTCGGTACAAGCGTTCATGACGTTGATGATGAGGGGGAGGATCTTGGAGAGCTTCACGTCGATGACGAGCTTGATTCTCCAAATTGGAGTCATCACTTGTTGTGTCAAGTATGTGTCGCGGTCGATGGTGGTAGACTTGCGGTTGCACTTGTGTTTGCACTTGCGGTTCCTCTTGTGGTTGCTCTTGTTGGATCACCAGTGCCCTTGCGTGATGACAGTGTGCTTCTTGCCTTGCTCGTGGCCTTGAAGAGAGGTCACCATCATAGCTTGATGTTGCGGCGTGCCGTGGGGAAGGTACATAGTTTGAAGAGGTTCTATCTTCAACCACGGGAGCATCATTGCGTCTTGGAGCACTTGGTTCAAGATCTTGTTGAGGAGGAGCATGACAACGTGATGAGCTTGAAGAGCTTGACGCGTGTGAACGTGGCCTTGTCATTCCGTCAATGAGGCGTCGAAGATTGTCATTTGTTTTGGCGACAGAGCGTTGAAGCGCTTCATTTTGGTGGCCGAAGTTGTGATGCATTGCATGCATTTCTCGTTCGAGGCCATCGAAGTGGTTATCGATGTTCTTGAACTCGGCTTGCGTCTCGCCAAATTGTTCATCTTGTCGCATCTCAAGGGCTTGGCAACGTTCACGGAACTCTTGGCGGAAGATGAAATGACTTGCACGCGTCATGTACGGACCTTGATCTTGTTCTTGGGGAGGTGGTTGGCTTGACTCACCGTGCCTATCCATCATGCAAGACACACAAGTATTTTATATGGAAGTGTAATAGGGTGGTGTTAGCCTTGTACCTCACCTTGGGGATTGCACCAAACTAGAAACCACAAGTGAGAGCTATAAGCGTGCAAAGTGGAATTACAAAGAAAACTCACACTAACGAAAGAACTAACTCTCAAAAGCTTGTTGGTGGTAGGTTAGGATTGTGGAATGCCAAAGAACCAACCAAAAGAAAAGGAATAGTCAAAAGTGGGTAACATCCAACAAAACTCAAGTCAAAGGCGAAGGTCAACAACTCAAAAGGGTGACGGGAACCTATCACTATATAGACACACGTGGAGAAAGTTGGGATTGACACGACTATGAAAATGAGCAAACAAAATGTCCTAACGAAGACTAAGCTCGTTGTCGTGCCAATGCAAGGAGAGACCGTGGCTCGTTTGCAAAGAAGAAAAGTGAGCAACGGATTTGTGCACTTGCCTTGGGCGCTCTTCTTTCTCTCTTGCTTACAAGCTTTGAGACTCTCTTTTGCAAGGGGAGACTATTTTTCTTTTGCTTTTTCTTTGTATGTTTTTTTCCTCTCCCTTGATGCTACCTAGTCACACTTGATATTGCTCTTGCATTCTCACTATCCAAGGACAAATGCACAATGCTCAAACAAACACAAGATGAGCCACTCTCATGGGATAGGTACACACAAAGGAAGATGGGGGTTTACAAGGTGACACAAGTTATACCTTCTTTAATGATGAACTTAGCGTCGGTGGTGTGGGATGATGTTCGTGGGCCGTGGTGTCGATGAGAGGGGAAGTTGATGATGCAGAAGCTTGCTGGTAGTTGCTGACATGCACACGGGACACGAGCAAACAAAGGAGATTAGCCAGTGCGAAAAATGAGGCAAAACTATCAAAACTGGCGTTACTGCCGGACTCTCCGGTCTGTCTAGGCCGGACACTCCGATCTGTCTGGTCCGGACACTCCGGTCTGGTCTGGCCGGACACTCCGGTTGGGCCGGATACTCCGGTCGGTACGAGACGGACACTGCGGCGCCGGTTTCTTGCTCGTGTTCTTGAGCGGAAATCCTCGCCTTCGGGCCTCAAATCCGCGAAAAACTGGCCAAATCGGGTTGGGAAATGCAGGATAAAGCTGGACCAACCCCTTAGCCAAGGTTTGGTCGGATTAAAACCACAAATAACACTCCAAATGAAGAGATCGATCCAAAGGCAAATATGGGCTTTTTTTGGGGATTTTCAAATTTTTGGTAGATAGAAGAAAAATTTGTGGGGGAAATCGTGAGCAACGAAGCTCTTGATACCAATATGTTGAGGGAAAACCTCTAGGGTGGCCCGATCCTTCACGATTCCCTTTCAAATCGAGGATGGAGTGCGGGGAGAGGAGGGGAGGATGAACACGACGAACGCACACACGAAGAACGTGAAGAACACACACACAAAACCACGATACACACCAATAGCTCACGCCGGCGGTGACCGGTCCGGTGCAATCCCTAGGATCGGCGTCAGATGGAGGACTCTCTCTCGAACCGGCATGACGAGATGGGAGACTCGGTGAGATCTTGACGTCTAGGCAAAGGAACACCGATGCCTAGGCCTTGTACAACGCGGAGGCACGATGCAAACTCCAACGAGGTTTGGAGATATTGGTGCTCCTTAGTCAAGGAGCATGAGGCAAGAATTAGATAGATCCACAAAGGGGTTTCCACTAATTCCAGTATCATGCCTAGGGTTTACAATGGAGGTGGGGAACTATATATAGGCCAACCACAAG
Source organism: Avena eriantha (assembly GCA_910589775.1). Taxonomy (NCBI): domain Eukaryota; kingdom Viridiplantae; phylum Streptophyta; class Magnoliopsida; order Poales; family Poaceae; genus Avena; species Avena eriantha. The sequence continues at coordinate 390,213,662 of OU342743.1, forward strand.
TTCAGGGGTAATTCAGGCATTAAAGTAGAGTTCTGGGCGAAGTAGAGGGGTACATGGGCCATAGGGCCCAACTAGGCTCGTAGGCCCATCTTCAGGCCGGACAGTCCGGGTCGGAACGGCCAGACAGTCCGGTGTAGCCGGACACTCCGGGTAGAGTCCGGGGAGTGTCCGAACTGTCCTTCTGAATGTCCTCGCCAGGTTGGGGCTAGGGCAGGCCAGACACTCCGGCTGCGCCGGACACTCCCGCTGGATTCGGGCGGACACTCCAGCTCAGGTAGCTTCAGCTCAGGTGCAGCTTCAGGGCTCGTGGGTCGACGCGGCGGGGGTTCGTACCTGATGATGCACAGAGTAGAGGTATGAAGTAGCAATCCATCCAGGTGTATGTCAAAGTCAGATGATGCGACGAGCAAATTCACCTTATCTTGGAGGAGCTTGGCTCGGGCACGGGTCATCGGTCCACTTGGGGGACTCGGTGGTGTAGATGTAGGAGCGTCCATAGGACGGGCCGCATCAATGGCATCCTGTAAATACTAAACGAAGTGGATTGTGGCAAAGGAATTTCCCTCTCGTCCCCGTCAGTAAACAACATCCTGTAAACTAAATTCTTTGTACTAGAGTCAGTAGTGACAAAGTGATGTGTTTTCATAGTAGCAAGATCAAGCCTTTGTGGTGTCAATACAGTATCATTAGGATCAACAGAAAGTTCCAAAGCAGCAACCATGCGTGAGGCAATAATACCCCCATAAATGGTTCGTCTAGCATGTTATGGGTCTCCTTGTGGATTTACCCTTGGAGTGGCCCGATCTTCACGGATTTGAGGTAGAAGTGAGGGAAACACGATGAACACGATGAACACAACTCTAATGCAAGGTAAAGATACAAACACACGCCAAATCACACCCAATTCGATTTGCCCCCGTTGGTTCGAACAACCAATCCAATAGAATCCTCGGCAAGACACCTTGCGGTAGAATCACCAAAGGAGAGATCGGCAAGCGGATGTTAGAATCCAAATCAAGGAGAGAGTAGCAACCAAGTAGAATCCCAAAGGGCAGAGACCAAGCACTACTAGAATCCTTGATAGGGAGAGACCAAACACTTGAGGAGGGTCTTGACAACTTGGAGAAGGGTACCGACTCCAAGGCCTTGTACAACTCATAGATTTACTATTGAGAGGGGGTTCCCATCTAGGGTTTGGCACATGCCTCAATTCATCATCATCTCTAGGGTTTCAAGGAGGGGGTGGGGGCATATATATAGGCCAGCTACGAGCTAGGGGTAAAACAGGCATAAGCAGGAAGTTTGGGGCGTTACATGGGCCAAGCCCAGCTTAAGGCGCGCAGGCCCATGATGCTCGGTCCGGAGACTCTGGTGTGGGTCGGAGACTCCGATCTATCTCCGGTGTCGCCTTCAGAGGGGGTCTCAGACTGTCCCAGGCGCAGGTTCGGGGCTCGGTCCGGAGACGGGCCGGAGACTCTGGTGTGGTAGACCGGAGACTCCGGTCTGCTGGTCCGGAGACTCCGGTCCTGCTTCAGCAGCTTCTTGCGTCTTCTCTTCCAGGCCTCTTGCTTGGGTGTCTTGGCTCCAGGGCCATCCTTGCTGCATTTTCTTGGCATCATGATCATGGACCTAGTCACATCATGGGCATTTGTCTCAAGTAGGATTCCATTCGCATAGTAACCAACGAAAGGCAAAGCATGGAAGGAGTTCACCTTTGGAGTGATGATTAGCGTGGCATGATGTGGACCAAAGGTGGTTTCCATATGTTGGGCTACATCATCTCCCCCAGCTTGAAAATGAGTCGACCTCAACGATGTTTGTTCATCATGCATGGAAGGAGGTGTGTCCTTGGCCTTGTTCTTGTACATGGTCAGATCACCGGTGTCGAAGCAATTCTCAAACTTGTTGAAGAGCTTGTGGTACATCTTGCCATCATGTTGTGGTTGGAGATCTTGTAGCCTTATCCTTGTAGTTGGTGGTGTATCTTGGGTACCTTGCAAAACCGACAACAGAGAGAATTGTATGAATCTTGAAGGAGACGTGGACCATTGATGTTATCTTGAAGGAGACATGGACCTTTGATGTTATCTTGAGTGCTCCATTGTCATCAAGACATTGGACATGGTAGGGGTGAGGGTGCTCTATGCATTGCAACTTTAGTTTCTCACAAAGCTCCATACTTGGGAGGTTTTAGCAACTACCACCATCGATGATCACTTTTATGGACTTGCCGTCAATTCCGGCACGAGTTTGGAAGATATTGAGGCGTTGGTCCTCTCTTGGGATGGAGTTTGTTGGCGAGATTTGTGCTATGACAAGTGCGGGGGCCGGATCATGCTCGCATACAAGTGTCTCATCCTCGTCCCTTGCGGCTGTCCTTGCAATAGCTCGTTGAGTGAGAGCTTCATACTCCTCTTCACTTATGGAGTAGGTTGCGCCATTCTCATCCGTAAGCATCACTCGTGAGTTGGTGCACTCATATGACTTGTGACCTTTCACTGCACACTTGAAGCAAGTGACTTGACTATCCGATGTCGTGTTGGAGGAGGGTGCTAGCATGGTCTTTGCTTGCTTGGATGAGCTCGTTGCTTGGTTTGTTGGCTTTGCGGGAGCATTTGCATTGATGGACGCAAAGTATGACTTTTGCTTTTCGTATGCATTCTCCTTTTGCAAGTGCCGCTCAGCTTTGGTAGCTTGGTGAGGTTCTTGTACGGTTGAAAGTCAACAATCTTCCTTATTGGGCGGCTCAAACCATTGAGGAACCTTGCTATGGTTTGCTCTTCGAGTTCTCTTACATTAGCTCGCATCATGATTTTCTCCATTTCCTTGTAGAACTCTTCAATTGACTTGGTGCCTTGTTTCATGTTTTGTAGCTTGTCGAAGAGATCTTGGCGATAATGCTCGGGGACGAAGCGTGTGTACATCACTTCCTTCATCTCGGTCCAAGTTTCAATTGGAGGTTCCTCATTCTTCTCACGGTTCTTTTGGAAGTCTTCCCACCAAACATTTGCATAGTCCTCAAACTCAAGGGATGCCATTGCAACTTTCTTCTCTTCGGAGTAGTTGTGGAATAGGAAGATCTTGTCAACTTTGAGCTCCCAATCAATGTATGCATCGGTGTCTTCTTCTCCCTTGAACTTAGGCATAATGAACTTGAGCTTCCCAAACTTGCCCTCTTCATGTTCACGGTGGTAGTTGCGGCGATCTTGCCTTATGCTTGCTTCACTTGGTGCATGTGGTGGTGGAGGAGGAGCTTGATTTTCTCGAGGACGCGGTTGAGGAGGAGCTTGATGCACAAAGTCTCTTCTACGCTGTTGCTCGTGATCATTTGCATTTATTGGTTGTTGATGACGATGGTGGGGTTGAGCATAGCGGTTGTTGCGTCTCGCGCGGTGTGCAGCCTCGTCATCATCACTTGTATCCCATTGTGGTGCTTGATGAACTTGTTGTTGATGGCGATGGTCATGGTTCGGGTGTTGGTGCCTATCAACGCGGTTGTGTTCACCATGGCGTTCTTTTTCTTGGGGTGGTGGTGGTGCTTGTACCATAGCTTGTTGTGGAGGGTGACCATGTTCTTCTTAGTTTTGCGAATGCGCCTGGTGATCATGGTGTCGATGACGTCTTGCGTGGTGCGGTTGTTGATGGTGTGTCTCAACCACTTGTTCATGGCGATGATGAGCTTGATGTTCCCCATTGTGGTGGTGGGGTTCTCCATGATGAGAATGGGAGTGTGAGGGGTCGCCATGATGACTTGAGGAGCGCGCGCGAGATGAACTTGACGAGCTTGAATGGTGTCCATGACGGTTGCCGAGGTTAGCAATAGCTTGGTGAAGAGCTTGGAATTGAGCATTGTGCTCCACTTGGCGTTGCCGGTCACGATAGTCGAATTCTCGAAAAGTTTCATCAAGCCGGTTCTCAAGCCTCTCAAATTGGGCATTGAATTCTTGGCGTTGCACCCATAAGTTGTGGCGCATGGCAAAACCATCTTGGTTGTTGAAGTTGCCATCTCCGATGTCTCCGCTTTCCCTAGACATGTTTTGACCACAAGTGAAACGAGGGTGGTATTGGTGGTATGGTATGTGCTACCTTGCCTCACCAAGTCAAATATTGGAAAGGTTGTTCTTGCCGAGAGAAAAGCGAATACACAAGACACACACACAAAGGCCTATGGTGGATGGGTAGGAAGGTGGATAGCGAATAGAACAACCAAACGAAAAGGTTATTGTCAAAAGTGGGTAAAATCCAACCAAAAACAAAGTCAAAGGAAAAGGTCAAAAGGGTGACGAGAACCTACGACTATACACACACGGTGGAGATTAATGTGGCTAACATGACTATGAAAATGAGCAACGAACAAAATTGGTCCTAACGAAGACTAATGCTCGGTGTCGTGCCAACACTAGGAGAGACCGTAGCCTATTTGCCAAAAGATGGAGAAGCAACGGATTTGTATGCTTGCCTTGCTCTTGCTCGCACTCTTGCTTAGAAGCTTTGGACTCTCTTTTGTATCGGTATCTTTCTCTTTTTCTTTTGCTTAGAAGATTTTTTTGTGTACCTCTTTCTTTGCTATGCTATGGAGTCAAGTTTTTGCTATTGCCTCTACACTATTACTTATGCAAGAGCAAGCGCACAATGCTTCGGCAAACACAAGATGAGCTACTCTCGATAGGTTAGGTAACACACAAAGGAAGAAGGGGTTAACAAGGGTGGTGCAAGTTATACCTTGTGGTGATGTCGCACTTGCAACCGTTGGTGGAGGGATGGTTCGAGTTCCGTGGTGTCGATGTCAAGTGCGAGGCGTTGCGGAAGCTTTTGTTAGTTGACAGACACGCACAGAAACACAAACGTCAAAAGGAAATCAGTCAAAAAAGGAAAAGGAGGTCAAATTTTTTGTCAGGGCCAGAGACTCCGGTGTTGATGGTCAGGACACTCCGGTGTAGGCCAGAGACTCCGGTCTGCCGGTCCGGAGACTCCGGTCTACAGTCTGAATGACGAACAACTCGTGTTCTTGAGCGGAAATTCGGCCCTTGAACCCTCAAATCCAGAAAATTTCGACCAAATTGGGCTGGGAAACGCAGGGCACAAGTAGACCAACTCCAAAGACAAGTTTCTATTAGACTGAAACCACAATCAACTCACCAAAACGAGAGATCGATCCAAAGACAATTTGGGGCTATATTTTTGGTATTTTTCAGTTTATGGTGGAAATTGAAGGGCGAAGTCAAATCTGTGGTACCGAAAAGCTGCTGATACCAGTTGTTATGGGTCTCCTTGTGGATTTACCCTTGGAGTGGCCCGATCTTCACGGATTTGAGGCGGAAGTGAGGGAAAACACGATGAACACGATGAACACAACTCTAATGCAAGGTAAAGTTACAAACACACGCCAAATCGCACCCAATTCGATTTGCTCCCGTTGGTTCGAACAACCAATCCAATAGAATCCTCGGTGAGAGACCTTGCGGTAGAATCACCAAAGGAGAGATCGGCAAGCGGATGGTAGAATCCAAATCAAGGAGAGCGTAGCAACCAAGTAGAATCCCAAAGGGGAGAGACCAAGAACTACTAGAATCCTTGATAGGGAGAGACCAAATGATGCAGCCTGTCCTGCGGACGCTACTACATCCACAACGCCAAGTCCCCAATATCGTCCCCAAGTTAACCAAGAAGATGGACCTGGAGCAGCCAGCTCCAGAACGAGAGTCTCCGCCGTCATCGCCCCGGAGAGTCCGCCCGAATCCGGCCGGAGTGTCCGGGGCGACTCAGCCGGAGTGTCCGGCCTACCCCAGCCCCGTCCTGGCGCGGACATTCTGTGTGCTACATCGAACTCTACCCGGACACTACCGGGAGTGTCCGGCCACCCCGGATTGTCCGGCCCACTCGACCCGGAGTGCCAACATCTAGGCCCTTGGCCCATGTACCCCTCTATTCCGCACCAAACCCTAGTTTTATGCCCAAACTACCCGTGAACTTGTGGCTGGCCTATAAATAGAGCCCCCACCCCTCATTGTATCCCTTAGGCATAGATGATAGACTAAAGAAAACCCCCTTTGTGGAATCTCTAGTTTTGCCTCATCCCCTTCTACCAAAGGGGATCGACTATCGTCACCACCTCGTTGGAGTTTGCATCGTGCCTCCCTCGTTGTACAAGGCCTTGGCATCGGTGTCCCATTGCCAAGACGTCAAGACCCTCTCCAAGGTGTTCTTCCCTATCCGCCTGGGATTGACGGGAGCACGTTGACAGATCTTTCCTTGCGAGGATTCTATCGGACCGGTGGCCACCGGTGAGAGGAATCAGCCTTGTATCATGTGTGTTTTGCGTGTGTTCATCGTGTTCTTCGCGAGGTGTGCGTCCGCTTCCGCTACCTTCTCCCTTTCCCCTCGATTTCCCATCGATTTGACCACGAGATCCGTGAAGATCGGGCCACCCTAGAGGTTTGCCCCCATCATCTGGTATCAAAGCCCAAGTGGCCACGGATTTCACCCTCGTTCTTGCCCACCAATTTTTTTCTTGAAAAACCACAAAAATAGCCACAAATTTGAGTGGATCTTGTGTCAACCCACATCATCTGGTATCAGCAGCTTTTGGTTGCCACAGATTTTCCTCGATTTGGTCTTTTCCCCATAAATTCGAAAATTCCACCAAAAATAGCCCCAATTCGTGTTTTGGACCGATCTGTGATTTGAGTGCGTTTTGGTAGGTTTTGATCCATGGATTACTTGCTAAACTTGTTGATCTATCTTCCCCTGCGTTTCCATGGCTTAATTCCTTGTTTCCCCCCGTCAATTTGTGGTTTTGGTTCGAGTTTTTCCGCCAAAACTCGTCCCCTTTGTGTTCTGGAACTTCTGGATTGACCGGACCGGACTGTTCGGCCAAAACATACCGGAGTATCCGCCCCACCAGAGTATCCGGCATAAATTGACCGGAATCTCCGCCCCGGCCGGACTGTCCGGCCTGTGCGCACCGGACTGTCCACCCCCTACTGACAGAAAAATCTGCTTCACGGTTTTGAGCATAACTTTTGCATACGAACTCGGATTTTGGTGTTCTTTAGCTCGTTTTGAAGAGGAGAAAGAGCTCTACATCATCATATTCGTGGTTCATGCTATATATTTCATCCAAATTCCGTGGGCAAGGCGGAATCCACCAATAAAGGGTGAAGATCGGCGACGAAAGTTATAAAATTCCGCGACTTCTCCACACTTGCATTCCTTTGTGAGCTACACTATCTTTGCGTTCAACAAACACCTATTGAGACTAGTTCCTCCTATGATTGCTTGGGCTATGCACATTTGATACCTCGTAGAATTCCGAGCAAAAGTTGTGAGCGCGCTATCTCATATAGTTATCTTGTATAGTTGTTGGCACAAGGAAGAGGCAAGTGAAAAATAAAAGAAAAGGAGAAAAAAAATATAGAAAAAGAAAAATAAGAAAAAGTGAAAGGAAAAAACAAGTGCCTCATAGAATAGGAAGCGCAAGCTCGATGAACATCAAATAGGTGGTACTTAATGTACATATCTTGTAGCCCACCAATTTATTGCAATCGAACTAGCGTCTCTCCTTGCACTTGTGCGACACGAGCTTATAGTCTTCGCTAGGTAATCATTTGGTTCTTAGCTCACTTTCTCTGTCGCGCAAGTCCTATTTATCCCACCGTGTGTGTTTCCTTGTACATATTTCCTTCTTGTGGATTGACTTGTTTTGCTTTGTGATCATTGTGGTTCTTTACTTGCCATTACAACATCTTGATTTCGGATTGTTCTTGGACACGCCACCTTCCATACCTATCCACCATAAGCTTTGTGTGTGTGTTTTTAGTGGTTAGTTGGTTTTGGTGTTCCGCGTGAACTCCACTTTGCTTGGTTTTGATTGCTCTCAACTGTTGCCACTTGCACGATACTATCTTCCAAGGTAAAGTAAGGTTTGGTGTTGCATTCCTAACCCACTACCACTTCCATATACACCACTTGGTCTTGTGAATCATGTCTAGGGACTCCGGAACCGAGGATGATTTATATGAAGAATCCATGATGAGCCACCATGACTATGACTCCACAAGTATAGATGACATGATGGAGCACTACACCGACAATGGCTCCGCATGCTTTGAGGACCCGGAGCATTGCACCTATGACGGCTCCACATGCATGGAAGACATGGAGCATGTCATCAACTATGGCTCCTCAAGCATGGAGGACTTGGAGCTCTACATTGACAATGGCTCCTCATGCATGGAGTACATGGAGCACTACACCGACAATGGCTCCACATGCTTGGGTGATATGGAGTACTACATCAACAATGACTCCCCAAGCATGGACGACTTCGAGTGCTACAACGACGACGCCTCACCAATCATGGAGGACATGGCGAGCTTCACCCACTTCGAGGGCTCTTCCACGAGCCATGAAGAATACCTCCATCGCTTGGAGGTGGAGGACTACTACACCAATCTAGCGGAGACGCATCATCAAGAAACCATGACCTTCAAGGCCAAGCGTGCCACACCAAAGGGCACCACCTACTTTGATGATCCACCTCCAAGGCGTCAAGCGCCACCACCTACATGGCGTCATGCACCACCATCTCCAAGGCAACGAGCGCCATCACCTCCAAGCCGTCATGCACCACCATCTCCAAGGCGACGAGCGCCATCACCTCCAAGCCGTCAAGCGCCACCATCTCCAAGGCACCAAGCACGACCATCTCCAAGGCGTCAAGTGCACCAACCTCCAAGGCAACAAGTGCCACCGCCTACAAGAAGAGTGGTGCCCCAACATCATCTTCCCAAAGAGGCGCCACGAAGCAAGAATCTCCATCGACATACATCCTCTAGAGATCATCGCCAACATCAAGAGGATACAAGACGTCGTTCAAGGTATTTTTGCCATGAAGACGGAGAGTACATGTTGAGCACCATCCATAATGCTCAACGAAGCTCAAGAAGGCACCACCATGAAGAGAAGAGTGCCAAGGACAAGGAGCATCGTCGCGAGCGTCATGTGGATGACCAAGTGCGCCATCTACATCAACCTTTGGCAAGGCACGCCAATTACCTCCGTCGACACCATCATAGGGCACCTTCAACTACTCGTGCCACCACCAAAATGGCACCAAGAGCAAGCTCTCCTCCATGCCCTCAAGCTTCAATGCCAAGACTTGACGTCCTAGATGACGCATGCAACCTCATGGATGAGGAGGACGAAGACCTCTACTTCGCCAAGTTGGACGAGTACGTCAAGAGGACTACACAAGCCAAGGTGCAACATAGCGACGACAAGGTCGAGAATGGTGAGCATGGGATTTTCCCTTCACCAAAGGAGGCGCATGGAGTTGAGAGAACCGAGCCTACCCCCATATGCTCGAGTGATGATGTGATAATCCCATGTGAGTATGAGAGCCACTTAGCCCACTCGAGTGAAAACAAGAGTGAGATGAGTGACTCCACCATACGTGAGATTGAGTGCTTCCACTTTGCGGGCATGAGTGATACACCTAGTGATTTGAGAGTGGTAGTTGATAGGTCATGTGAGACCACTTTGATTGCTAACGACTTACCCTCTACCTCTAGTGTGTTTCCTCATGATGTGCTAGGTTCCATGGATAAAGAAGCGCCAAGCTTGGAGATGATGATGCCTCCGACAAATAAGATGTACATGGTGGATGAACATGATGCCATCCCCATACAAGAAGAAGAAGTCGCCCACATGGAGGCCAATGCTACCACAACACCCACTTCATATGAGAGGTATGAACAAGGTAAAAATAAGGGTGTTGATGCTATGATCCCACTAGTGGGCATGATGACTTGTGATAATTGGCATGCTATGGATGATGTTTGTGATATCACATATGCTTCATTGATTTTTCAATGTGATACTTTGCCTTTGCATAATGTTGAGCATGTGAAATTATTTGATTGTGATGATGTTGCCATAGACATGCCATGCTCTAAACGTTACGTTAATGATATCATTGCTTGCACTTTTTTGAACAATTGCTCTTTCCAATGTTTTGCTTGCAATGATGTTACCAATGGTACCCCTCGAACCATTCTTTGTCATGAATGTTTTACAATTTCTCCTGTTGCTTGCAATAAGTTGAATATTTGCTCTTTCACTTGTTTTGCTTGCAACAATAATTCTCATATGGTTTATATTGAGATGGCCCCCATAGCTTTCTCAAATTTTGGAGATTTTGATGATTGCCATGATAAGCATGTTCCCCACTTGAATACTCACCATGCTTCTATTTCATACTTGATTGACACTCATGGTGATGTGCACAAGAAGAGATATGTCATGATGGATGATGTATTTTTCTACCATGCACACACGTTCTTCCTTTTGTGTTTGATGTGTGTAGGTACCCGCATGATCATGTCAACCTCGGTTGAGCACGAGTTGACAAAAAGAGCTCTAGAGAGCATCCCCCAAGTGAGTTCAAGATCGACCCAACTCTGATACCTTTTGCATGCGTTGCATCTTTCATGTTGACAAATTGCTCTTTCCTATGGTTTGATTGCAAGCATGTTGATGGTATTCTTTCACATTGTGACAATCATGTCTCGTTGCTATTGGATATTGATGCTTTGTGTGTTGCCACAAAAATGTGGAACAATTTCTCTTTCCGATGTTTTGTGTGCAACCATAATGCCATTTTGAGCATGAATTGTCATGAAAGCTTCCAAGTCTCTCGTATAGTTGTTGCAACAAACATAAGGACCACTTGCTCTTTCATATGGTTTGTTTGTAAACACGTTGCTTTTGCTTCCGCTTGCAATACTCATACCCCCATGATTTTGGCCTTTGATGATATGTGTATGGCATCCAACATATTGAACAATTGTTCTTTCCAATGGTTGGTTTGCACACATAATGATGTTGCTTTGGATATTCTTCCTCATGTGTTTTTGCCGAATTCTCCTAGCTTTGCATCAAAGATGTTGATCAATATTTTAGTCAATTGCTTTGAGTGCCACACTAAGATGTTATATGGAGTTTTTGAGTTCCCACATTTGGATGATGTTCAATTAACTTCCATGCACTTTGACCTTGCATACGCATTTCGTTTGCGATACTTGACTTGTGCTAATAGTGTTGTGAACAAGAATGGACATGCCACAAATGACATGCTCCTCTATCACACACAAACATATGTTGGTTGGTCTTTGTTGTGTGAAGGTACAATTGCTTACGCGTCAACCTCTATGGACCATAAGTTGACAAGACAAACCGTAGAGAGTTACCTATGGCTACCCCTCAACGAGCTATCTCTACATCATAAGGTGACTTCACTCTACTTGAGAACTCATGCTAAATCTCCATGAATTGGCTACGCTTTTAGTGTTGCTTTGCTTTTGTGGTGAGCCTTGTAGGCTTCATGGAAGGTGAAGGAACATTGATGTGTTGTTGATTCAAGCTTCTCAAGGACAACTATATGGTGAACCCCAGGATCAAGAAGGTCTCTCGACATCATCTTCTTAGGATGAGCATGAAGAGTCGAGGACGACTCTTTTTGAAGGGGGGGAGCTGATGCAGCCCGTCCTGCGGACGCTACTACATCCACAACGCCAAGTCCCCAAGATCGTCCCCAAGTCAACCAAGAAGATGGACCAGGAGCAGCCAGCTCTAGAACAAGAGTCTCCGCCGTCATCGCCCCAGAGAGTCCGCCCGAATCCGGCCAGAGTGTCCATCGCAGCCGGACTGTCCGGCGCGACTCAGCCGGAGTGTCCGGCCTACCCCAGCCCCGACCTGGCGCGGACATTCTGTGTGCTACATTGGACTCTACCCGGACACTACCCGGAGTGTCCGGCCACCCCGGAGTGTCCGGCCCACTCGACCCAGAGTGTCCGGCCTAAGTGATGGGCCTGTGTGCCAACATCTAGGCCCTTGGCCTATGTACCCCTCTATTCCACACCAAACCCTAGTTTTATGCCCAAACTACCCCTGAACTTGTGGCTGGCCTATAAATAGAGCCCCCACCCCTAATTGTATCCCTTAGGCATAGATGACAGACTAAAGAAAACCCCCTTTGTGGAATCTCTAGTTTTGCCTCATCCCCTTCTACCAAAGGGGATCGACTATCGTCACCACCTCGTTGGAGTTTGCATCACGCCTCCCTCGTTGTACAAGGCCTTGGCATCGGTGTCCCTTTGCTAAGACGTCAAGACCCTCTCCAAGGTGTTCTTCCCTCTCCGCTTGGGATTGACGGGAGCACGTTGAACGATCTTTCCTTGCGAGGATTCTATCGGACCGGTGGCCATCGGTGAGAGCAATGGGTCTTGTATCGTGTGTGTTTTGCGTGTGTTCATCGTGTTCTTCGCGAGGTGTGCGCCCGCTTCCGCTACCTTCTCCCTTTCCCCTCGATTTCCCATTGATTTGACCACGAGTCCGTGAAGATCGGGCCACCCTAGAGGTTTGCCCCCATCACCAAACACTTGAGGAGGGTCTTGACAAGTTGGAGAAGGGCACCGACTCCAAGGCCTTGTACAACTCATAGATTTACTATTGAGAGGGGGTTCCCATCTAGGGTTTGGCACATGCCTCAATTCATCATCATCTCTAAGGTTTCAAGGAGGGGGTGGGAGCATATATATAGGCCAGCCACGAGCTAGGGGTAAAACAGGCATAAGAAGGAAGTTTGGGGCGTTACATGGGCCAAGCCCAGCTTAAGGCGCACAGGCCCATGATGCTCGGTCCGGAGACTCCGGTGCGGGGTCCGGAGACTCCGGTGTGGGCCGGAGACTCTGGTCTGTCTCCGGTGTCACCTCCGGAGGGGGTCTCAGACTGTCCCAGGCGCAGGTTCGGGGCTCGGTTCGGAGACGGGCCGGAGAATCTGGTGTGGTAGACCGGAGACTCCGGTCTGCTGGTCTGGAGACTCTGGTCCTGCTTCAGCAACTTCTTGCGTCTTCTCTTATAGGCCTCTTGCTTGGGTGCCTTGGCTCCAGGGCCATCCTTGCTGCAACTTCTTGGCATCATGTTCATGGACCTTGTCACATCATGGGAATTTGTCTCAAGTAGGATTCCATTCGCATAATAACCAAGGAAAGGTAAAGCATGGAAGGAGTTCTCCTTTGGAGTGATGATTAGTGTGGCATGAGGTGGACCAAAGGTGGTTTCTGTATGTTGGGCTACATCATAGCAGCTAAGCGACGGGTAATGAGGGAACCAAGATTATACTTGGTATCATTATTAAGTGCAACAACAAGAAAGGCTAAATGATAATTAGAAATATTACTAGTGTTCTCCCTACCAAGAATTCTAGTGGCAAGATAATAAGCAAAATATCTAAGAGCTGGGAGTTGAATGTTCCTTATCTTCTCGCCCTGAGCTGTGCGGTCGTCATCATCTGTCACACTTTGGTAGAGCTCCAGCAAGTCAGCGGGTCGTCCTTGAATCTTCTTCACTGTCCCGGTCATGCCTATGCCTATAATGCTGCAAAATCTTTCCAATGACATGGTAATAGGCATATTATAAATTTTGAACAAAACAGTTGACTAAGGGGTTTTAGTGAAAATGAAACTTTCAACGAAAGTTTTGGTGAGCACGGCATATTGCTCAGTCTCATCTTCAATGTAAGTGGTCAAATCAACCCTCTGAACAAGGAGTAAGAAATCATCGAGGATCCCTACAGCATGCAAAAAGGCAAAACAAGGGAAAGTAGATGGGTGAGCATCTCCCTCATCTCCTTCATTGCCAAAGCGTGGTGCAATAAGATCTTCATTATATGATGGCCTAAATTGAGAAGCTGATATTGAAGGCCTTGCCCTCCTAGTTGTGTCCCTCTCAAATACTTCTCCAAAAGTGTGGTTGTTCATCTCCGCTATTCTGAAATTTAAACATCCATCATACAAGTGATGGCAAAGTGATTACATAATGGAAGGAACTACTTATAGGGACTTGTAAGAGGCGTAAACATGCATCAAAACAATTTTTATAAGCATTGAAAAATCTTACAAGCTCACATAACTTGTCACCTACAGTAGCAAAATACTCAAGATATGATCCGCTAATCACAAATCTACTTGGACAAGTGGAAGAGTCACATACCGGAGAACAAATGCTCGAAATTTCAATAGCAAAGATGGGTTGAGCAAGGAGATCGAAAAATCACGAGCAAGAACAGCAAGAACACGAGTTTGAGCAATGAACTGGTGTTTTCTCGGGAGAGAGAAAGGAGTGGCAGGATGGAGAGTAAGTGGAGGGCTAGGGGTGGCCCACACCATGGCCAGGCGCGCCCCTGGTGTGGTTGTGCCACCAGGTGGTGCGCCTGCCTGGTGGGCCCCCCGGGTTACTCCAGGTACTTCTTTGCCCCTTTTTTATGTAAAAATTTAATATGAATTTTCTGGAATTTTTCGATACACTTTATTTTTTAGCTATTTTGAGGTATTGATGAATGATTTTCTGGCAGAAAGATGTTTTTGGAAAGATGCAAAAACAAAACAAAACAAAAACATTAGAAGTTCTAAGACACTCTAATATGCAAGCAACTAGCAATAGAAAAGTAAACTAAGTGAAAACAAAAATTAAAATGGATAAAATAAAAGTAAGCGAAGATAATCATGGTGAAAACATTGTTTTGTTCATTAAAAGCCCTTTGTTAACAAGGTTGATCAAGTCTTGTTACCAAAAAAAATTATATGAAACAAAACTTTATATTCCACTAAATGCTTATATTACCTCAACCTTGATAGCAATGGTCCCAATCATAATAGTCTCATATTTTTCTCGTGGTATGGGACAATATATTTCTCCAACTTGGATGCCCTCAATATTTTCAATTGAATTTAAGCCATAATTCCTATCAATCTTCTTGGGTAAATAGACAATATGCTCCTTGTCATTAACATTAAAAGTTACCTTTCCTTGAGTGCAATTAATAACAGCTCCTGCAGAATTAAGAAAATGTCTCCCAAGAATAATAGACATATTATCATCTTCAAGCATTTCAAGCACAACAAAGTCAGTTAATATCAAGCAATTATGAGCCACTTGAACAGGTACATCCTCACATATACCAACAGGAATAGTAGTAGATTTACTAGCCATTTGCAAAGATATATCAGTTGGTATTAGTTTTTCCAATTGAAGTCTCTTATAAAGAGAAAATGGCATAACACTAACTCCTGCTCCCAAATCACACAAGGAAGTTCTAACATAATTATTTTTAATAGAACAAGGAATAGTTGGAATCCCTGGGTCTCCAAGTTTCTTTGGAACCTTACCATTGAAGGAATAATTAGCAAGCAAAGTAGAAATTTCCTCATTAGGGATCTTCCTTTTATTAGAGACAATATCCTTCATATACTTTGAGTAAGGAGGCAGTTTAATAGCATCAGTTAAAGGAATTTGCAAAAATAAATGTTTCATCCACTCGCAAAACTTATTATAGTGTTCGTCTTCCTTTGACTTGTGTTTCTTATCAGGGAAAGGCATAGGTTTTTGGACCCAGGGCTCTCTCTCACTACCATGTTTATTAGAAACAAAATCTTCCTTAGTGTATTTAGTATTCTTACTGTGTCTTTCAGGCTCTTCTTCAACTTTTTCTTTATCAGGAGCAACATTTTCCTCATTACCACTTTCAGTTTTAGCATCAGAGACAGATATACTATTAGGATCTTAGCAGGTTCAAAAGACTCTACAATAGTTTTATGTTTCTTTTTCCTTTTCTTAGGAGAAGTACCACTATTTTCAATTTGTTGAGAATCCTGCTCAATTATTTTAGGATGCCCCTCAAGATATAGAGGATCCTGAGTGGCGCACTACTTCTAGTTCTAATTTCATAAGCATGTTTTTCTTTTTGTACCTTAATAAGCAGATTAATTTGAATTTGAACCATTCGGAAATGTTTAACAAGCATTTTAACATCATTGGAGTTTCTTTACACAATATCCTTTAACTCAATAATAGCTCTAGAGTTTTCCATTAAATGATTTTGCACCCTTTTATTGAAATTATCTTGCTTAAAAATAAAAATATCAAATTCTTCTAAGCATTGATCAGGAGGTTTAGAATAAGGAATATCACCTTCATCAAAACGTTGGAGAGAGTGTACCTCAATAGTGGATGAGTGGGAGATTAGCTTACATAATTCTTCTATAGGAGGTAGATTCTTCACTTCTTCAGCTTTTATACCCTTCTCCTTAAGACATTTCTTAGCTTCCTTCATCACTTCATCATTTAGTTCAATAACTCCTCTCTTCTTGGGTGTTGGTGTTGGCTCAGGCATAGTTAACTGAGGTGTAGTTGTCTTAGGCATAGTTGGCTCAGGTGAAGCCCAGTCATCATAATTCTTGCTTATTTTAGCCATTAATTCCTCAGCTTCTTTGGGAGTTCTATTCCTAAAAACACAATCATCACAACTATCCAGGTATGTCCTAGATTCTTCAGTTAGTCCATTATAATATATATCAAGAAGCTCATTCTTAGGTAATGGACACCAGCCTGTGCATGAATCAAAGCATAAAACCTTGCCCATGATTCAGGAATATCTCTTTTTCTCCCTGTTTAAAATCAAAAAGTTCCCGCAAAATGGCATGTCTAGCACTAGGAGGGAATCATTTCTGAAGGAAAGTACTAATCAAGCAATCAGGGCTATCAATAGATCCAAGAGGTAAATTATTAAACCAAGCCTTAGCTTCTCCTTTCAGTGAAAAAGGGAATATTTTAGCAACAAAGTAGGTGCGCATCTTAATATCATCAGAAAATAGGCCACTCATGATAGAAAGCTCAGTCATATGTGCTACATCACTTTCATTCTTAATCCCACAAAAATGTTCTTTCTCAACAATAGTTATGTAAGATAAATCAAGAGAGAAATCATAATCCTTATCTTTAATGTTTATGGGAGATGTAGCAAATTTATTATTACGAGATAATTTGGGTTTTATAGTACGCCTCTCAAGGAGACTCTTAATAGCACTTTTACCATGAGTATTTTGGCATTCTTTAATAAATTCACCATTCATTTCTATATATACGTCTTCAATATCATAGCTCTCTATAGAATAGGGTGAACTGACAGGTGTAGTAGTGTCTTCATTAGGAGTTTCAGTATTTCCAGCTATTGTCGTCGGATTGATGACAAGTACGCCATGAGGGGATCCTCGTAGCATGTGGAAGAGAGGGGTGTGAGACGTACGGTGTTCCGGGACGGTGAGCCCACAAGTTTACCCAGGTTCGTATCCGCCGGCTTTGGACGGATCCTACTCCTGCTGACAATCCAATAATACGGCAGAGCCGGAGTGTGGGTTACAAGGGTTTCGCCTATGCGAGTTGAGATTGTAGACTATTGGGAGGGTGCCCTAAAGGCTCTCCCTAGGACGTCTTATATAGATATCCGGCCTAGGGTTTACAGGAGAGATCTATCCGGCTACGGCTAAGATTTGGTTACAGAAGACATCTTGAACTACAAGTAACACTATGGGCCTATCTTGGTAAGTCTTCTAGGCCTTCCCATAGCCGGACTAGACTCCGTCTCTTCTCCCTGACTAGGCCGCCCGTGAAGCAAAGCTCTAACCCGAAGTGGGCCACCCTGGTCAGTGAGGCACAATGAGGATACCTGAAAAGTATATAACCCCAACAGCAGCCCCCGGAGGCCTCCAAGATCCAAAGTCGGATTCATCATCACTGACAGACATTTCCTGTCAGCACGATCATCGGTGGGTCCACCTTTCGCGGAACCGAGGCGTCGTTTCAATGCGTGCGTGGAGATCGAGGCGGTGTAATCATCGCGTGGGGGTTTCCTAGTCCTTTCCACGACACGTGGCATGTTCACTGTAGCGTTTACAAGAATCTTGACGCGGCTGGTGGATATAAGTGGTGAGGATTCTTTTCCCCATCTCCTTCACTAGTTCCTTGCACCGTTTACTTCTCCTCTACTCCTCCCACGAACCTAGAGTTCCACTGCTCCCCAAAAAACCTCCAGCGCCGCCCATCCAAGGTCACCAGCGCACCGAAAAAATGGCTTCTGCATCATCCTCCGGTTCGGCAGCGACGGCAGTAGTGGCGGCGGCAGAGAAGGAGAGCTGCCGTGGGGTTTGGATCCTGTGCGTCCTCGATGATCCCAAGCTCCGTGTCGTTGAAGAAGAAGGGCTCCTCCGCTCCGACGACTGGCGGAGCGGCTTCGGCGAAACCATCGCCAACCCCCACGACGATGAATGAGTGTACTTCGGCACTCACCTTGGCAGATGTCTGAGTTTTCCTCCCTCAGATTTCTTTTCCGAGGTCATAGGCCATTATGGAGTTCATATCCATCATCTCCCCCGAACTCCATCTTAGAGATGAGTGCGTACGCCTCTTTGTGCGAGGGGTATCTTGTCATTAGGCCGAGCCTTACTCCCTTCTGGTACTTCTTTCATGTCCGGAGAAATTCCATAACTGCCGGTAATCTTTACATTACCGGTACCATTATTTTTTTGGTTAGGCGAGAGCGCGTTTATCCTCGGATCATGGCTAGTGAGTCGGTCAAACAATGGCCGTCCACTTTTTTCTATCACAAGGATATTCCTGCTCCCGGCAAAGATCATGCTTTGCCGGCTTTCGTCGACGGTGCCGCTATGCCCCAAGAATCCTGGGACGAGCTCGCTCTGGCTCTCAGTGACAATCTGATCCTCGCGAAGAGGCGGATCGAGTATCTGATGAAACACAAGGTCCTGAAAGGGTCCGACTTAGTTCAATGTTGGGTGGCACGCCGGATCCAACCTCTTCAACATCATGGAGATCGACTGATGCATTCCATCACGTCGTCAAAGAAGGATTCCCTCCCCATCAGCCCCAAAACCTTACAGCCAAAAGATTATGTAAGCCAAATCAGATGGCTGATAAGGGAGCGGATTGAGAGGAAGATTCCGGAGCTGTCCCTGGACATGCATACGGCGGAAGATCCCGTTGTGCCGTTAAGCTTCAGCAGCAACTCTTTTTATCTGCTCATCTTTATGTTGTTTTTTCAATACTGAGATACTTCTCCTTTTCAGCTTGATGACCTCCCCGAGTCGGAGTTCGCTCCTATCGAGGGATATCCTCCTAAGTTTTCTCAGGATGAGGGTGAATTGGTCCCAATGCCGGACGTCGTTCCTCGGAAATGCAAAGCTCCGACATTGACCATTGGCACAAAAGAAGTGCCCGCTGTGAAGAGGTAATCTTTCTTCACAAGGTTTTCATATTATGCTCGTAATTCCTTCTGAGATGTAATGTTGTTTGCTCTATTACCTTCTCAGAGCTAAACAACTCATCAAGGGCAAGGGGAAGGGAGTTATATCAAAGCCTCTATGTCAGTCAAAGCTAAAATTGGGTTCTCCTGCCGTGGCTCCTCCGACTCTTGCCCCTCAGCCTTCTACAGCGCCGGAGATTACTCCATCTCCGACCATTGCAGAAGATCCGGCTCAACCAGCCGAGTCAGCGATCCTTGAATCGCAAACTGACGTCACCGTGGGTGACTCAGGTTTTAATAAGGGTGAACCCTCTTCTGCTAATGATCCCTCGGCAGAGACCTTCACCGACAATCTCCTGGACAATCCAGGACTTGCCAAACTTGGCCTATCTTGGAAGTCTATGGAGGAGATTCAACGGCTAGCCCAGCAATGCCTGGAAAGCCGGGCTATCTCTGCCGAAGAAGAAGCGCAAGAAGCAGAGGATATCAAGCACTCTGATCTTCTTGAATAAGTTCATCTTCGCGACGAGAAATTGAGGACTGGCGAGCTTCCAACTGCACCAGTGATCCCCCTAACCTTCGCCAAAAAGGTTGCCACCGAAGTGAATGCGAGTTTAGACAAACTCATTCGCGAACAATATGTAAGTCGGAATTCTAACTCCCATTTTCCTTATTTCATATCATATCCTCTAGCCCCCAAGCATGAAGCTGGAAAGTCAAATCCGGTTTTATGCTTCCTTAGGATGCCAAAGAATGAACTAGTGTAGCCCCCAAGGCTCGTGCTGAAATTAGTAAAAATATTAGCCCGAGTCTTTAGTAGACTTCTGATTCTGGGTATTCTGACTTACATAAAGTATATTCCTATAACCAGGATTAGTTGAAGAATGTTTGCAACAAGCGGAAAGAAATCAGAGCTCTCTGGCTTGAAAATGCACAATTGAAAGTTTCCCGGGATGAGGCCGAAGGTAAACATTCCGAAACTCAAACCTTGTCTTGTATTTCATAGTTGATTTTTTGTTGAACTGTTGTTCTTTTGACTCACAGCACTGGTGAAGCAGTCCTATGCTATGATTGAAGAGGCCGAGAATCTTAAGACCCTGGTGGTGGAAAACAAGGAACTTCGCCAAGAGATGGATAAGCTTAAGGCGGATCATGAGAAGAGCATTGCTCAAATTCTCGAATCCACCTCTATGGCCACCAAGGAGCGTGATCGTAAGATTATGCTCCAAGATAAGAAAATCTCGGATCTCAGCAATGATCTGTTCATAGAAAAGGACATTTCCGAGGCACTCTAGGCTCAACTCCAGAGTCTTCGGGAAGAGAAGGCCAAAGTCGACGATGTCATCTTTGGTATGTTTCCCTTTCTCTGACTTATCTACATCTTCCAACTCTTTGGAGTCTGGGTTTACTTGACTTACCCTTTGCATTATATGTGCAGGTCCTCTGAAGTTGATGGACTCAGCCTCTACCGAATCTTGCACCAGCCGGCTTACCCAAGTCGGTGATTTGCTGCATGACTTCCGCAAATCTCTCGAAGATATTGGCGAAGTTCTCAAGGTTCCGGACATGCATAGCATGTCCGGTTTTGAGGTGCGAGATAAGGCCAAGGATATGCCACAGCTTGTTCAGGACTGGAACATGTCCTACGCGCGAACCGCAGCGCAAAACGCTCTCACCATGGTTATGAGCCACCATGGAAACATGGAAATCTGGCAAGTAACCAGAGGGTACTGCAAGGTGGACGAAGACGGACAGGAGCAAGACATCAAAGCTATCATGGACTCCTACGCCGGATATGGGTGCCACGTAGCTGATTTGACCAGCTACGACACTCCCTTCTTCACCCACGTGGACACGCCGCCTCCGCCTTCCGAAGAAACAGCTGAAGTTTCCGACGATCATCAAACCATATCGGATTTGAGCATCTCGGAACATTGTCAAAACAAGGTCGATGTATCCAGCGAGCCGACAGCTCCTACCTGCATCATAGAGTATCAGAAAGAACAATGTGTTATTCTGAAAACAATTTGGGTCTGTAAATAAGTAGTACAATACTTTTGCTAGTGCTAAGCTTTATTTTATCTATGCAGCACTTTGGTTTTGATATTATGTGCCTGAAATGTTTGCATAAGCACTTGTAATTTTTGTCTGCACTTACCGTTTATCTGGCTTTCCGCCTCGTCCCTTTCGTGAGCCGGCCAACTTTTAGCATAGAAACTTTGCCGAGCAACGGAGCTCAATTGCTAAACCAGTTTAAACTCGGAAACAAAGCCGACTTCCAGTACCAACAATTCACTACTCGGAAAATGCCTACATCCAGCAATCAGACAAATAACCAAAGTATAGACTAGAAAATTTAGATTTATACCCGAAGGTAGCAATTTTAGAGTCGGAAATCTAAACCAGAAGAAACATGAGCATAAAGTACTTTCAAGTATTCTAGGATTTTTGACTATGACATGATCATTCAGAAATAAGATGGTAAAAACTTCTCAGAAAGATTTTGAGGCAACCAAGACTTTATTTCTCATTGAACATGTACACATATATGATTACAAAGAAAAATAAACTAAGAATAAAAGGGACGTAGCTGAACAATATTCCATGGTATGTCTAACTCATTCGGATTTGTACTGCCTCCAGCTCTCTTTCTCTTCTTAGTAGCAGGTCTTTCTTTGACTGGCCGCATATCAGTTAGGTAGTATGAACCATTGTGCAATAGTCGACTAAATAAAAATGGCCCTTCCCATATTGGGGAAAGTTTGTGCTTTCTTTGCTGCACAAGCCGGAGAACCAAATCACCCTTATTGAAAGACCGGTTTCTGACTCTCTGGCTATGATACTTGCGTAACTTCTGCTGATAGGCTGTTGATCTCATCTCAGCAACGACGTGAACTTCTTCGACTAAGTTGAGATCATTTTGTCGAGAAATGTCGGCATCCTCTTCAACATACGCAGCCACGCTAGGAGAACTGTGAATCAAATCACTGGGAAGAACTGCTTCTGCGCCATAGACCAAGAAGAAAGGTGTGTATCCGGTTGACCTGTTTGGAGTTGTTCGTAAACTCCATATTACAGAAGGTAATTCCTCTACCCAAGCCCCCGCAGCACGTCGTAGTGGTGCTTCGAGTCTTGGTTTTAGGCCTTGTAGAATTAGACCATTTGCTCTTTCGACTTGTCCATTGGCTTGTGGATGTGCGACTAACGCAATGTCAAGCCGGATATTTTGTTCATTGAAGAATTCGGCAAGTTCTCCCATAGAAAAGTTACTCCCGTTGTCCATGATAATGCTATGTGGATAACCGTATCGGATTATAACATCCTCAACAAATCTTCTGGTTGTTGCTCCATCACAACTAGTGACGGGTTTAGCGTCAATCCATTTGGTGAATTTATCCACCATCACTAAGAGGTGGGTAAATCCACTTGGAGCCTGTTTGAACGGTCCTACCATGTCAAGCCCCCAGACCGCAAAAGGCCATGTTATAGGTATTGTTCGTAGCTGATCAGCCAGAATGTGAGCTTGTTTGGCGTACTTTTGGCAGCCCTTGCACATCTTGACCAACCGTTCGGCATCTGCCTTGGCTATAAGCCAGAAAAAAACCGTGTCGGAAAGCTTTTGCCACTAGAGATTTGGCTGCAGCATGGTGACCACACTCAACTTCGTGGATTTCTCGTAAGATTTCCACTCCTTCTTCCGGAGACACACAACACTGAAAGACCCCATATGCACTCCATTTATAGAGCTCACCACTAATTATAGTGTAGGTTTTTGCTCGTCGGACGATCTGTCGGCTCAGAACTTTGTCTTCGGGTAATTTTCTGTCTACCAAGAAATCAAAGTAGGGTTGAGTCCAGCTGGGAATCACAGCCAGAACTGCTACTAAAGGTGAGTCGGATTTGGTTGGATATTCCTCGTCCACTCCTTTTATAGAAGGAACTTTGAGGTGCTCCAAAAAAGCGCCATCCGGGACCTTTTTCCAGGCAGAACCTATTCGAGATAGTGCATCTGCGTCCTCATTTTCTGTTTGAGGGATGTGTTGAACTTCAAATCCTTCAAATGATTTAGATAGTTCATCCAAGATAGCCCTATATGCCGCCATGTGTTTGTTTGCCTTACAGATATCCGACACTTGTTGAGCAACAAGATCTGAATCTCCATAACACATTAAACGTGGGATGCCGATGTCCTTAGCAATCCAGATTCCATGCAGTAATGCTTCATACTCGGCAATGTTGTTTGTTGCCGTGAAGTGTATCTGCAATACATAGAAAAGCTTATATCCTTAGGGTGACTTGAGCACCACGCCAGCCCCCGAGCGCTTTAGACCCGTCAAAATGCAAGGTCTAGTATTCCGACTCTGGCAGGGTCATATTCTCCGTTATCTCTGTCCAATCAGCAACAAAGTCAGCGAGGATTTGGGATTTGATTGTTGTACGAGGTTTGTACTCAATGTCGAAAGCCGAGAGCTCTATGCCCCATTTGGCGACGCGTCCTGTGGCATCACTATTGTTGATTATATCTCTCATGGGAGCTGTGCTCACCACGGTAATTGGATGTTCCTGAAAATAATACTGTAACTTACGAGATGCTAAGAACACACCGTAAGCCAGCTTTTGATAATGCGGATACCGCTGTTTTGATTCAGTTGAGACCTCACTGAGATAATAAGTCGGACGTTGCACCAGGTGTTCCTGATTTTCCTCTGGTGTCTCCACCACCATGACAATACTGACGACCTTGTTTGTCACAGTGAGATAGAGCAACATCGGTTCTTGTGGTTCCGGTGCTACAAGGATGGGAGCAGATGAGAGTACTGCTTTTAGATCTTGTAGTCAGCTTCAACTTCGTCGGTCCAAACAAATTTCTTGGTCTTTTTCAAGAGCTTGTATAGTGGAGTGGCTCTTTCACCGAGCCGGCTTACAAACCGACTGACTGTGGGAATGCAACCGGTTAGTCTTTGAACGTCCTTCAGGCGAGTTGGCCTAGAAATATTGAGTAGAGCCTTGATTTTGTCTCGGTTTACCTCTATGCCTCTTTGAGACACGATAAATCCTAACAATTTGCCGACTGGGATTCCAAAGAAGCACTTCTTCAGGTTAAGCATTATGTTGCATATTCGTAGATTGGCGAACATTTCCTCCAAGTCAGAAATCAAGGTTTCTTTCTTTTTGGACATCACCGCAATATCATCCACATATGCATGTACATTGCGTCCGATTTGATCGTGGAGGCAACGCTGCATAGTGCGCTAGTACGTAGCTCCTGTGTTCTTGAGCCCAAAGGGCATCGTAAGGAAACAGAAGGTTCCGAAGGGGGTTATGAATGAAGTTTTGACTTTGTCAGATTCTTTCATCCAGATTTGGTGATAATCGGAATATGCATCGAGAAAACATAGGAGTTCCGAGCCTACCGTAGAATCAATAACTTGATCAATCCTAGGCAGAGCGAACGGATCTTTTGGACAAGCCTTGTTCAAGGCAGTATAATCAACACACATCCTTAAATCAGTGCTGTCCTTTTTAGGGACCATTATAGGATTGGCCGACCAATCAGTGTGGATGACCTCTTCTATGAATCTGGCTAACTCAAGCCGTGCTAGTTCCTTAGCTATTGCCTTACGCTTTTCATCGCCAAAATGTCGTAGGGACTGTTTGACGGGTTCAGCTTTCGGGTGTACATTTAAAGAGTGCTCGGCAAGTTCCCTAGGTACTCCGGTCATGTCAGATGGCTGCCATGCGAAGATATCCTGATTTGCTTGGAGGAACTTGACGAGTGCACTTTCCTATGCGCTATCTAGGCTTGCGCCTATCTGGGTCACGTTGGAGGGGCCATCATCCTTTAACGGCATCTTCTTCGTCTCTTTCGATGCCTTGAAATCCGGATTCAGCTTTGTCACCTCCTTCATTGTTGTGGGTATCTCGGACGAATCTATGGTCTTCTTGATCTCTTGGTACTCTTGGGCGTGCAGCACGGCTTCAGCAAATGCGGCATTTCTGTCCTCGCACTCTCGCGCCTTCATCAGGTCTCCCCTGATGGTCATCACGCCCTTGGGACCTGGAATTTTCATCATATTGTAAATGTAACATGAACGAGCCATAAAATCCCAGTAAGCTGGACGTCCGAATATAGCGTGGTACGCGCTCTTGAATGGGACCACTTCGAAGGAAAGTGCTTCCGTCCGGTAGTTCTTTGGAGTTCCAAAGGTCACATCCAAAGTAATTTCTCCCAGGGAATTGGCTTATCTTCCTGGGATAACTCCGTGAAAGATCACAGAGCTGTAATTCAGCTGGGTCTCCGAGATCTTCATCCGATGCAGCATTTCGACATATAGAATGTTAATGCTGCTGCTGCCGTCCATGAGAGTCTTGGAGAAACCATAGTCGTCAATAAGTGGATTGACGACTAGGGCGTAATTTCCTCGCCTGTGCAACTTAGGCGGATGATCAGCGCAGTCATAGGTGATTGCTACTTCCGACTAGTCCAAGAATTGGGGAACAGCGGGAATAGTCACATTGAGCTCATGAAGAACTGCTTTCTTGACCTTAGCTGGTTCAGATCCGAGGAAGGTGACGTAAGTGTCTTTCTTTGTTGGGAAGTTCTTCTTCCCTTCCAGCTTGGGATTTGAAGCATCTACTTCCTCCATGTCGGAATCATCCTTGGTCTCTTTATCTTTTTCGGGCTTCTTCTTTCCCTTCTTCCGCTTAGCCCTGTAGCCAGCGGTATCGTCTTTCTTGATGTCGTCATTGAAACGACACTCGGCATTTGTGTGGGAAGAGCCCCCATTGGTGTCTAACTGATGCACACATGGGTTATTGGCAATGTCGGCCCAAGAGTAGGTTTTGCCAGGCTGCTGGTCTCCTCCACCTTGGACTTTTGATGTCCCACGACCGCGTCCACGGCCACCGCCGCGACCTCCTCGTCCTCCAGACCCGAAAGTAGCAGTGACTACTGCCGTTTCCGCGTTGGGCTTTTCTTCCGAGGCGTTCTTGTGCTTTTGTGCTAGCTGCTTTGGTTGTTTTGCTGACTGTGGCACAGCTAGGGCGTTAAGTAATCCCTCTGCATCGTCATCAGCATCTGCATAATTGCTCGCTGTTTTTATCATCTCTCCCAAATCAGTGACCTTGTCACACTTCAAGCGATGACGTAGTAAACCAATTGGGGGGCCTGCAATGAAGGCTTCAATCGCAGTTTGATCATTTACCCCTTCAGAGGAGTTTTTAGTGTCGATCCATCGTCCAAGGTAATCTCGTCAAGTTTCTCTGGCTTTCTGGGTGCAACGATGTAGGTCTCCTACCGTACAGGGCCTCCGATATGTGCCTTCGAAATTCCGAAAGAACGCGTTTTGCATGTCATACCAGTAGTGGATGGTGTTCTTCGGAAGTTCATTGAGCCATGATTTGAGCCATGATATGAGTGTTTTGCATGGTGAACGCGTTTTGCATGTCTTCCACAATATGAGTGGGAGATATCGGGTCGCGACCAGGCTGTTTCTGTCTTTGGCGATACAGCAAGCCTGGAAAAAATCCTGGAGCCAAGTATCTGGCCGAGCCATACCATCGTAGGCCTGAATGTGCCTTGAGATAGCAAATCCTTCTGGGAATTTTGTGGCTCTTTGCGTGGTCCGAAGCACTTTGGCCCCACGTATATATCATCATCTTCATAGCGCCGCGCCTCTATGTTGGAGTTAATCATGTGCCTTGCGTCAGTTGGGGACAGATATCGTCCTGAATGATGGCTATGGCTGCGGTGCCTTGGAGCCAAACTCCGGCTTCTGCACCACCTCCTCCGCCACAACGCCCTCCTTGGCCTTCTTGGGACCTGTTGTGATGGCTGCTTGGTGGAGAAGGTGGAGCAGCTGGATTGTTTCCGGCTGATCGCCGGCCTCCGTCTGGAGCGTCATTATTCCGGTTCTGGGGAGGGTCTTCGTTACGATGACCCCCCTGTCGGCTTGACTCGGCATGGTGTCCGTCATTCCTTCTTCCATAAGCCGGACAACTTGTATGTCTAGGAGGTGGCATTCTTTGACGGTCCTCCTCCCGACGTTTCTCTTTGTCTTCTTCCCTGCGATTGTTCGACTCTCGCTGGGGAGGATTCTTCGAATTTAGTGCAGCAATTGCCTCTTGCTCCGCAGCTGGAGTAACATTGCACCAGTCACATGCAACTTTGTGATGCTCTCTTGAAGATCTGGTTCTTGAGTAGTTGTCTTCCCAACGGTCGGAACGGTGATGCTGTTCCGGAGCGCGTTGGGGTCTTACGTCAATCTAGGCCGGATCCGTGCGGCATTGGTCCGATTGGGAGACCAGTTTTCCGCTTCCGGACAGGGCGGCCTTCTGCTACTCCAGACCCTTGTTGAGTAGTTTAATGCCCAATCAAATCTGCTCTGGGCCTGGATTACTTGCTAGGGTTTCTCGAGCCACAACAGTGTTTTGCACTAGTGTTGGATACACCCAGTCTCCCTTGCTATCGCGTCGAGCCATCCCATGGTCTCCTCCAAAGAGGACTTTGTGAATCTCCGAGAATTAGTCGTCACGAGTGTGACGTTTCCGGGTCTTCTGATGCTGCCGAGAGATGTACTTCTCCGCAGTTGCCATGCGTTTCTTTGTTTCCTCAATGTTTTTGGCCTCATCAAGGAGTACTTGGCGATGCGCTTCTAGGGCCTGGGCCCTTTCATCCCGCGCTTCAGCAGTAAGTTTTGCAGCTGTAGGAATAGGTGTGGTTAGTGCAGCATCGATGAGTTTACATGCACCTTCGGTGATCACGTGACCATCCACCGACTCTTCTTTGGGCTCTTCTAGGATAAGTGCTCCATCCGAGTCTTCCTCGTATTGATAGGGTAAAGGTGCCCGATCTTTCGATGAGATGATATCTGTCGATTATGGTGGAGGTCGACGTTGACGGTCCGACTACAAACGTGCGAGACGTTGCGCCTTAGCAATCGATACACCAACTTCTGAGGCTACTGATCACACCGGAGCTAGATCAACCTGATCACGAGGATCAATCCCTACAAGCAATCGCAGAACCAGCAAGAATTATAGATGAAATCAAGATATTGCAAATATAGATGAAAGCTTTATTGAAGAGGTGGGATTCTATCAGTGCATAGTACAAAAGGTCGGTTTGACACTCGTGCCTATGGCGAAGAGTAGCTCGTGGCTAAATCTTTTACTAAACAAAATCCCAGTCTAAACGATAACCTAATGGGGGTATTGATGTAGCCCGGCCTTCAGTCATTACCACATCATGGTCTCCAACTTATGCCAAGTCGCCATGGACTCCAAAGGTGAATCCGTTCCTCTATGCGAACCCACTTCCTACCCTCTTGAATGGTATACTACTTCATACTCCGTCCCATATCAATGATAGGTTCACACCAACAAGTACAGAGGCATGGGAGGAAGCCTGGAGCACCAAGCACGACAAGACGAAGGCTTGGAAGATAAGATGGACAAGGAGCAGCAAGCTCCAGAACTGGTGATGAGGACATCCATACTATTCCACTATCTCCTACTCCTATTCACAATGAAGATGTTGCTGCAAAGAACAAGTCCAATGAAATCAGGATTGGACCCATTACAAGAGCTCGTGCAAAGCTGATTGAGCAACAGGTGAATTCACTCTTAATTGAACCTGATGTTTTATTTAATGAGAACTTTATACTACCTAAGTCTATGCATCTTTGTATGATTAGGTTTGTGAAAGATTTTAGCACCATTGCTGCACCATTAAATGATTTGACAAAGAAAGGTGTTCCTTTTGTATGGGGCGCGGCCCAAGACATTGCATTTGATACATTGAAACGTTTGCTTGCTTCTGCACCATTGCTTGCATTACCTGATTTTTCGAAGCAATTTGAAGTTGAATGTGATGCTAGTGGTATAGGCATAGGTGGCATTTTGATGCAAGAGGGTCGGCCTATCGCTTATTTTTCTGAGAAATTGACAGGTGCTTGTTTGAATTATTCAATCTATGATAAAGAATTGTATGCACTTGTGAGAGTACTTGAAGTTTGGCAACATTATTTGTGGCCAAAGGAATTCATCATACATTCTGATCATGAAGCATTGAAATACTTGAAAGCTCAATCAAACTTGCATCGAAGATTAGCTAAATGGGTTGAGTTCATTGAGTCTTTTCCTTACATCATTAATTATAAGGAGGGAAAAGAGAATGTTGTTGCTGATGCTCTATCTAGGAAGAACATGCTATTAACCAATCTTGATGTTAAAATTCCTGGATTAGAAGCTATTTGTGCACTTTATGCAACTGACCATGATTTTGCTGAACCATATCGTTTATGTGCTCTTAGAAACGCATGGGATAAGTATCATATACATGATGGATATTTGTTTCGAGCTAACAAACTATGTATTCCAGAATCGTCGTTGCGTTTGTTCTTAGTGCAGGAATCACATGCTGGTGGTTTGATGGGTCACTTTGGGCGTGAGAAGACGTTGCTCATGCTTGCTGATCATTTTTATTGGCCCAAGATGAGGCGTGATGTGTACAGATTTGTGAGCAGATGCATTACTTGCCACAAGTCGAAATCCAAGCTGAAGCCTCACGGTTTGTATACACCTCTCTCTGCACCTACTACTCCATAGGAAGACATTAGTATGGATTTTGTGCTAGGTCTACCTAAAACTCAGAGAGGTCATGATTCTATATTTGTGGTAGTGGATAGGTTCTCTAAGATGGCTCATTTTATTGCCTGCCACAAAAGCGACGATGCGTCGCATGTTGCTAACCTGTTTTTCAGGGACATCGTGAGATTACATGGAGTACCAAAGACGATTGTTTCTGACCGTGATGTGAAGTTCATGAGCTACTTTTGGAAGACCTTATGGGGGAAGCTAGGAACGAAGTTGCTATTCAGTACTACATGTCACCCCCAAACAGATGGTCAAACGGAGGTGGTGAATAGAACATTGTCACAACTACTAAGGACCATGATTAAAAAGAATCTGCGGGAGTGGGAAGAGTGTTTGCCACATGTTGAGTTCGCTTACAACAGGGCTGTGCATTCAACTACTCAGCTTTGTCCTTTTGAGGTGGTGTATGGCTTCAAGCCATTAACGCCACTCGATATGTTGCCTCTGCCATTACATGAGAGAGTTGATATGGAGGCATCAAAACATGCTGATTATGTGAAGAAAATACATGAGAAGACTCGAGAGGCTATTGAGAAGAAAGGCAAGAACATTGCTGCTGCAAGGAATCAAGCAAGAAAAGAAGTGTTGTTCGAGCCTGGAGATATGGTTTGGGTGCATCTACGCAAGGACAGATTTCCACTACTTCGCAAGTCCAAGTTGAAGCCACGTGGTGCTGGTCCTTACAAAGTGCTAGCCAAAATTAATGATAATGCCTATTCAGTTGATATACCTATTGAGGAGTTTGGTGGTGCTAGCAATAGCTTCAACGTTGCTGATTTATCACCATATGCTGGAGAAGACCTTGGAGCGTCGAGGTCGATGCCTTTTGAAGGGGGGGATATGATGAGGACATCCATACTATTCCACTATCTCCTACTCCTATTCACAATGAAGATGTTGCTGCAAAGAACAAGTCCAATGAAATCAGGATTGGACCCATTACAAGAGCTCGTGCAAAGCTGATTGAGCAACAGGTGAATTCACTCTTAATTGAACCTGATGTTTTATTTAATGAGAACTTTATACTACCTAAGTCTATGCATCTTTGTATGATTAGGTTTATTGATAACACAAGCGTTGCGCGAGGAGGAGGAGAGTTGCAGCAAGAAGGACAAGCGCTGATTTCCAATATCAACAAGTGCGCGAGGGAGGAGCGGGAGGCAGGCGCACTAGGATGCAATGAGGAAATCACGTATGAGCAAGAGAGAGAGATGGCGCACCAAGAATTACATGTTTGAGGTGTTCCACGACGTTTGGACTGCGTGCCAATAAGGCCGAACCCATATATGTGTCGGTATGTATCAGTTTGAGTCGAACCGAGTCAGTTTGGGCCAAGTTATGGCTCTTTTTAGGCCCGTTTAGAGGGGAGGACGCCCCAGCCCTCATATAAACCTCCGTAGCCGTCACAAGTTAGTATTTAGACCACGTTAAAATATTTTGGAGTTGTTTCTTTCATAGAACCTCTGGAATTACCCTGTGTTCGAATCTACCAACTATAATTGAGTGTGATCTGTTGTTCCATTGGGAATTAGTAGATTGCATACTACCGTTCGTGGTCACGGCTGCGTGCGCAAGAGTGTGGTGTTGTGAATATCCTACAAGGTTCGAGAGCTGTTGCATTGGCATCAGGGATCGAGCGGGAGAGATCATAGCTACCACTAGTTATCTATCATCCACCATCACCATCGACAAGAGCTTGCTGAGAAGATCGGGCCACCCCATATCACCTAGAGTCTCCGCCGTCATCGCCCCGGAGAGTCCGCCCGGAACCAGCAGGAGTGTCCGGCTACGCCGGACTGTCCGGCGTGACTCAGCCGGAGTGTCCAGCCTACCCCAGCCCCGTCCTGGCGTGGAGATTCTGTGTGCTACATCGGACTCTACCCGGACACTACCCAGAGTGTCCGACCACGCCGGAGTGTCCGGCCTACTCGACCCGGAGTGTCCGGCCTAAGTGATGGGCCTACGTGTCAACATCTGGGCCCTTGGCTCATGCACCCCTCTATTCCGCACCAAACCCTAGTTTTATGCCCAAACTACCCCTGAACTTGTGGCTGGCCTATAAATAGAGCCCCCACCCCTCATTGTATCCCTTAGGCATAGATGATAGACTAAAGACAACCCCCTTTGTGGAATCTCTAGTTTTGCCTCATCCCCTTCTACCAAAGGGAATCGACTATCGTCACCACCTCGTTGGAGTTTGCATCGCGCCTCCCTCGTTGTACAAGGCCTTGGCATCGGTGTCCCTTTGCCAAGACGTCAAGACCCTCTCCAAGGTGTTCTTCCCTCTCCGCTTGGGATTGACGGGAGCACGTTGACCGATCTTTCCTTGCGAGGATTCTATCGGACCGGTGGCCACCGGTGAGAGCAATCGGCCTTGTATCGTGTGTGTTTTGCCTGTGTTCATCGTGTGCTTCGTGAGGTGTGTGTCCGCTTCCGCTACCTTCTCGCTTTCCCATCGATTTGACCACGAGATCCGTGAAGATCGGGCCACCCTAGAGGTTTACCTCTCAACATCCCTTCGCATGCGTGGGCAAAAGAAGTGTGTAGCAAGTACGTCTTTTGTCTTCTTTACTCCAAAGTGACCCATTAATCCTCCTCCATGCGCCTCCTGCAACAACAAAAGACGAATTGAACCTTCTGGAATGCTGCATAGTTTGTGTTATGGGGTAACCCCGTGGGTGGCCCGATCTTCACGGATCTCGTGGTCAAATCGATGGGAAAGCGAGGGGAAAGGGAGAAGGTAGCGGAAGCGGACGCACACCTCGCGAAGAACACGATGAACACATGCAAAACACACATGATACAAGGCCGATTGCTCTCACTGGTGGCCACTGGTCCGATAGAATCCTCGCAAGGAAAGATCGGTCAACGTGCTCCCGTCAATCCCAAGCGGAGAGGGAAGAACATCTTGGAGAGGGTCTTGACGTCTTGGCAAAGGGACACCGATGCCAAGGCCTTGTACAACGAGAGAGGCGCGATGCAAACTCCAACGAGGTGGTGATGATAGTCGATCCCCTTTGGTAGAAGGGGATGATGCAACACTAGAGATTCCACAAAGGGGTTTTCTTTAGTCTATCATCTATGCCCTAGGGTTACATATATAGGCCAGCCAATAGTTCAAGGATACTTTAGGAATAAAAAGGGAAAGTCCGGGCGGACTAAGCTGGCAGTGCGCAGGCCCATACGCTCAGGCCGGAGACTCCGGTGTGGGGTCCAGAGATTCCGGTGTGGGGTCTGGAGATTCCAGTGTGGGTCCAGAGACTCCGGTGTCGGCCGGAGACTCCGGTCTATCTCCGGTGTCATCTCCGGAGTAGTAGAGAGACTGTCCTCGAGCTCGATCTGGGGGTCGGTCCGGAGATTGGTCCGAAGACTCCGAGGTCTGGAGGCCGGAGACTCCGGTGTGCGCTGGCCGGAGACTCTGGTGCTCTAGATGCTGCTTCTTCCGTCTTCTCTTCCAAGCCTCTGTCTTGTCGTGCTCGGTGCTCTAGGCTTCCTCCCATGCCTCCGTACTTGTTGGTGTGAACCTATCATTGATATGGACGGAGTATGAAGTAGTATACCATTCAAGAAGGTAGGAAGTGGGTTCGCATAGAGGAACGGATTCACCTTTGGAGTCCATGACGACTTGGCATAAGTTGGAGACCATGATGTGGTAATGACCGAAGGTCGGGCTACGTCATCTCCCCTCCCTTCAAAAAGAGTCGTCCTCGACTCTACACGCTCATCACAAAGTAGAAGACGTGGAGAGACCTTCTTGATCCTGGGGTTCACGATATAGTCGTCCTTGGGAAGATTGAATTGACAACACTTCAATGTTCCTTCGCCTTCCATGAAGCCTACAAAGCTCACAACAAAAGCGAAGCAACACTCAAAGCGTAGCCAATTCATGAAGATTATAGCATGAGTCCTCAAGTAGAGTGAAGTCACCTTATGATGTAGAGATAGCTCGTTGAGGAGAAGCCATAGGTAACTCTCTACGGTTCGTCTTGTCAACGTATGGTCCATAGAGGTTGACACATAAGAAATTGTAGCTTCACAAAAGAATGACCAAGCAACATATGTTTGTGTGTGATAGAGGAACATGTCATTTGTGGCATGTCCATTCTTGTTCACAACACTATTAGCACAACTCAAGTATAGCAAACGGAATGCATATGCAAGGTCAAAGTGCATGGAAATTGTTTAAACATCATCCAAATGTGGGAACTCAAAAACTCCATAAAACATCTTAGTGTGGCACTCAAAGCAATGGACAATATTGGTCAACATCTTTGATGCAAGGATAGGAGAATTCAGCAAAAAAACATGGTGAAAGATATCCAAACAACATCATTATGTGTGCAAGCCAACCATTGGAAAGAATAATTGTTCATATGTTGGATGCCATACACATATCATCAAAACACAAAGATCATGGGAGTATGCATATCGCAAGAGGAAGCAAAAACAACATGTTTGCAAACAAACCATATGAAAGAGCAAGTGGTCCTTATGTTTGTTGCAACAACAGTATGAGAGACATGGAAGCTCCCGTGACAATACATGCTCTTAATGGTATTATGTTGCACACAAAACATCGGAAAGAGAAATTGTTCAACTTTTTGTGGCAACACACAGAGCATCAATATCCAAATAGCAACGAAACATTGTCACAAGGTGAAAGAATACCATCAACATGCTTGCAATCAAACCATAGGAAAGAGCAATTTGTCAACATGAAAGATGCAAAGCATGCGAAAGGTATCAGAGCTGGGTTCGATCTTGAATTCACTTGGGGGATGCTCTCTAGAGCTCTTTTTGTCAACTCGTGCTCCACCGAGGTTGACATTCTTGTGCGGGTACCTACACACATGATAGATAAAAGGAAGAACGTGTGTGCATGGTAGAGAAATACATCATCCATCATGACATATCTCTTCTTGTGCACATCACCATTAGTGTCAATAAAGAATGAAATAGATGCATGGTGAGTAGGCAAGTGGTGAACATGCTTATCATGGCAATCATCAAAATCTCCAAAATTTGAGAAATCTATGGGGTCCATCTCAATATAAACCATATGAGAATTATTGTTGCCAGCAAAACATGTGAAAGAGCAATTGTTCATCTTATTGCAAGCAACGGGAGAGATTGTAAAACATTCATGACAAAGCATGGTTTGAGGGGTACCATTTCTAACATCATTGCAAGAAAAACATTGGAAAGAGCAATTGTTCAACAAAGTGCAATCAATGATATCATCAATGTAACGTTTAGAGCATGGCATGTCTATGGCAACATCATCACAATCAAATAATTTCACATGCTCAACATTATGCAAAGGCAAAGTATCACATGGAAATATCAATGAAGCATATGCAATATCACAAACATCATCCATAGCATGCCAATCATCACAAGTCATCATGTCCACCAGTGTGATCATGGCATCACCAACACCCTTATTTTTACCTTGTTCATACCTCTCATATGAAGTGGGTGTTGTGGTAGTGTTGGCCTCTATGTGGGCGACTTCTTCATCATGTATGGGGATGGCATCATCTTCATCCAACATGTGCATGTTCTTGGTTGGAGGCATCATCATCTCCATGCTTGGCGCTTCTTGATCCATGGAACCAAGCACATCATGAGGAAACACACTAGAGGTAGAGTCACTCGGTCTAAGTGGTCTCACATGACCTATCAACTACCACTCTCAAGTCACTCGGTGTATCACTCATGCCCTCCAAGTGGAAGCACTCAATCTCACGTATGGTGGAGTCACTCATCTCACTCTTGTTTTCACTCAGGTGGGCTAAGTGGCTCTCATACTTACATGGGATTGGTACCAAATCATCACTCAAGCATGTAGGGGTTGGCTCGGTTCTCTCAACTCCATGTGCGTCCTTTGGTGAAGGGAAAATCCCATGCTCACCAATCTTGACCTTGTCGTCGCCCTCTTGCACCTTGGCTTGTGTAGTCCTCTTGACGTACTCGTCCAACTTGGCGAGGTAGAGGTCTTCGTCTTCCTCATCCATGAAGTTGCATGTGTCAACTAGGACGTCAAGTTTTGGCATTAAAGCTTGATGGCGTGGAGGAGAACTTGCTCTTGGTGCCATTTTGGGAGTGGCACGAGTAGTTGAAGGTGCCTTATGTTGGTGTCAACGGAGTTCATTGGCGTGCCTTGCCAAAGGTTGATGTAGATGGCGCACTTGGTCATCCACATGACGCTCGCAATGATGCTCCTTGTCCTTGGCACTCTTCTTTTGATGGTGGTGCCTTCTTGAGCTTGGTTGAGCATTATGGATGGTGCTCAACATGTATTCTCCGTCTTTATGGCGAAGATGCCTTGAACAACGTCTTGTATCCTCTTGATGTTCGCGATGATCTCTAGAGGATGTATGTCGATGAAGATTCTTGCTTCGTGGCGCCTCTTTTGGAAGATGATGTTGGGGCGCCACTCTTCTTGTAGGCGGTGGCACTTGTTGCCTTGGAGGTTGTTGCACTTGATGCCTTCGAGGTTGTGGTGCTAGCCACCTTGGAGATGGTGTGGCTTGGAGGTGATGGCGCTCGTCGCCTTGGAGATGGTGGTGCATGATGCCATGTAGGTGGTGGCACTTGACGCCTTGGAGATGGATCATCGAAGTAGGTGGTGCCCTTTGGTGTGGCACGCTTGGCCTTGAAGGTCATGGTTTCTTGATTATGCGTCTCTGCTAGCTTGGCTTAGTAGTCCTCCATCTCCAAGCGGTGGAGGTATTCTTCATGGCTCATGGAAGAGCCCTCGAAGTAGGTGAAGCTCGCCATGTCCTCCATTCTTGGTGAGGCGTCGTCATTGAAGCACTCGAAGTCATCCATGCTTGGGGAGTCATTGTTGATGTAGTACTCCATATCACCCAAGCATGTGGAGCCATTGACGGTGTAGTGCTCCATGCATGAGGATCCATTGTCGATGTAGAGCTCCAATTCCTCCATGCTTGAGGAGCCATAGTTGATGAGGTGCTCCATGTCTTCCATGCATGTGGAGCCGTCATAGGTGTAGTGCTCCGGGTCCTCAAAGCATGCGGAGCCATTGTCGGTGTAGTGCTCCATCATGTCCTCTATACTTGTGGAGCCGTAGTCGTGGTGGCTCATCATGGATTCTTCATAGATAGCATCCTCGGTTCCGGAGTCCCTAGACATGATTCACAAGACCAAGTGGTGTATATGGAAGTGGTAGGGGGGTTAGGGATGCAACGTCAAACCTTACTTTACCTTGGAAGATAGTATCGTGCAAGTGGCAACACTTGAGAGTAATCAAAACCAAGCAAAGTGAAGTTCACGCGGAACACCAACTAACCACTAAAAAACACACACACACACAAAGCTTATGGTGGATAGATATGGAAGGTGGCATGTCAAGAACCAATCCGAAATCAAGATGTTGTAATGGCAAGTAAAGAACCACGATGATCACAAAGCAAAACAAGTCAATCGACAAGAAGGAATATATACAAGGAAACACACCGTGGGATAAATGGGACTTGTGCGACACAGAAAGTGAGCTAAGAACTGATGCAGCCGATCCTACGGACGCTCCTACATCTACACCAACAAGTCCCCCAAGTGGACCCATGACTCGTGCCCGAGAGAAACTCCTACAAGCTAAGGTGAACTCTCTCCTCTCCTCGTGCCAATTTGATACCTCCTTGGATGGTGTGCTACTTCATGCAACTACCCTATGCATCATCAGGTACGAAGCTTCAACACATCACCAAGCACCCAAGGATGGAGACCAAGGAACAGAGCATGAAGTAGAAGCCGCTAGAGCTTCTCAGACCGGAGTCTCTGGTCTGCGCACACCGGAGTCTCCGGTCCACCAAAGTCTCTTGCCTGAAGACCCCGGAGACTCCGGCCTACTCTCCGGTCTGACCCCTGCACTAGGCCCTGGGACAATCTGAAGGCCCCTCCGGAGGCTGGTCCGGAGACTGACCGGAATCTCCGGCCTAGACCAGAGTCTCCGGTCCACCACACCGGAGTCTCCGGTCCGACCGACGCCAGACATGAAAAGGCCTTTGGGCCTGCGGCCCACGTAACCCCTTAGTCTGTCCAGAACTTGTCTTTTATTCCTAAAGTACCCTTGTTTAAGTGGCTGGCCTATATATAGTCCCCCACCTCCATTGTAAACCCTAGGCATGATATTGGAATTAGTGGAAACCCCTTTGTGGATCTATCTAATTCTTGCCTCATGCTCCTTGACCAAAGAGCCCCAATATCCCCAAACCTCGTTGGAGTTTGCAAGGGAATCGTGAAAGATCGGGCCACCCTACACTCCATCCTCGATTTGAAAGGGAATCGTTAAAGATCGGGCCACCCTAGAGGTTCGCCCTCAACATATTGGTATCAAGAGCTTTGTTGCTCACGATTTCCCCCACAAAATTTTCTTCTATCCACCAAAAATTCGAAAATCCCCAAAAAACAGCCCAAATTTGCCTTTGGATCGATCTCTTGATTTGGAGTGTTATTTGTGGTTTTGATCCGACCAAACCTTGTCTTAGGTGTTCGTCCAGCTTTATCCTACGTTTTCCCAGCCCAATTTTGCCAATTTTTCGCGGATTTGAGGACCCAAGGCGTGGATTTCCGCTCAAGAACACGAGCAGTTCACGATCTGACTCCAGACGGAGTCTCCGGCCTGTACCCTGAAGTATCTGGCCTACACCGGAGTCTCCAGCCTATCCACACCAGAGTCTCCGGCCTGGACTGGAGTTTCCGGCCTGAAACCCCGGAATCTCCGGCCTGACGCCTAATTTTGACAGTTTTGCCTCTAATCTTGCATTGGCTAATTTCCTCTTGTTTGTTTGTGCCCGTGTGCGTGTCGTCAACTAACAACAAGCTTCCGCATTGACAACCCCTGTGCTCATCGACACCACGGCCCACGAACATCATCCCGCACCACCGACGCCAAGTTCATCATCAAAGAAGGTATAACTTGCGTCACCTTGTTAACCCCTATCTTCCTTTGTGTGTACCTATCCCATGAGAGTGGCTCATCTTGTGTTTGCTTGAGCATTGTGCATTTGTCCTTGGATAGTGAGTGTGCAATAGCAATATCAAGTGTGACTAGGTAGCATCAAGGGAGAGCAAAAAAAAAGATACAAAGCAAAAGAAAAAGAAAAAGAAAAATAGTCTCCCCTTGCAAAAGAGATTCGCAAAGCTTGTAAGCAAGAGAGAAAGAAGAGCGCCCAAGGCAAGTGCATAAATCCGTTGCTCATTTTTCCTCTTTGCAAACGAGCCACGGTCTCTCCTTGCATTGGCACGACAACGAGCTTAGTCTTCGTTAGGACATTTTGTTTGCACATTTTCATAGTCGTGTCAATCCCAACTATCTCCACATGTGTGGACATAGTCATAGGTTCCCGTCACCCTTTTGAGTTGTTGACCTTCGCCTTTGACCCTTTGTTTTGTTGGATTTTACCCACTTTTGACTATCCCTTTTCTTTTGGTTGGTTCTTTGGCATTCCACAATCCTAACCTACCACCAACAAGCTTTTGAGAGTTAGTTCTTTCTTTAGTGTGAGTTTTCTTGGCATTTCCACTTTGCACGCTTATAGCTCTCACTTGTGGTTTCTAGTTTGGTGCAATCCCCAAGGTGAGGTACAAGGCTAACACCACTATATTCCACTCCCATATACAATACTTGTGTGTCTTGCATGATGGATAGGCATGGTGAGTCGAGCCAACCACCTCCCCAAGAAGAAGATCAATGTCCGTACATGACGCACGCAAGTCACTTCATCGTTTGACAAGAGTTCCGCGATCATTGCCAAGCCCTTGAGACAAGACAAGATGAACAATTTGGCGAGACGCAAGCCGAGTTCAAGAACATCGACAACCGCTTCGATGGCCTCGAAAGGCAAATGCAAGCAATGCATCACAACTTCGGCCACCAAAATGAGTCTCTTCAATGCTCCGTCGCCGAAACAAATGACAATCTTCGACGCCTCATCGACGGAATGGCAAGACCCCGTTCACGTGCTTCAAGCTCTTCAAGTTCTTCGCATCGTCATGCACCTCTTCAACAAGATCTACATCCAAGTGCTCCAAGACGCAATGATGCCCCCGTGGTTGAAGATGGAACCTCTTCGAACTATATACCTTCCCCACGGCACGCTGCAACGTCAAGCTATGATGGTGACCTCTCTTCAAGGCCACGAGCAAGGAAAGAAGCACACCGTCATCACGCAAGGGCACTAGTGATACAACAAGAGAAACCACAAGAAGAACCGCAAGTCTACCACCATCGACCGCGACACATACTTGACACAACAAGTGGAGACTCCAATTTAGAGATTCAAGCTCGTCATCGACGTGAAGCTCTCCAATATCCTCCTTCTCGTCATCAACGTCATGAATGTCCACACCGACACCTTGGCCATCACGAGGCGCCTCCTCCACCACAACAAAACTTGGAGCGTCAAGTGATAGAAGTTGAGCGACGCCCACCACGTCAAGAGGCTCATGACCGTGATCTTCGCCGTGAGGCCCATGTGCCTAACCAACATCACCAACCGAGGAATGAGCCTCCCCTTCGTCGTCAACCGCGTCAAGAGGCTCCACACCCTCGCCACCATGAGGCCCAAGCATCTCAACCACGTCAACAACCATGCCAAGAGCAAGAGCAAGCTCCGCAACAAGGTCACGAGAACCAAGTTCCACCTCCTCAACCACAAGATCATCAACAAGCTCGTCACAACGATCGCATGGAAGATGAAGACCATCATCAACATGGCAACAATCACTACCGTGACCGCAATGAGGAAGAAACATTTGGCAACCTCAAGTTCACAATGCCCAAGTTCACCGGATCCAATGACCCCGAAGAATACCTCTCGTGGGCACTCAAAGTCGACAAGATCTTCCGCATGCATAACTATAGCAACGAGTAGATGGTCGCCATGGCTTCGCTTGAGTTTGATGATTACGCCAACCTTTGGTGGGAACAAGTTCAAGTTG
The DNA here is from genome assembly GCA_910589775.1 of Avena eriantha. Classification (NCBI taxonomy): domain Eukaryota; kingdom Viridiplantae; phylum Streptophyta; class Magnoliopsida; order Poales; family Poaceae; genus Avena; species Avena eriantha. Next base: position 390,254,439 of record OU342743.1, read on the forward strand.
CTCATGATGCAAGACAAGAGCTGCCAATCACAACTTGGCATGACATGAAGACTTACATGAGATCCCAATTCGTCCCCGCGCACTACACGCGTGACCTCTTTAACAACCTTCAATCGCTTCGTCAAGGGACAAAGACCGTGGAAGAGTACTTCAAGGAAATGGAACTCAACTTGATTCGCGCCAACATCGATGAGCGCATGGAGCAAACTATGGCACGTTTCCTTATTGGGTTGAACCACCCAATCAAGCGCATCGTCGAGTTCCAAACATACAACACCATGGTTGAGCTTGTGCACATAGCAACAAAGGCTGAACGTCAAGTGCAAGAGGACATCAACTACAACAAGCCCAAGATGTATTTCACCTACAAGCAAGCGTCAACCGCTACGCCAACAACCTTCAATGGCAGCTCCTCAAGTACCTCCAAGCCTTCCTTCAAGCCCACACTCCCTCAAGGAAAACTGCCCCCAAGTGGCAAGCAAGCAAAGAGTGATATACCTTTCAACAGTGAATGCTACAAGTGTGGAGGCAAAGGACACAAGTCGGCCGAATGTGGAAACAAGAAAGTCTTGTTCATCCATGACAATGGTGATGAAGAGTACTTGAGTGAAGATGAGTTTGATGCTCGTGTCAAGGAAGCAATGGCAAGGCAACGAGTGGAAGATGATCAAGAACTACTAATGTGTGAGCATGACACAAGTCCATCGCTTGTCGTCACAAGGATCTTGACCACTCAAGCACAAGAGCATGAAGACCAACGCTCCAATATCTTCCAAACACGCGCCGACATCAATGGCAAATCTATCAAGGTGATCATTGACGGAGGGAGTTGCCACAACCTTGCTAGCACCGAGTTGTGTGAGAATCTCAACCTCACCCTCCATCCGCACAAGCACCCCTACCACGTGCAATGGCTAAGTGACCAAGGGTCCGTAAAGATCAAATATACCGTATCGGTCTCCTTCGCCATTGGTCCTTACAAAGATACAGTGGAGTGTGATGTGGTTCCTATGACAGTTTGCCACATGCTTCTTGGTGACCGTGGCAATTTGACAAGGCTGCTCAACATGATGGTCGCACCAATGTATACACCTTCAAATGGCTCAACAAAACATGTGTTTTGCAACCGATGACTCCTAGCCAAATAATTGCGGACAATGCAAAGGCTTTAGCGAGGGCACAAAGCACAACACCTACTTGTGAGAAGAGCGGTGAGAGAGAGAACCACCTCATAGGGAGTGAGAGCCACAAGCCAAACTCGAGTGGAAAAACTAAGAGTGTTCTCCTTGCCACCAAAAGTGAGATGAGAGATGTTCGGAACAACCCATTCATATTGCACTATGTCCTCCTTTGCAAGGGACTAGCGCAAGGAACTAATGAATTAACCAATGTTCCTCCATCTTTGATGAGTGTTTTGCAGGAATTCAAGGATGTGTTCCCCGAAGAGCTTCCACATGGACTACCTCCTCTTCGCGACATCGAACATCGCATTGACCTCATCCCCGGCGCACTACTTCCCAACCGCGCCGCCTACCGCAGGAACCTAGAGGAGATGAAGGAGATCGAACGTCAAATCAACCAACTCGTCTCCAAAGGTTTGATCCAAGTTAGCACTAGTCCAAGTGTCGTACCCGTGATTCTTGTTCCAAAGACGGATGATACGTTACGGTTATGCATGGACTACCGTCCAATCAATTCTATCACCATGCGTTATCGACATCTTATACCACGTCTTGATGACATGCTTGATGAGTTGTGTCGAGCCACTATTTTTTCGAAAATTTATCTTTGTAGTGGTTACCATCAAATACGCATGGCTGAACGTGATGAGTGGAAAACCGCCTTCAAGACCAAACTTGGTCTCTATGAATGGTTGGTCATGCCCTTTGGTTTATCGAATGCCCCATCCACCTTCATGCGCCTTATGAATCACATCTTGTGTTCTCTCATTGGAAAAAGTGTTGTTGTCTATTTCCATGATATTCTTGTTTATAGCAAATCACTTGAGGACCATATAACACATGTCAAGGAAGTTTTGCAAATCCTTCGACATGAAAAGCTTTATGCTAATCTTCCCAAGTGCACTTTTGCTAAAGACAAGTTGATTTTTCTTGGATTTGTTGTTTCTTCGAAGGGAATTGAAGTTGATGTTTCCAAGGTAAAGGACATACGAGATTGGCCCATCCCAACAAATGTGAGTGAACTCCGAAGTTTTCATGGGTTGGCCGGTTTCTATCGTCGCTTTGTGAAAGACTCTTCGACCATTGCTTGTCCCCTCAATGAATTGACCAAAAAGAATGTCACCTTTATGTGGGGCAAAGCACAACAAAAAGCTTTTGATGAAGTTAAAAGGAGGCTCACCGAAGCACCTCTTCTTGCTTTACCAGATTACACAAAAACTTTTGAGATAGTGTGATGCTAGTGGTATTGGTATTGGAGGAGTCCTTATGCAAAACAGACGTCCTATAGCCTACCATAGCGAAAAACTCGATGGTGCTCGCCTTAATTATCCAATTTATGACAAAGAGCTTTTTGCCTTAGTTCGTGTCCTTCAAGTTTGGCAACACTACCTATGGCCCAAGGAATTTATCATACATTCTGACCATGAGTCCTTGAAATATCTCAAAGGCCAAGCCAACTTGAGTAAGAGACACGCTAAGTGGGTTGAGTTCGTGGAGTCTTTCCCGTACATAGTCAAGTATAAGAAGGGCAAAGATAATGTAGTTGCGGATGCTTTGTCTTGCAAGCACACAAGCCTTCTTACGAGACTTGAAATCAACGTGTTGGGTCTTGAGGAAATAAAATCTTTGTACACTTCCGACCCATTCTTTGAACCAATTTTCCTAAAGTGCTCCAATGACAAAGGAGTTGATGATTTCTATTTGCATAAGGGCTTTCTATTTAAACAAAACAAGCTATGCATTCCGAAGTCGTCGCTTCAACTTTTGCTTCTCCAAGAATATCATGGTGGAGGCCTTATGGGTCACTTTGGTCGCGACAAGACATTGGACATGCTCTCCAATCATTACTTTTGGCCCAAGATGAAGCGTGGCGTGGAGTGCTACTTTCAACGATGCACGACATGTGTTCAAGCTAAGTCACAAGCTAACCCTTATGGTCTTTATATGCCATTGCCTATTCCTCATACACCTTGGTCCGACATTAGCATGGATTTCGTGTTAGGATTGCCTAGATCCAAGCATGGTCATGATTTTATATTTGTTGTTGTGGATCGATTTTCCAAAATGGCACACTTCATACATAAGACCGACGATGCTTCACATGTTGCAAATCTGTTTTTCAGGGAAATCGTCCGTCTTCACGGTGTGCCAAGAACAATCGTCTTCGACCGCGACGTCAAATTCATGAGCAACTTATGGAAGACCCTCATGGCCAAGCTCGGCGTCAAGCTACTCTTTTCATCCGCATCGCATCCCCAAACTGATGGCCAAACCGAAGTTGTCAACCGAAACCTCGGGACTCTCCTTCGTGTGTTGATCAAGAAGAACTTGAAGGATTGGGAGGCATGCATTCCCCACGCCGAGTTCGCCTACAACCGTGCCAAGCACTCAATAACAAAGATGAGTCCATTCATGACCGTCTATGGTTTCGAGCCCCTCACCGCGCTCAACATCCTACCACTACCTCTCCATGAGCGCACGAAAATGGACGTCCAGAAACGCGCACAAGCTATGAAGAAACTTCATGAAGAAACAAGAGCTACTATCGAACAACAAGTCCTTCGCCAAGATTCAAGGTTAAACAAGGACAAGAAGGAGATGATCTTTGAAGAAGGTGACCTTGTGTGGATACACCCAAGCAAAGACCATTTCCCCAAGGAACGTGACTCCAAGCTCAAGCCAAGAGGAGATGGTCCCTTCAAGGTCCTCAAAAGAATCAACAACAACACCTACATCATCGACATACCGACCTCCAAGTACCTTGCAATCAATACATTGAATGTCAAGGATCTCTCACCCTACCATGGAGATGTTCAAGATGATAACCATGAAGATTCGACGACGACTCTTTCCCAAGGGGGGAGCTGATGCAGCCCATCCTACAGATGCTCCTACATCTACACCAACAAGTCCCCCAAGTGGACCCATGACTCGTGCCTGAGCCAAACTCCTGCAAGCTAAGGTGAACTCGCTCCTCTCCTCGTGCCAATTTGATACCTCCTTAGATGGTATGCTACTTCATGCAACTACCCTATGCATCATGAGGTACGAAGCTTCGACACATCACCAAGCACCCAAGGATGGAGAACAAGGAGCAGAGCGTGAAGCAGAAGCCGCTGGTGCTGATCAGATCGGAGTCTCCGGTCTGCGCACACCGGAGTCTCTGGTCCACCAAAGTCTCCGGCTTGAAGTCCCCGGAGACTCCGGCCCACTCTCCGGTCTGACGCCTGCACCGGGCCCTAGGACAATCTGAAGGCCCCTCCGGAGGCTGGTCCGGAGACTGACCAGAATCTCCAACCTAGACCGGAGTCTCCGGTCCACCACACCAGAGTCTTCGGTCCGACCGACGCCAGACATGAAAAGGCCTTTGGGCCTGCGGCCCATGTACCCCCTTAGTCCTTCTAGAACTTGTCTTTTATTCCTAAAGTACCCTTGTTTAAGTGGCTGGCCTATATATAGTCCCCCACCTCCATTGTAAACCCTAGGCATGATATTGGAATTAGTGGAAACCCCTTTGTGGATCTACCTAATTCTTGCCTCATGCTCCTTGACCAAGGAGCACCAATATCCCCAAACCTCGTTGGAGTTTGCAACGTGCCTCTGCGTTGTACAAGGCCTAGGCATCGGAGTCCCTTTGCCTAGACGTCAAGACCTCACCGAGTCTCCCATCTCACTGTGCCGGTTCGAGAGAGAGTCCTCCGCCCGACGCCGATCCTAGGGATTGCGCTGGACCGGTCACCGTCGGCGTGAGCTATTGGTGTGTATCGTGGTTATGTGTGTGTGTTCATCGCGTTTGCGTGCGTTCATCGTGTTCATCCTTCCCTCCTCTCCCCACACTTCATCCTCGATTTGAAAGGGAATCGTGAAAGATCGGGTAGAGGTTCGCCCTCAACAAGAACCAAATGATTACCTAGCGAATACTATAAGCTCGTGTCGCACAAGTGCAAGGAGAGACGCTAGTTCGATTCCAATAAAGTTGGTGGGCTACAAGATATGCGCAATAAGTACCACCTATTTGATGTTCATCGAGCTTGCGCTTCCTATTCTATGAGGCACTTGTTTCTTTCTTTTTCTTTTTTCTTCTTTTTCTTTTTCTATTTTTTTCTCTTTTTCTTTTCTTTTTCACTTGCCCCTTCCTTGTGCCAACAACTATACAAGATAACTATATGAGATAGCGTGCTCACAACTTTAGCTCGGAATTCTACAACGTATCAAATGTGCATAGCCCAAGCAATCATAGGAGGAACTAGTCTCAATAGGTGTTTGTTGAACGCAAAGATAGTGCAGCTCACAAAGGGAAGCAACTGGGGAGAAGACACGGAATGTTTATACCTTTCGTCGTCGATCTTCACCCTTTATTGGTGGATTCCGCCTTGCTCACGGAATTTGGATGGGGTAGATAGCATGAACCACGAATGTTCTTGGGTGGCCCGATCTTCACGGATCTCGTGGTCAAATCGATGGGAAAGCGAGGGGAAGGGGAGAAGGTAGCGGAAGCAGACGCACACCTCGCGAAGAACACGATGAACACACGCAAAACACACACGATACAAGGCCGATTGCTCTCACCGGTGGCCACCGGTCCGATTGAATCCTCGCAAGGAGAGATCGGTCAACGTGCCCCGTCAATCCCAAGCGGAGAGGGAAGAACACCTTGGAGAGGGTCTTGACGTCTTGGCAAAGGGACACCGATGCCAAGGCCTTGTAAAACGAGGGAGGCGCGATGCAAACTCCAACGAGGTGGTGACGATAGTCGATCCCCTTTGGTAGAAGGGGATGAGGCAAAACTAGAGATTCCACAAAGGGGTTTTATTTAGTCTATCATCTATGCCCTAGGGTTACATGAGGGGGTGGGGCACTATATATAGGCCAGCCACTAGTTTAAGGGTACTTTAGGAATAAAAGGGGAAAGTCTAGGCGGACTCAGGGGTACATGGGCCAAACACCCAGCTGGCAGTGCGCAGGTCCATACGCTTAGGCCGGAGACTCCGGTGTGGGGTCCGGAGACTCTGGTGTGTGCTAGAGAATCCGGTGTGGGCCAGAGACTCCGGTCTATCTCGGGTGTCGTCTCTGGAGTGGCAGACAAACTGTCCTCGAGCTCGATCTAGGGGGCGGTCCGGATATTGGTCCGGAGACTCCGGGGTCTGCAGGCCAGAGACTTCGGTGTGGCCAGAGACTCCGGTGTGCGCTGGCCGAAGACTCTGGTGCTCCAGCTGCTGCTTCTTCCGTCTTCTCTTCCAAGCCTCTGTCTTGTCGTGCTTGGTGCTCCAGGCTTCCTCCCATGCCTCCGTACTTGTTGGTGTGAACCTATCATTGATATGGGACGGAGTATGAAGTAGTATACCATTCAAGAGGGTAGGAAGTGGGTTCAGCATAGAGGAACGGATTCACCTTTGGAGTCCATGACGACTTGGCATAAGTTGGAGACCATGACGTGGTAATGACCGAAGGTCGGGCTACATCGGTTTGTTAGCACATAACACAAACCCATCATTGATGACGAATTTGTTCCAAGTTCTACCCTCTAGACAATGTTGCAAAACATCTTTAAATTCGGCATCTTTCACATATTGTTCTTTAATAGTTTCCAATCCAAAGATTTTGAAGTCAAGTTGACATAACATGATATAACGACGTGACAAAGCATCAACAATAATATTATCTTTACCCTTTTTGTGTTTAATAACTTAAGGAAAAGATTCAATGAATTCGACCCACTTTGCATGACGTTTATTCAACTTAGCTTGACTACGAATATGCTTCAAAGATTCATGATCAAAATGTATAACAAATTCTTTACGCCATAAATAATGTTGCCAAGTTTGTAATGTCCGAACAAGAGCATATAATTACTTATCAGAAGTAGAATAGTTCAAAGTAGCTCCACTCAATTTCTCACTGAAATATGCAGCAGGTTTTCCCTCTTGTAACAACACTCCTCCCAAACCAATTCCACTAGCATCACATTCCAACTCAAAGGTCTTATTAAAATCAGGCAGTTGGAGTAAAGGAGCATGTGTAAGCTTATCTTTGAGTAGCACGAAGGCTTCTTGTTGTGCATCGCCCCAAACAAAGGGCACATCTTTCTTAGTAAGCTCGTTCAGCGGTGCTGCAATGGAACCAAAATCTTTGACAAAGCGCCTATAAAATCCAGCGAGGCCAAGGAAGCTCCTCACTTGTGTGACTGTTTTGGGTTGTGGCCAACTCGAAATTGCTTCAATCTTGGCAGGATCAACTTCAGTACCCTGTGCTGTAACAACATAGCCAAGAAAATCAACTATATCTGTGCAAAAGGTGCACTTCGCAATGTTACCAAACAAACGTGCAGCACGTAAAGCATCAAAAACAGCACGTAAATGTTCTTCTACAGATTTGCTATATATCAATATATCATGAAAATATACCACCACAAAATGTCCAATAAAAGCACGTAAAACTTCATTCATTAATCTCATGAAAGTGATGGGAGCATTAGTTAAACCAAAGGGCATAACTAACCACTCATATAGGCCAAATTTAGTTTAAATGCAGTTTTCCATTCATCTCCTAACTTCATACGAATCTGGTGGTAACCACTACGCAAATCAACCTTAGAGAACATGGTACAGCCACTCAATTCATCAAGCATGTCATCTAAACGAGGAATAGGATGATGATATCGAATAGTAATATTATTGATTGCTCTACAATCAGTACACATGCGTGAAGAACCATCTTTCTTTGGTACCGAAATAATAGGAACAACACATGGACTAAGAGACTCACGAATATGACCCTTGTCAAGAAGTTCTTGAATTTGTCGCTGAATCTCTTTCGTCTCCTCTGGATTGGTACGATATGGCACACGGTCGGGCAAAGATGCTCCAGGAATCAAATCAATTTGGTGCTCAATTCCACGAATAGGTGGCAATCCTGGAGGTACATCTTGTGGGAAAATGTCCTCATACTCCTGCAAAATGCTAGCAATAGTAGGTGGCAACGAAGGAGGAATCTCCTCAGCCGAAAACAACACTTCTTTGCAAATGATAGCATAACATGCAGTAGTACTCACTTCAATTTCAGAAATATCAGATTTGCTAGCAAGCAAACAAGTACTTTTCAAACGAATTTCATTAGCATGTTTTGGATCAGATTTAGAAGTACATGGAGAAGGCGTAAGTTCCTTAGCAACAATCTGATTTTCTCTCAGCTTTTCCCCTCATTATGTGCTCTACTAGCTCTAGCAAGATCATCTTTTAAAATACTTTCAGGAGACATGGGAAGTAACACCATTTTCTTATCATTATGAACAAGAGAATACTGATTTGTGCTACCATAGTGTATAGAATTTGTATCAAATTGCCATGGTCTACCAAGTAAAAGAGCACATGCTTGCATAGGAACAACATCACACTCAACATAATCAGCATATGCAGCAATAGTAAAATGCACACGAACTGTACGTGTTACCTTAACCTTGCCGCTGTTATTAAACCATTGAATGTGATATGGACGAGGATGGGGTCGTGTTGTAAGAGAAAGATTTTCAACCATCTCCATGCTCGCCAAGTTGTTGCAGCTCCCTCCATCAATAATAATGCGAATACAGCGATCTTTAACCACACCCTTGGTATGTTTTTAGGCCCGTTTAGAGGGGAGGACGCCACAACCCTCATATAAACCTCCGTAGCCATCACGAGTTAGGGTTTAGACCACGTTAAAATATTTTGGAGTTGTTTCTTTCATAGAACATCTGGAATTACCCTGTGTTCGAATCTGCCAACTATAATTGAGTGTGATCTGTTCTTCCATTGGGAATTAGTAGATTGCATACTACCGTTCGTGGTCACGGCTGCGTGCGCAAGAGTGTGGTGTTGTGAATATCCTACAAGGTTCGAGATCTGTTGCGCTGGTATCAGGGATCGAGCGGGAGAGATCATAGCTACGCACTAGTTATCTATCATCCACCATCATCATCGCCATCCGCTTACTGAGAAGATCGGGCCACCCCATATCATCTTGGTATCAGAGCGCTGGGTTTACTCGGTGAGCAATATCATCTTGGTATCAGATTTCCTCATTGCGTCGTAGTGCGCCTGCCTCCCGCTCCTCCCTCGCGCACTTGTTGATATTGGAAATCAGCGCTTGTCCTTCTTGCTGCAACTCTCCTCCTCCTTGCGCAACACTTGTGTTATCAATAAACCTGATCATACAAAGATGCATAGACTTAGGTAGTATAAAGTTCTCATTAAGTAAAACATCAGGTTCAATTAGGAATAAATTCACCTGATAGTCATTATTGATTTGACTCAATATTTCCTTCCAGTTCAGGCAGTCAGAATCATCATAATCCATGTATATATCCTCATCAGTAACAGGATATCAAGTACAACAAGCCCAAGACGTACTTCACCTACAAGCAAGCTTCAACCGCTACACCAACAAATTTCAATGGAAGCTCCTCAAGTACCTCCAAGCCTTCATTCAAGCCCACACTTCCTCAAGCAAAACTGCCCCCAAGTGGCAAGCAAGCAAAGAGTGATACACCTTTCAACGGTGAATGCTACAAGTGTGGAGGTAAAGGCCACAAGTCGGCCGAATGTGGAAACAAGAAAGTCTTGTTCATCCATGACAATGGTGATGAAGAGTACTTGACTGAAGATGAGTTTCATGCCCGTGTCAAGGAAGCAATGGCAAGGAAACGAGTGGAAGATGATCAAGAACTCCTCATGTGTGAACATGACGCAAGTCCATCGCTTGTCGTCACAAGGATCTTGACCACTCAAGCACAAGAGCATAAAGACCAACGCTCCAATATCTTCCAAACACGAGCCGGCATCAATGGAAAATCTATCAAGGTGATCATTGACGGAGGGAGTTGTCACAACCTTGCTAGCACCGAGTTGTGTGAGAAGCTCGACCTCACCCTCCATCCACACAAGCACCCCTACCACGTGCAATGGCTAAGTGACCAAGGGTCCGTGAAGATCAAGCATACCAGTATCGGTCTCCTTCGCCATTGGTCCTTACAAAGATACGGTGGAGTATGATGTGGTTCCTATGACAGTTTGCCACATGCTTCTTGGTCGACCGTGGCAATTTGACAAGGCTGCTCAACATGATGGTCGCACCAATGTATACACCTTAAAATGGCTCAACAAAACATGTGTTTTGCAATCGATGACTCCTAGCCAAATAATTGCGGACAATGCAAAGGCTTTAGCGAGGGCGCAAAGCACAACACCTACTTGTGAGAAGAGCGGTGAGAGAGAGAACCACCTCATAGTGAGTGAGAGCCACAAGCCAAATTCGAGTGGAAAAACTAAGAGTGTTCTCCTTGCCACCAAAAGTGAGATGAGAGATGTTCGGAACAACCCATCCATCTTGCACTATGTCCTCCTTTGCAAGGGACTAGTGCAAGGAACTAATGAATTAACCATTGTTCCTCCATCTTTGATGAGTGTTTTGCAGGAATTCAAGGATGTGTTCCCCGAAGAACTCCCACATGGACTACCTCCTCTTCACGGCATCGAACATCGCATTGACCTCATCCCCGGTGCACCACTTCCCAACCGCGCCGCCTACCGCATGAACCCGGAGGAGACGAAGGAGATCGAACGTCAAATCAACCAAGTCGTCTCCAAAGGTTTGATCCAAGTTAGCATAGTCCAAGTGCCGTACCCGTAATTCTTGTTCCAAAGACGGATGATACGTTACGGTTATGCATGGACTGTCATCCAATCAATGCTATCACCGTGCGTTATCGACATACCATACCACATCTCGATGACATGCTTGATGAGTTGTGTGGAGCCACTATTTTTTCGAAAATTGATCTTCGTAGTGGTTACCATCAAATACGCATGGCTAAAGGTGATGAGTGGAAAACCGCCTTCAAGACCAAACTTGGTCTCTATGATGGTTAGTTATGCCCTTTGGTTTATCAAATGACCCATCCACCTTCATGCACCTTATGAATCACAACTTGCGTTCTCTCATTGGAAAAAGTGTTGTTGTCTATTTCGATGATATTCTTGTTTATACCAAATCACTTGAGGACCATATAACACATGCCAAGGAAGTTTTGCAAATCCTTTGACATAAAAAGCTTTATGCTAATCTTCCCAAGTGCACTTTTGCTAAAGACAAGTTGATTTTTCTTGGATTTGTCGTTTCTTCGAAGGGAATTGAAGTTGATGTTTCCAAGGTAAAGGACATACGAGATTGGCCCATCCCAACAAACGTGAGTGAACTCCGAAGTTTTCATGGGTTGGCCAGTTTCTATCATCGCTTTGTGAAAGACTTTTCAACCATTGCTTGTCCCTTTAATGAATTGACCAAAAAGAATGTCACCTTCATGTGGGGCAAAGCACAACAAAAAGCTTTTGATGAACTTAAAAAGAGGCTCACCGAAGCAACACTTTTGAGATAGAGTGTGATGCTAGTGGTATTGGCATTGGATGAGTCCTTATGCAAAACGGACATCCTATAGCCTACCATAGCGAGAAACTTGATGGTGCTCGCCTTAACTATCCGATTTATGACAAAGAGCTTTTTGCCTTAGTTCGTGTCCTTCAAGTTTGGCAACACTACCTTTGGCCCAAGGAATTTATCATACATTCCGATCACGAGTCGTTGAAATATCTCAAAGGCCAAGCTAACTTGAGCAAGAGACACGCTAAGTGGGTTGAATTCATTGAGTCTTTTTAGTACATTGTCAAGTATAAGAAGGGCAAAGATAATGTAGTTGCGGACGCATTGTCTCGCAAACATACAAGCCTTCTTACAAGACTTGAAGTCAACTTGTTGGGACTTGAGGAAATAAAATCTTTGTATGCTTCCGATCCGTTCTTTGAACCAATTTTTGCAAAGTGCTCTAATGACAAAGGAGTTGATGATTTCCATTTGCATGAGGGCTTTCTATTTAAACAAAACAAGCTATGCATTCCAAAGTCGTCGCTTCAACTTTTGCTTCTCCAAGAATCTCATGGTGGAGGCCTCATGGGTCACTTTGGCCATAACAAGACATTGGACATGCTCTCCACTCAGTAATTTTTGCCCAAGATGAAGCACGACGTGGAGCGCTACATTCAACGATGCACGACATGTGTTCAAGCTAAGTCGCAAGCTAACCCTTATGGTCTTTATATGCCATTGCCTATTCCTCATACCCCTTGGTCAAACATTAGCATGGATTTCGTGTTAGGACTACCTAGATCTAAGGATGGTCATGATTCTATATTTGTTGTTGTGGATCGCTTTTCCAAAATGGCACACTTCATACCGTGCCATAAGACCGACGATGCTTCACATGTTGCAAATCTGTTTTTCAGGGAAATCATCCGTCTACATGGTGTGCCATGAACAATTGTCTCCGACCGCGACGTCAAATTCATGAGCTACTTATGGAAGACCCTCATGGCCAAGCTCGGCGTCAAGCTCCTCTTTTCATCCGCCTCGCATCCTCAAACTGATGGCCAAACCGAAGTTGTCAACCGAAGCCTCGGAACACTCCTTCGCATGTTGATCAAGAAAAACCTGAAGGATTGGGAGGAATGCATTCCACACGCTGAGTTCGCCTACAATCGAGCCAAGCAATCATCAACCAAGATGAGTCCATTCATGATCGTCTATGATTTCGAGCCCCTCACCGCGCTCGACATCCTACCACTACCTCTCCATGAGCGCACGGACATGGACGTCGAGAAGCATGCACAAGCTATGAAGACGCTTCATGAAGAAACAAGAGCTACTATCGAACAACAAGTCCTTCACCAAGCTTCAAGGTTAAATAAGGACAAGAAGGAGCTGATCTTTGAAGAAGGTGACCTTGTGTGGATACACCTAAGCAAAGACCGCTTCCCCAAGGAACATAACTCCAAGCTCAAGCGAAGAGGAGATGGTCCCTTCAAGGTCATCAAAAGAATCAACAACAACGCCTACATCATCAACATACCGACCTCCAAGTACCTTGCAAGAAATACGTTCAATGGCAAGGACCTTTCACCCTACCATGGAGATGTTCAAGATGATAGCCATGAAGAGTCGAGGACGATTCATTCCCAGGGGGGCAGCTGATGCGGCCCGTCCTAGGGACGCTCCTACATCTACACCAACAAGTCCCCCAAGTGGACCCATGACTCGTCCCGAGCTAAACTCCTACAAGCTAAGGTGAACTCGCTCCTCTCCTTGTGCCAATTTGATACCTCCATGGATGGTATGCTACTTCATGCAACTACCCTATGCATCATCAGGGACGAAGCTTCGACACATCACCAAGCACCCAAGGATGGAGAACAATGAGCAGAGCATGAAGCAGGAGCCGCCGGAGCTGCTCAGTCCAGAGTCTCCCGTCTGCGCACACCAGAGTCTCCGGTCCGCCAAAGTCTCCGGCCTGAAGACACCGGAGTCTTTGGCCCCACCTCCGGTCTGCCCCTAGAACCGGGCCCTGGGACAATCTGAATGCCCCTCCGGAGGCTGGTCCGGAGGCTACACCGGATTCTTCGGTCCAGACCGGAGTCTCCGGTCCACCACACCAGAGTCTTCGGACCGACCATCGCCAGGCATGAAAAGGCCTTTGGGCCTGCGGCCCATCCCTTAGTCCGTCCAGAACTTATCTTTTATTCCTAAAGTACCCCTGTTTAAGTGGCTGGCCTATATATAGTCCCCCACCTCCATTGTAAACCCTAGGCATGATATTGGAATTAGTGGAAACCCCTTTGTGGATCTATCTAATTCTTGCCTCATGCTCCTTGACTAGGAGCACCAATATCCCCAAACCTCGTTGGAGTTTGCATCGTGCCTCTATGTTGTACAAGGCCTAGGCATCGGTGTCCCTTTGCCTAGATGTCAAGATCTCACCGATTCTCCCATCTCGCCGTGCCGGTTCGAGAAAGAGTCATCCGCCGGACGCTGATCCTAGGGATTGCGCTGGACCGGTCACTGCCGGCGTGAGCTATTGGTGTGTATCGTGGTTTTGTGTGTGTGTGTGTTCATCGCGTTCCTCTTGCGTGTGTTCATCGTTTTCATCCTCCCCTCCTCTTCCGGCACTCCGTCCTCGATTTGAAAGGGAATGGTGAAAGATCAGGCCACCCTAGAGGTTTCCCCTCAACAAAGTTTCTCAGTATGGTAGGCAATAGGACGTCTGTTTTGCATAAGGACTCCTCTAATGCCAATACCGCTAGTGTCATACTCTATTTCAAAAGTTTTTGTGACATCCGGTAACGCAATAATAGGTGCTTTGGTGAGCCTCTTTTTAAGTTCATCAAAAGTTTTTTGCTGTGCTTTGCCCCAAACGAAGGTGACATTCTTTTTGGTCAACTTTTTGAGAGGTCAAGCAATGGTTCAAAAGTCTTTCACAAAGCAACGATAGAAACCAACCAACCCATGAAAACTTCAGAGTTCACTCACATTTATGGGGACAGGCCAATCTCGTATGTCCTTTACCTTCGAAACATCAACTTCAATGCCCTTCAAAGAAAGGACAAATCCAAGAAAAATCAACTTGTCTTTAGCAAATGTGCACTTGGGAAGATTAGAATATAGATTTTCATGTCAAAGGATTTGCAAAACCTCCTTGACATGTGTAACATGTTCCTCAAGCGACTTGCTATAAACAAGTATATCATCGAAATAAACAATGACACTCTTGCCAATGAGAGAACGCAAAATATGGTTCATGAGGCACATGAAGGTGGATGGGGCATTAGATAAGCCAAAGGGCATAACCAACCATTCATAGAGACCAAGTGTGGTCTTGAAGGTGGCTTTCCACTCATCACCTTCCGCCATGCGTATTTGATGGTAACCACTACGGAGGTCAATTTTCGAGAAAATAGTGGGTCCACACAACTCGTCAAGCATGTGGTATAGGATGTCGATAACGCATGGTGATAGCATTAATTGGACGATAGTCCATGCATAACCGCAACATATCATCCATTTTTGGAACAAGAATCACGGGTACCGCGCTCAGTTTAGTGCTAACTTGGATCAAACCTTTGGAGACGAGTGGGTTGATTTGACGTTCGATCTCCTTCATATCCTCCGAGTTCGTGTGGTAGGCGGCGCGGTTTGGAAGAGGTGCGTCGGGTATGAGGTCAATGCGATGCTCGATTCCATGAAGAGGAGGTAGTCCATGTGGGAGATCTTCGGGGAACACATCCTTGAATTCCTGCAAAACAATCATCAAAGATGGAGGAATATTTGTCAAGTCATTAGTTCATTGTGCTAGTCCCTTGCAAATGAGGACATAGTGCAAGATGGATGGGTTGTTCCTCACATCTCTCATCTCACTTTTGGTTGCAAGGAGAACACTCTTAGTTTTTCCACTCAAGTTAGGCTTGTTGCTCTCACTCACTATGAGGTGGTTCTCTCTCTCTCACCACTCCTCTCACAAGAAGGTGTTGTGTTTTGCACCCTTGCTAAAGCCTTTGCATTGTCCACAATTATTTGGCTAGGAGTTATTGGTTGCAAAACACATGTCTTGTTAAGCCATTTGAAGATATATACATTTGTGCGACCATCATGTAGATCACCTTGGTCGAATTGCCATGGTCGACCAAGAAATATGTGGCAAACCGTCATTGGAACCACATCACACTCCACCGTGTATTTGTATGGGCTAATAGAGAATGTTACCGAGACGATGTGCTTGATCTTCACGGACCCTTGGTCACTTAGCCATTGGACATGGTAGGGGTGCTTGTGAGGTTGGAGGGTGAGGTTCAGATTCTCACACAACTTGGTGCTAGCAAGGTTGTGGCAACTCCCTCCATTGATGTTCACCTTGATAGATTTCCCATTGTATCTTAGAGCACTTGGATTATGATCTTGACGAAGAGGAGAATGGTGACGCGACGAGCTTGACGAGATTGATGCATGGGAGCGCGTTCTTGTCATTCTGTCGATGAGGAGTCGAAGCTTGTCATTTGTTTCACTGATGTTGCGTTGAAGCGCTTCATTTTGATGGCCAAAGTTGTGTTGCATTGCATGCATTTGTCTTTCAAGGCCATCGAAGCAGTTTTCGATTTTCTTGAACTTGGCTTGCGTCTCACCGAATTGTTCATCTTGTCGCGTCTCAAGCGCTTGACAACGATCACGGAACTCATGTCGGATGATGTAGTGGCTTGCGTGCGTCATGTACATGCCTTGTTCTTCTTCTTGGGGAGGTGGTTGCCTCGACTCACCGTGCCTATCCATCATGCAAAACACACAAGGATTGTATATGGAAGTGGAATATGGTGGTGTTAGCCTTTTACCTCACCTTAGGGATTGCACCAAACTAGAAACAACAAGTGAGAGCTATTAGCTTGCAAAGTGAAATCACAAACAAAGCTCACACTAAAGGAAGAACTAACTCTCAAAAGATTTTGGTGGTAGGTTAGGATTGTGGAATGCCAAAGAACCAACCAAAAGAAAAGGGATAGAAGAAAATTTTGTGGGGGAATTCATGTTTAACGAAGCTTTTGATACCAATATGTTGAGGGCTAACCTCTTGGGTGGCCTGATCTTTCACGAATCCCTTTCAAATCGAGGGAGAGTGCGGGGGAAGGAGAGGGTGGATGAACATGACGAACTAACGCATGAAGAAAACGATGAACTCACACACACAAAACCTTGATACAAGCCAATAGCTCACGCCGGCGGCGACTGGTCTGATGCAATCCGAGGATCGGTTTCGGGCGGAGTGCTCTCTCTCGAACCAGCACGGCGAGTAGGGAGTCTCGATGAGATCTTGACATCTTGGCAAAGGAACTCTGATGCCAAGGCCTTGTACAACGAGGGAGGCACGATGCAAACTCCAACGAGGTTTGTGATATTTGGTGCTCCTCTATCAAAGGAGCATGAGGCAAGAACTAGATAGATCAACAAGGGGTGTCCACTAATTCCAAATATCAAGCCTAGGGTTTACAATAGAGGTGGGGGACTATATATAGACCATCCACTAATTCAGGAGTACTTTGGGAATAAAAGATAAGTTCTGGACGGACTAAGGGGTACATGGGCCGAAGGCCTAAAGGCTTTTACATGCCTAGCAGTGCTCGGTCCGGAGACTCCGATGTAGTAGTCCGGAGACTCCAGTCTAGGATGGAGATTCTGGTCTGTCTCCGGTCCGTTTCCGGAGGGGGTATCAGACTGTCCTCGAGCCTCTATCCAGAGGCTGGTCCGGAGACTGGCCGGAGACTCCGGTGCGCTAGTCTGAAGATTCCGGTCTGCCAGACCAGAGACTCCGGTGTGAGAGCTCCAGCAACTTCTTCTTCTTGGCTTGCTCCTTGTACTCTATCCATAGGGACTTGGTGATGCATTGGGGCTTCATAACTGAGAATGCATAGTGTATTTGCATGAAGTAGCAAACCATCCAAGGATGTATCAACGTCACATGAGGAGAGGAGCAAATTCACCTTAGCTTGGAGAAGCTTGGCTCGGGCACGAGTAAAGGGTCCACTTGGGGGACCTGGTGGTGTAGATGTAGGAGCATCCGTAGGATAGGCTGCATCAAATCTCTTCATGGCAATCAGTGACACTGTGGCCATTGGACGCTTTCTCTTCTCTAGCAACGTTCCGATTGTCCCTCCCGATGAGTTCTGGATCCCGGGGAAGACGAACTCCACCCGCTGCTCCATTGTTTCAATCCGGGACACCCATATCTTCATCAGCAAAACTGACTCGGGTCCTAGCTCTTAGGAAGTCGGAAACACGTCAAGCCCCGAACGTACCACCTCCGGGCAGGACATGTTCGCGGAAGGATTGGGCTCGGATCTCGCTTCGAAGTTTGCCAGCTCAAATTAAGAAAAATCAAGGCCCACCCAAACCGACCTTGTGCAGGATATAACAGTGGAAGGACCCCACAGATCCACTTGGCTTCCCCGAGTGTTCGAGAAGCGGAGGTCAGACTTTGTCAGCGTCGTCACCATCTTTGATACGGATCAAGCCGATGATCCTTGATTTTGTCCGGATCTTTCATAGCGAGTCAACCAGGATGGTAATCTTCCAATAACGCGATGAACATCACCTGATGAAGAGGAACGAATCCAGCAAGTAACGTGATGAAGATCACCACGCCTCAAACCTGAGCATGACAATCCTTGATGAACACAAGAACCTCCACATCAATAATATATGATAAACGGTATCGCCGTCCCTGGAGGGATGATACACGGTGGAGCACCATATAGTTTGTAGACTAAAAAACTGAACTCCCCTAAACCCTAGGCGTCTAGCTCCTTTATATAGGAGGCCTGCAACTAGTCGGTTAGATAGACCCAAAGCGAACACACAACGGACTCGAACCTAA
Source organism: Avena eriantha (assembly GCA_910589775.1). NCBI lineage: Eukaryota > Viridiplantae > Streptophyta > Magnoliopsida > Poales > Poaceae > Avena > Avena eriantha. Next base: position 390,272,895 of record OU342743.1, read on the forward strand.
CATAGACTCGGACTCAATAACATAGCAATAATATTTGACACAACCTTAGACTTATCATTACATATTGTAGGTCATCCTGGCGTGCCAATCATCGATGGGATGCGCCCGCATCACCTAGCTTGGTGGAGACCTGAAATTAGGACAACCACAAGTGCAGGGGTAATTCAGGCATTAAAGTAGAGTTCTGGGTGAATTAGAGGGGTACATGGGCCACCATGCCCAACTAGGCTCGCAGGCCCATCTTCAGGCCAGACAGTCTGGGTCGGAACGGCCGCACAGTCCAGGGTAGCCGGACACTCTGGGTAGTGTCTGGGTAGTGTCCAAACTGGCATACAGAATGTCCGAGCCTGAACGGGGCTAGGGTAGGCCGGACACTCCGGCCGAGTAGCGCCGGACACTCCGGCTGGTTCCGGGCGAACACTCCAGCTCAGTCAGCTTCAGCACAGGTGCAGCGTCAGGGCTCGTGGGTCGACGCGACGGGGGTTCATACCTGATGATGCACAGAGTAGTGGTATGAAGTAGCAAGCCATCCAGGTGTATGTCAAAGGCACATGATGAGAGGAGCGAATTCACCTTATCTTGAAGGAGCTTGGCTCGGGCACGGATCATCGGTCCACTTGGGGGACTTGGTGGTGTAGATGTAGGAGCATCCGTAGGACGGGCCGCATCAGCTCCCCCCCTTGGGAAAGAGTCGTCCTCGACTCTTCATGGTTGTCATCTTGAACATCACCATGGTAGGGTGAGAGATCTTGACATTGAATGTATTGCCTGCAAGGTACCTCAAGGTCGGTATGTCGATGATGTAGGCGTTGTTGTTGATTCTTTTGAGGACCTTGAAGGGACCATCTCCTCTTGGCTTGAGCTTGGAGTCACGTTCCTTGGGGAAGCGGTCTTTGCTTAGGTGTATCCACACAAGGTCCCCTTCTTCAAAGGTGATCCCCTTCTTGTCCTTGTTTAACCTTGAAGCTTGGTGAAGGACTTGTTGTTCGATAGTAGCTCTTGTTTCTTCATGAAGTGTCTTCATAGCTTGTGCGCGCTTCTCGACGTCTATGTTCGTGCGCTCATGGAGAGGTAGTGGTAGGATGTCGAGCGCGGTGAGGGGCTCGAAACCATAGACGATCATGAATGGACTCATCTTGGTTGTTGAGTGCTTTGCTCGGTTGTAGGCAAACTCGGCGTGGGGAATGCATTCCTCCCAATCCTTCAAGTTTTTCTTGATCAACACACGTAGTAGAGTTCTGAGGCTTCGTTGACAACCTTAGTTTGTCCATTGGTTTGAGGATGTGACGCGGATGAAAAGAGAAGCTTGACGCCGAGCTTGGCCATGAGGGTCTTCAATAAGTAGCTCATGAATTTGACGTCGCGGTCGGAGACGATTGTTCGTGGCATACCGTGTAGACGGACGATTTCCCTAAAAAACAGATTTGCAACATGTGAAGCATCGTCGGTCTTACGGCACGGTATGAAGTGTGCCATTTTGGAAAAGTGATCCACAACAACAAATATAGAATCATGACCATGCTTAGATCTAGGCAATCTGATGAGGATATCTACAGGGATTATGATGATTCTGACTGCCTGAACTAGAAGGAAATACTGAGTCAAATCAATAATGACTATCAGGTGAATTCATTCTTAATTGAACCTGATGTTTTACTTAATGAGAACTTTATACTACCTAAGTCTATGCATCTTTGTATGATCAGGTTTATTGATAACACAAGCGTTGCGCGAGGAGGAGGAGAGTTGCAGCAAGAAGGACAAGCGCTGATTTCCAATATTAACAAGTGCGCGAGGGAGGAGCGGGATGCAGGCGCACTAGGACGCAATGAGGAAATCACGTATGAGCAAGAGAGAGAGATGGCGCACCAACAATTACATGTTTGAGGTGTCCCACGACGTTTGGACTGCGTGCCAATAAGGCCAAACCCATATATGGGTCGGTATGTATCAGTTTGAGTCGAACCGAGTCAGTTTGGGCCAAGTTATGGCTGTTTTTAGGCCCGTTTAGAGGGGAGGACGCCCCAGCCCTCATATAAACCTCCGTAGCCGTCACAAGTTAGGTTTAAGACCACGTTAAAATATTTTGGAGTTGTTTCTTTCATAAAACCTCTGGAATTACCCTGTGTTTGAATCTGCCAACTATAATTGAGTGTGATATGTTGTTCCATTGGGAATTAGTAGATTGCATACTACCATTCGTGGTCACGGCTGCGTGCGCAAGAGTGTGGTGTTGTGAATATCCTACAAGGTTCGAGAGCTGTTGCATTGGCATCAGGGATCGAGCGGGAGAGATCATAGCTACGCACTAGTTATCTATCATCCACCATCACCATCGACAAGAGCTTGCTGAGAAGATCGGGCCACCCCATATCACAATCCTAACACGAAATCCATGCTAATGTCGGACCAAGGTGTATGAGGAATAGGCAATGGCATATAACGACCATAGGGATTAGCTTGCGACTTAGCTTGAACACATGTTGTGCATCGTTGGACGTAGCGCTCCACGTCTCGCTTCATCTTGGGCCAAAAGTAGTGAGTGGAGAGGATGTCCAATGTCTTGTTACGGCCAAAGTGACCCATGAGGCCTCCACCATGAGATACTTGGAGAAGCAAAAGTTGGAGCAACAATTTCGGAATGCAAAGCTTGTTTTGTTTAAAAAGAAAGCCCTTATGCAAATAGAAATCAGCAACTCCTTTGTCAACGGAGCACTTTGCAAAAATTGGTTCAAAGAACAGGTCGGAAGCATTAAAAAAGATTTTTTTCCTCAAGACCCAACATTCAAGTCTCGTAAGAAGGCTTGTATGTTTGCTAGACAAAGCGTCCACAACTACATTATCTTTGCCCTTCTTATCCCCAGTGCCGTACTCGTGATTCTTGTTCCAAAGACAGATGATATGTTACGGTTATGCATGGACTGTCGTCCAATCAATGTTATCACCATGCGTTATCGACATCCCATACCACGTCTCGATGAATGCGATGTTCGATGCCGTGAAGAGGAGGTAGTCCATGTGGGAGTTCTTCGGGGAACACATCCTTGAATTCCTGCAAAACATTCATCAAAGATGGAGGAACATTGGTTAATTCATTAGTTCCTTGCGCTAATCCCTTGCAAAGGAGCACATAGTGCAAGATGGATGGGTTGTTCCGAACATCTCTCATCTCACTTTTGGTGGCAAGGAGAACACTCTTAGTTTTTCCCCTCGATTTTTGCTTGTGGCTCTCACTCACTATGAGGTGGTTCTCTCTCTCACCGCTCTTCTCACAAGTACGTGTTGTGCTTTGCGCCCTCGCTAAAGCCTTTGCATTATCCGCAATTATTTGGCTAGGAGTCATCGGTTGCAAAACACATGTATTGTTGAGCCATTTGAAGGTGTATAAATTGGTGCGACCATCATGTTGAGCAGCCTTGTCAAATTGCCATGGTCGACCAAGAAGCATGTGGCAAACTGTCATAAGAACCACATCACACTCCGTCGTATCTTTGTAAGGACCAATGCCGAAGGAGACCGATACGGTATGCTTGATCTTCACGGACCCTTGGTCACTTAGCCATTGCACGTGGTAGGGGTGCTTGTGCGGATGGAGGGTGAGGTTGAGCTTCTCACACAACTCGGTGCCAGCAAGGTTGTGGCAACTCCCTCCGTCAATGATCATCTTGATAGATTTGTCATTGATGTCGGCTCGTGTTTGGAAGATATTGGAGCGTTGGTCTTCATGCTCTTGTGCTTGAGTGGTCAAGATCCTTGTGACGACAAGCGATGGACTTGCGTCATGTTCACACATGAGAAGTTCTTGGTCATCTTCCACTCGTTGCCTTGCCATTGCTTCCTTGACTCGGGCATCAAATTCATCTTCACTCAAGTACTCTTCATCACCATTGTCATGGATGAACAAGACTTTCTTGTTTCCACATTCGACCGACTTGTGTCCTATACCTCCACACTTGTAGCATTCACCATTGAAAGGTGTATCACTCTTTGCTTGTTTGCCAATTGGGGGCAGTTTTCCTTGAGGAAGTGTGGGCTTGAAGGAAGGCTTGGGGGTACTTGAGGAGCTTCCATTGAAAGTTGTTGGTGTAGCGGTCGAAGCTTGCTTATAGGTGAAGTACGTCTTAGGCTTGTTGTACTTGATATCCTCTTACACTTGACGTTCCGCCTTTGTTGCTATGTGCACAAGTTCAACCATGGTGTTGTATGTTTGGAACTCGACGATGCGCTTGATTTGGTGATTCAAGCCAATAAGGAAACGCGCCATTGTTTGCTCCATGCGTTCATCAATGTTTGCGCGAATCAAGTTGAGTTCCATTTCCTTGAAGTACTCTTCCATGGTCTTTGTCCCTTGGCGAAGCGCTTGAAGGTTGTTGAAGAGGTCACGCGTGTAGTGCGCAGGGACAAAGCGGGATCTCATATGAGCCTTCATGTCATGCCAAGTTGTGATGGGCGGCTCTTGTCTTGTATCACGAGCAACTTGAACTTGTTCCCACCAAAGGTTGGCATAATCATCAAACTCAAGCGAAGCCATGGCGACCATCTTCTCATTGCTATAGTGGTGCATGCGGAAGTTCTTGTCGACCTTGAGTGCCCACGAGAGGTATTCTTCGGGGTCATTGGATCCGGTGAACCTGGGCATTGTGAACTTGAGCTTGCCAAATGTTTCTTCCTCATTGCGGTCACGGTAGCGATTGTTGCCATGTTGATGATGGTCTTCATCTTCCATGCGATCGTTGTGACGAGCTTGTTGTTGAGGAGGTGGAACTTGGTTCTCGTGAACTTGTTGCGGAGCTTGCTCTTGATGTTGTTGTGGAGGAGCTTGCTCTTGATATTGTTGTGGAGGAGCTTGCTCTTTCTCTTGGCGCGGTTGTTGGCGGTGTTGAGGCGGTTGGGCCTCATGGTGACGAGGGGGTGGAGCCTCGTGATGCGGTTGACGACGAAGGGGAGGCTCTTTCCTCGGTTGGTGACGTTGGTTAGGCACATGGGCCTCACGGCGAAGATCATGGTCGTGAGCCTCTTGACGTGGTGGGCGTCGCTCAACTTGTATCACTTGATGCTCCAAGTTTTGTTGATGTGGAGGGGGCGCCTCGTGATGACCATGGTGTCATTGTTGACGTTCATGACGATGGTGACGAGGAGGAGGATCTTGGAGAGCCTCATGTTGATGACGAGCTTGATTCTCCAAATTGGAGTCATCACTTGTTGTGTCAAGTATGTGTCGCGGTCGATGGTGGTAGAATTGCGGTTGCACTTGTGGTTGCACTTGCGGTTGCCCTTGTGGTTGCTCTTGTTGGAGCACGAATGCCCTTGCATGATGACGGTGTGCTTCTTGCTTGCTCTTGGCCTTGAAGAGAAATCACTATCATAGCTTGACGTTGTGGCGTGCCATGGGGAAGGTACATAGTTCAAAGAACTTCCATCTTCAACCACGGGGGCATCATTGCACCTTGGAGCACTTGGATGTATATCTTCTTGAGGGGGTGCATGACGACGCGAAGAACTTGAAGAGCTTGATGCGCGTGAATGTGGCCTTGCCATTCTATCGATTGGGCGTCAAAGATTGTCATTTGTTTCGGCGATGGAACGTTGGAGCGCTTCATTTTGGTGGCCGAAGTTGTGATGCATTGCATGCATTTTTCGTTCGAGGCCGTCGAAGCGGTTGTCGATGTTCTTGAACTCGGCTTGCGTCTCGCCAAATTGTTCATCTTGTCTTGTCTCAAGGGCTTGGCAACGTTCACAGAGCTCTTGTCGAACGATGTAGTGACTTGCGCGCGTCATGTATGGTCCTTGATCTTCTTCGTGGGGAGGTGGTTGGATCGCCTCACCATGCCTATCCATCATGCAAAACACACAAGTATTGTATATGGAAGTGGAATATGGTGGTGTTAGCCTTGTACCTCACCTTGGGGATTGCACCAAACTAGAAACCACAAGTGAGAGCTATAAGCGTGCAAAGTGGAATTGATGCAGCCCGTCCTACGGACGCTTCTACATCTACACCAACAAGTTCCCCAAGTGGACCCATGACTCGTGCCCGAGCCAAACTCCTACAAGCTAAGGTGAACTCGCTCCTCTCCTCGTGCCAATTTGATACCTCCTTGGATGGTATGCTGCTTCATGCAACTACCCTATGCATCATCAGGTACGAAGCTTCAACACATCACCAAGCACCCAAGGATGGAGACCAAGGAGCAGAGCATGAAGTAGAAGCCGCTAGAGCTTCTCAGACCGGAGTCTCTGGTCTGCGCACACCGGAGTCTCCGGTCCACCAAAGTCTCTGGCCTGAAGACCCCGGAGACTCCGGCCTACTCTCCGGTCTGACCCCTGCACTAGGCCCTGGGACAATTTGAAGGCCCCTCCAGAGGCTGGTCCGGAGACTGACCGGAATCTCCGGCCTAGACCAGAGTCTCCGGTCCACCACACCGGAGTCTCCGGTCCGACCGACGCCAGACATGAAAAGGCCTTTGGGCCTGCGGCCCACGTAACCCCTTAGTCTGTCCAGAACTTGTCTTTTATTCCTAAAGTACCCTTGTTTAAGTGGCTGGCCTATATATAGTCCCCCACCTCCATTGTAAACCCTAGGCATGATATTGGAATTAGTGGAAACCCCTTTGTGGATCTATCTAATTCTTGCCTCATGCTCCTTGACCAAGGAGCCCCAATATCCCCAAACCTCGTTGGAGTTTGCAAGGGAATCGTGAAAGATCGGGCCACCCTACACTCCATCCTCGATTTGAAAGGGAATCGTTAAAGATCGGGCCACCCTAGAGGTTCGCCCTCAACATATTGGTATCAAGAGCTTTGTTGCTCATGATTTCCCCCACAAAATTTTCTTCTATCCACCAAAAATTCGAAAATCCCCAAAAAACAGCCCAAATTTGCCTTTGGATCGATCTCTTGATTTGGAGTGTTATTTGTGGTTTTGATCCGACCAAACCTTGTCTTAGGTGTTCGTCCAGCTTTATCCTGCGTTTTCCCAGCCCAATTTTGCCAATTTTTCGCGGATTTGAGGACCCAAGGCGTGGATTTCCGCTCAAGAACACGAGCAGTTCGCGATCTGACTCCAGACGGAGTCTCCGGCCTGTACCCTGAAGTATCTGGCCTACACCGGAGTCTCCAGCCTATCCACACCAGAGTCTCTGGCCTGGACTGGAGTTTCCGGCCTGAAACCCCGGAATCTCCGGCCTGACGCCTAATTTTGACAGTTTTGCCTCTAATCTTGCATTGGCTAATTTCCTCTTGTTTGTTTGTGCCCGTGTGCGTGTCGTCAACTAACAACAAGCTTCCGCATTGACAACCCCTGTGCTCATCGACACCACGGCCCACGAACATCATCCCGCACCACCGACGCCAAGTTCATCATCAAAGAAGGTATAACTTGCGTCACCTTGTTAACCCCTATCTTCCTTTGTGTGTACCTATCCCATGAGAGTGGCTCATCTTGTGTTTGCTTGAGCATTGTGCATTTGTCCTTGGATAGTGAGTGTGCAATAGCAATATCAAGTGTGACTAGGTAGCATCAAGGGAGAGCAAAAAAAAGATACAAAGCAAAAGAAAAAGAAAAAGAAAAATAGTCTCCCCTTGCAAAAGAGAGTCGCAAAGCTTGTAAGCAAGAGAGAAAGAAGAGCGCCCAAGGCAAGTGCATAAATCCGTTGCTCATTTTTCCTCTTTGCAAACGAGCCACGGTCTCTCCTTGCATTGGCACGACAACGAGCTTAGTCTTCGTTAGGACATTTTGTTTGCACATTTTCATAGTCGTGTCAATCCCAACTATCTCCACATGTGTGGACATAGTCATAGGTTCCCGTCACCCTTTTGAGTTGTTGACCTTCGCCTTTGACCCTTTGTTTTGTTGGATTTTACTCACTTTTGACTATCCCTTTTCTTTTGGTTGGTTCTTTGGCATTCCACAATCCTAACCTACCACCAACAAGCTTTTGAGAGTTAGTTCTTTCTTTAGTGTGAGTTTTCTTGGCATTTCCACTTTGCACGCTTATAGCTCTCACTTGTGGTTTCTAGTTTGGTGCAATCCCCAAGGTGAGGTACAAGGCTAACACCACTATATTCCACTCCCATATACAATACTTGTGTGTCTTGCATGATGGATAGGCATGGTGAGTCGAGCCAACCACCTCCCCAAGAAGAAGATCAATGTTCGTACATGACGCACGCAAGTCACTTCATCGTTTGACAAGAGTTCCGCGATCATTGCCAAGCCCTTGAGACAAGACAAGATGAACAATTTGGCGAGACGCAAGCCGAGTTCAAGAACATCGACAACCGCTTCGATGGCCTCGAAAGGCAAATGCAAGCAATGCATCACAACTTCGGCCACCAAAATGAGTCTCTTCAATGCTCTGTCGCCAAAACAAATGACAATCTTCGACGCCTCATCGACGGAATGGCAAGACCCCATTCACGTGCTTCAAGCTCTTCAAGTTCTTCGCGTCGTCATGCACCTCTTCAACAAGATCTACATCCAAGTGCTCCAAGACGCAATGATGCCCCCGTGGTTGAAGATGGAACCTCTTCGAACTATATACCTTCCCCACGGCACGCTGCAACGTCAAGCTATGATGGTGACCTCTCTTCAAGGCCACGAGCAAGGAAAGAAGCACACCGTCATCACGCAAGGGAACTAGTGATACAACAAGAGAAACCACAAGAAGAACCGCAAGTCTACCACCATCGACTGCGACACATACTTGACACAACAAGTGGAGACTCCAATTTAGAGATTCAAGCTCGTCATCGACGTGAAGCTCTCCAATATCCTCCTTCTCGTCATCAACGTCATGAATGTCCACACCGACACCATGGCCATCACGAGGCGCCTCCTCCACCACAACAAAACTTGGAGCGTCAAGTGATAGAAGTTGAGCGACGCCCACCACGTCAAGAGGCTCATGACCGTGATCTTCGCCGTGAGGCCCATGTGCCTAACCAACATCACCAACCGAGGAATGAGCCTCCCCTTCATCGTCAACCGCGTCAAGAGGCTCCACACCCTCGCCACCATGAGGCCCAAGCATCTCAATCACGTCAACAACCATGCCAAGAGCAAGAGCAAGCTCCGCAACAAGGTCACGAGAACCAAGTTCCACCTCCTCAACCACAAGATCATCAACAAGCTCGTCACAACGATCGCATGGAAGATGAAGACCATCATCAACATGGCAACAATCACTACCGCGACCGCAATGAGGAAGAAACATTTGGCAACCTCAAGTTCACAATGCCCAAGTTCACCGGATCCAATGACCCCGAAGAATACCTCTCGTGGGCACTCAAAGTTGACAAGATCTTCCGCATGCATAACTATAGCAACGAGAAGATGGTCGCCATGGCTTCGCTTGAGTTTGATGATTACGCCAACCTTTGGTGGGAACAAGTTCAAGTTGCTCATGATGCAAGACAAGAGCTGCCAATCACAACTTGGCATGACATGAACGCTCACATGAGATCCCAATTCGTCCCCGCGCACTACACGCGTGACCTCTTTAACAACCTTTAATCGCTTCGTCAAGGGACAAAGACCGTGGAAGAGTACTTCAAGGAAATGGAACTCAACTTGATTCGCGCCAACATCGATGAGCGCATGGAGCAAACTATGGCACGTTTCCTTATTGGGTTGAACCACCCAATCAAGCGCATCGTCGAGTTCCAAACATACAACACCATGGTTGAGCTTGTGCACATAGCAACAAAGGCTGAACGTCAAGTGCAAGAGGACATCAACTACAACAAGCCCAAGATGTATTTCACCTACAAGAAAGCGTCAACCGCTACGCCAACAACCTTCAATGGCAGCTCCTCAAGTACCTCCAAGCCTTCCTTCAAGCCCACACTCCCTCAAGGAAAACTGCCCCCAAGTGGCAAGCAAGCAAAGAGTGATATACCTTTCAACAGTGAATGCTACAAGTGTGGAGGCAAAGGACACAAGTCGGCCGAATGTGGAAACAAGAAAGTCTTGTTCATCCATGACAATGGTGATGAAGAGTACTTGAGTGAAGATGAGTTTGATGCTCATGTCAAGGAAGCAATGGCAAGGCAACGAGTGGAAGATGATCAAGAACTACTAATGTGTGAGCATGACACAAGTCCATCGCTTATCGTCACAAGGATCTTGACCACTCAAGCACAAGAGCATGAAGACCAACGCTCCAATATCTTCCAAACACGCGCCGACATCAATGGCAAATCTATCAAGGTGATCATTGACGGAGGGAGTTGCCACAACCTTGCTAGCACCGAGTTGTGTGAGAATCTCAACCTCACCCTCCATCCGCACAAGCACCCCTACCACGTGCAATGGCTAAGTGACCAAGGGTCCGTAAAGATCAAATATACCGTATCGGTCTCCTTCGCCATTGGTCCTTACAAAGATACAGTGGAGTGTGATGTGGTTCCTATGACAGTTTGCCACATGCTTCTTGGTGACCGTGGCAATTTGACAAGGCTGCTCAACATGATGGTCGCACCAATGTATACACCTTCAAATGGCTCAACAAAACATGTGTTTTGCAACCGATGACTCCTAGCCAAATAATTGCGGACAATGCAAAGGCTTTAGCGAGGGCACAAAGCATAACACCTACTTGTGAGAAGAGCGGTGAGAGAGAGAACCACCTCATAGGGAGTGAGAGCCACAAGCCAAACTCGAGTGGAAAAACTAAGAGTGTTCTCCTTGCCACCAAAAGTGAGATGAGAGATGTTCGGAACAACCCATTCATATTGCACTATGTCCTCCTTTGCAAGGGACTAGCGCAAGGAACTAATGAATTAACCAATGTTCCTCCATCTTTGATGAGTGTTTTGCAGGAATTCAAGGATGTGTTCCCCGAAGAGCTTCCACATGGACTACCTCCTCTTCGCGACATCGAACATCGCATTGACCTCATCCCCGGCGCACTACTTCCCAACCGCGCCGCCTACCGCAGGAACCTAGAGGAGATGAAGGAGATCGAACGTCAAATCAACCAACTCGTCTCCAAAGGTTTGATCCAAGTTAGCACTAGTCCAAGTGTCGTACCCGTGATTCTTGTTCCAAAGACGGATGATACGTTACGGTTATGCATGGACTACCGTCCAATCAATTCTATCCCCATGCGTTATCGACATCTTATACCACGTCTTGATGACATGCTTGATGAGTTGTGTCGAGCCACTATTTTTTCGAAAATTTATCTTTGTAGTGGTTACCATCAAATACGCATGGCTGAACGTGATGAGTGGAAAACCGCCTTCAAGACCAAACTTGGTCTCTATGAATGGTTGGTCATGCCCTTTGGTTTATCGAATGCCCCATCCACCTTCATGCGCCTTATGAATCACATCTTGTGTTCTCTCATTGGAAAAAGTGTTGTTGTCTATTTCGATGATATTCTTGTTTATAGCAAATCACTTGAGGACCATATAACACATGTCAAGGAAGTTTTGCAAATCCTTCGACATGAAAAGCTTTATGCTAATCTTCCCAAGTGCACTTTTGCTAAAGACAAGTTGATTTTTCTTGGATTTGTTGTTTCTTCGAAGGGAATTGAAGTTGATGTTTCCAAGGTAAAGGACATACGAGATTGGCCCATCCCAACAAATGTGAGTGAACTCCGAAGTTTTCATGGGTTGGCCGGTTTCTATCGTCGCTTTGTGAAAGACTCTTCGACCATTGCTTGTCCCCTCAATGAATTGACCAAAAATAATGTCACCTTTATGTGGGGCAAAGCACAACAAAAAGCTTTTGATGAAGTTAAAAGGAGGCTCACTGAAGCACCTCTTCTTGCTTTACCAGATTACACAAAAACTTTTGAGATAGTGTGATGCTAGTGGTATTGGCATTGGAGGAGTCCTTATGCAAAACAGACGTCCTATAGCCTACCATAGCGAAAAACTCGATGGTGCTCGCCTTAATTATCCAATTTATGACAAAGAGCTTTTTGCCTTAGTTCGTGTCCTTCAAGTTTGGCAACACTACCTATGGCCCAAGGAATTTATCATACATTCTGACCATGAGTCCTTGAAATATCTCAAAGGCCAAGCCAACTTGAGTAAGAGACACGCTAAGTGGGTTGAGTTCGTGGAGTCTTTCCCGTACATAGTCAAGTATAAGAAGGGCAAAGATAATGTAGTTGCGGATGCTTTGTCTTGCAAGCACACAAGCCTTCTTACGAGACTTGAAATCAACGTGTTGGGTCTTGAGGAAATAAAATCTTTGTACGCTTCCGACCCATTCTTTGAACCAATTTTCGCAAAGTTCTCCAATGACAAAGGAGTTGATGATTTCTATTTGCATAAGGGCTTTCTATTTAAACAAAACAAGCTATGCATTCCGAAGTCGTCGCTTCAACTTTTGCTTCTCCAAGAATATCATGGTGGAGGCCTTATGGGTCACTTTGGTCGCGACAAGACATTGGACATGCTCTCCAATCATTACTTTTGGCCCAAGATGAAGCGTGACGTGGAGTGCTACTTTCAACGATGCACGACATGTGTTCAAGCTAAGTCACAAGCTAACCCTTATGGTCTTTATATGCCATTGCCTATTCCTCATACACCTTGGTCCGACATTAGCATGGATTTCGTGTTAGGATTGCCTAGATCCAAGCATGGTCATGATTTTATATTTGTTGTTGTGGATCGATTTTCCAAAATGGCACACTTCATACATAAGACCGACGATGCTTCACATGTTGCAAATCTGTTTTTCAGGGAAATCGTCCGTCTTCACGGTGTGCCAAGAACAATCGTCTTCGACCGCGACGTCAAATTCATGAGCAACTTATGGAAGACCCTCATGGCCAAGCTCGGCGTCAAGCTACTCTTTTCATCCGCATCGCATCCCCAAACTGATGGCCAAACCGAAGTTGTCAACCGAAACCTCGGGACTCTCCTTCGTGTGTTGATCAAGAAGAACTTGAAGGATTGGGAGGCATGCATTCCCCACGCCGAGTTCGCCTACAACCGTGCCAAGCACTCAATAACAAAGATGAGTCCATTCATGACCGTCTATGGTTTCGAGCCCCTCACCGCGCTCAACATCCTACCACTACCTCTCCATGAGCGCACGAAAATGGACGTCCAGAAACGCGCACAAGCTATGAAGAAACTTCATGAAGAAACAAGAGCTACTATCGAACAACAAGTCCTTCGCCAAGATTCAAGGTTAAACAAGGACAAGAAGGAGATGATCTTTGAAGAAGGTGACCTTGTGTGGATACACCCAAGCAAAGACCATTTCCCCAAGGAACGTGACTCCAAGCTCAAGCCAAGAGGAGATGGTCCCTTCAAGGTCCTCAAAAGAATCAACAACAACACCTACATCATCGACATACCGACCTCCAAGTACCTTGCAATCAATACATTGAATGTCAAGGATCTCTCACCCTACCATGGAGATGTTCAAGATGATAACCATGAAGATTCGACGACGACTCTTTCCCAAGGGGGGGAGCTGATGCAGCCCATCCTACAGATGCTCCTACATCTACACCAACAAGTCCCCCAAGTGGACCCATGACTCGTGCCTGAGCCAAACTCCTGCAAGCTAACGTGAACTCGCTCCTCTCCTCGTGCCAATTTGATACCTCCTTAGATGGTATGCTACTTCATGCAACTACCCTATGCATCATGAGGTACGAAGCTTCGACACATCACCAAGCACCCAAGGATGGAGACAAGGAGCAGAGCGTGAAGCAGAAGCCGCTGGTGCTGATCAGATCGGAGTCTCCGGTCTGCGCACACCGGAGTCTCTGGTCCACCAAAGTCTCCGGCTTGAAGTCCCCGGAGACTCCGGCCCACTCTCCGGTCTGACGCCTGCACCGGGCCCTAGGACAATCTGAAGGCCCCTCCGGAGGCTGGTCCGGAGACTGACCAGAATCTCCAACCTAGACCGGAGTCTCCGGTCCACCACACCAGAGTCTTCGGTCCGACCGACGCCAGACATGAAAAGGCCTTTGGGCCTGCGGCCCATGTACCCCCTTAGTCCTTCTAGAACTTGTCTTTTATTCCTAA
>OU342743.1:390287001-390425901 GCA_910589775.1 Avena eriantha
CTCAAATCTTGTTGGAACCCATGGTTGCTGACATGGACCTTCTTTGCATGACCTGGCATAAGATGAGTAATGCCTGGACCACCAACTGACGACCATGTCCATCCTTGCCTCTATGCATCTGCACAACTGTCCAAACAAAACGCCTCACAGGTGTGCTAAAACAAACTACTCCTTTTACCCACCCCCCCGCTGCACCACATGCACTATAACATCAGAAGCACAACTATCATCTGTCTAAACACATGTCAACACAAAACAACCTTATGAACACATGCTACAAACATCCTTCCTCTCAGCAATAAGAGGATGCACTTCAACTGACTTGTCACTAACAAGTTCCACTGGCTTGTCATCTACAGGCATAGCTGAAGCAATATCAACATTATCGCACTGTGCACCATGCTCCTCCATCCTGCACCTTAGCTAGCCCAGATTTTGGCTTAGCCTTGCGCACCTTCTCCTTATGTACCACCAGCTCTACAATCAGACTTTATGTGATCATCATCATAGGCTTCAAAGTCTGCTGTTTGCCACCATCCAAAAAATATGTATTATTTGCTCTTCCAGCATGTGTACGTTGCGATCATACTGCCATGGATAACCAAGTTGTTGGGCCACGTAGAGATAAACAAAACTTTTTCCCTACGCGTGATCCCAAGATCCAGCTCAGGTAGAAGGCCACGAGGATTACCACTATACGCGCAGTTGCGGAATTGATGAAGCACGTCGCTTGATGCAGTGCAGTCCTTGCGATCTGTTCCGGTTCCACGATCCAGATCCGTAATTTCTTCCTCTTCACATCGTCGAAGAGCTGAACGTATCAGCACCTCCACCGGTATCCACACGTATGAGGAGGAGCGCCGGCGATGGACTGCTAGGTCCGGTACGGCGGTGACAGACGGACTGGGGCTAGGGTTTCCAACACATGGAGTGACCTAACCTTGTGCTCTAAGCACCTGCGCCCTAGCTTATATAGGGAGTGAAAGTGGGCTCCACTCACTTGTGGACCATTCACTAAAAAGGCCTATTTAGCCACTGCAAGTCTCACTTGCTGACTAAGTCCATGTCTCTATTTGGGTCCAACCCAAATAGGTTTCCTGTTTGGGTCTAACTCAAACTTGCTCCCGCTCTTAAGTGTGTGACCCGACAGGCTCATGGTAACCCGGACACGATTCCGAGTCTCACTCGTGATCGATCAGTTGGTAGCGGCTCCTAGCAGAACGTGCCAACTCCCAAGTACCAATAAGTCATGACGACATACCTTCCAATGCGACTTTCGTCTGAGTCCCTTTTGCCTCACGATATACTTTGTCGGACTATAGGCGAATGATCGTCATCCCTTAAATAGTCCGACTCTCTTTCTCGATCCGAGATAAGTGATTCATCCTACTAACTCTTGGTCGGCTGCCTCGGTTAACACTTAATCCGAGACGCGCATGGCCATGCTTTCCGAATCATATCTTCCGAGAGGGCCCAGAGAATATCTCTCCGGATGGAGGGCAAAATCCCGTCTTGGCTATTCACATCACGCAGCTTGATTCTTAGACGACCCGAATTCCGCCTTTATAACTGCCCAGTGACGGAACAGCGTTTGACAGAACCTAAGTCGGAGATCCTCAACTCGGATTGTGCAATAACCTCAGGTTTAAGGATTACATTGATTGAGACATGCAAATGACGACTTGTTCGTTGCCTCTCAATATGGGTCAGTCCGACTCGCTAAACTCTTTAGTCGAATCCGTGTAAGTCGGAATAGCATCTCCATGCCCATGACAAGTGGAACCTAGTCATCTGCCGACTTTCACATTGGTCTAAGTTGTGTGTCCGGCACAACCTCAATGACCAAGGACAATTAGTATGAACAACATGAATATGTAGTTCCACAACCAAATCACATATTCGATGATACATATCAGCAGTTCATACATGGACCACAACCTTATGAATACACAGGAATATCATCATTCATGATTGCCTCTAGGGCATATTCCCAACACAAGTAACAGCCCACATACCTCTAGTGGCAACACATCGCACTCAATCTCATCAACATAATCACCAACTGTAAATGGCACACGCACCTTATGAGTTACCTTCACCATACCACAGCTATTGAACCACTGTAGATGCTTAGGTTCAGGAATACGCCATGTGGACAACCCCAACGCTGCCACCATTGCCTTGCTAATGCCATTAGTACAGCTTCCTCCATCAACAATCAACTTGCATGCTTTGCCTTTGATTATACACTGCGCCTGAAATAAATTACAACGTTGGCCCTTGTCAACTGTCATGCACGCATCGCCTTGTACCTTGTTGAGTTGCAAATTCAGCCCACTCAACGGTACAACATCCTCCACGACATCCTTAACAACATCATCCTTAACAACATCAATCGCTAACGCTTCAGAAATCGTGACTGCCATCTTGCTAACTACCGGCAATGGAACAACTGTCAACTTCTCATGAGTAGTCACAGCCGTCGCGACCTTCGGTATAAGAGCTATACTCTTGCCAACATCCACTATCCCATTCACAACCTTGGGCGGCTACTCGATTTCCTCCATATACGGTAATACGAAACCATGACGGAGAAATTTTTTGTAGTCCTCCCAAGTATGAGAAAAACCATCTATGTCAACCGCCTCGGACCACCAACTATCCAACTCCTTGTCCACACGCCGGTGAGCAAGAACATACCCATCATACCCACTAAACTTGCCATTGTATTTGCGACATCGATGAAAACCCCGTTCCATGTGTCTTTCCCAATCTTGGTACTCCTCAACTGTCGCAAGTCTATGAAGGCACCAGCGAAACTCGGATGCATCACGTGGCACTCCATTCAGGAGATCGATATAGTCATTGAAAACAGCACTAGAGTTTTTGCCACGTGTACACCTCAATCCCAAAGTATCTCCTGGAAAAGAATCCATTTATATGTCTACTTTTGCCTAGCCTTCACTGATTCCTGATTGCAAAACGCAGCAGCACAAGAAAACTCCAAGGTTGCACTATCTGTTGGGTACCGAACGAGCCCTCCCAAAAATTGCTGTCCGGCCCAGGCTAGAGGACAGACATGCAGCGACGCGAACGAACGAGTCCCAGGCCGTGGGCGTGCGCGGCCTCGCTCGAGAACAGACGCGTATGGCCTCAGGCGTGCGGGCACGCGGGGCGATGGCCTTTTTTTTAGAGTCCCACGATTCCTTTCCTCCAGCGCCTGTACGTACCAGCTAACCGATCTTCTTTCCTTTATTGTGTTTCCTATACTCCACGTGAAAAAAAACAGAATCTCCCCTTTTTTAATTGTCTCGATCGGATCTGGTATTTACCGATCTGACTAGGCCACCACGTGATGCCTCTCCTTAATTTCCTCCTTTTTTTCTTTCCTGAATGAACACCACACAGAAAGGATCCAATCGATCTCCAAATTGTTTTCTTCAACGGAACTAGCAGAGTCACGTACGGATCGCTGCCTTTTTTTCAACTTGCCTTGCACGCTGATTGCTCTCCTTCCTTTCCTAGTAGATTCCAAGCGATCAAAGTAATCTAATCGAACTCCCTTTGATTCTAACGAATACGTATAGGAGCGTACGTGAGTGGTTGCGTGAACAGGCGGACTCACGTGTGCGATCGCGATCGCGGGGCGGCCAGGCGATAATTCTAAGCGACGATGCCTGCCTCCCTCATTTTTCCTGGACTCCACGTACCAGCTGCTTGATCAGATCTGATCAAATCGCTGCAGGATCGGATTCCGAACTATGTTCAAGAACTGGCCTCCCAATCTCTTCTTCAAACAAACTGATATGTAAACTATTTGTAGAAAAAAGAGTCCACAGATGACACGCTGTGATCAATGAGAGCTCTGATACCACCTGATACGGATCAAGCCGATGATCCTTGATTTTGTCCCGATCTTTCACAGCGAGTCAACCCGGATGGTAATCTTCCAATAATGCGATGAACATCTGTTATGGATCTCCTTGTGGATTTACCCTTGGAGTGGCCCGATCTTTATGGATTTGACGCGGTAGTGAGGGAAAACACGATGAACATGATGAACACAACTCTAATGGAAGGTAAAGATACAAACACATGCCAAATCACACCCAATTCGATTTGCTCCCGTTGGTTCGAACAACCAATCCAATAGAATTCTCGGCAAGAGACCTTGCGGTAGAATCACCAAAGGAGAGATCGACAAGCGGATGGTAGAATTCAAATCAAGGAGATAGTAGCAACCAAGTAGAATCCCAAAGGGAGAGACCAAGCACTACTAGAATCCTTGATAGGGAGAGACCAAACAATTGAGGAGGGTCTTGACAACTTGGAGAAGGGCACCGACTCCAAGGCCTTGTACAACTCATAGATTTACTATTGAGAGGGGGTTCCCATCTAGGGTTTGGCACATGCCTCAATTCATCATCATCTCTAGGGTTTCAAGGAGGGGGTGGGAGCATATATATAGGCCAGCCACGAGCTAGGGGTAAAACAGGCATAAGCAAGAAGTTTGGGGCGTTACATGGGCCAAGCCGAGCTTAAGGCGCGCAGGCCCACGATGCTCGGTCCGGAGACTCTGGTGTGGGCCGGAGACTCTGGTCTGTCTCTGGTGTCGCCTCCGGAGGGGGTCTCAGACTGTCCCGGGCGCAGGTTCAGGGCTTGGTCCAGAGATGGACCGGAGACTCCGGTGTGGTAGACTGAAGACTCCGGTCTGCTGGTCCGGAGACTCCGGTCCTGCTTCAACAACTTCTTGCGTCTTCTCTTCCAGGCCTCTTGCTTGGGTGTCTTGGCTCCAGGGCCATCCTTGCTGCATCTTCTTGGCATCATGTTCATGGACCTAGTCACATCATGGGCATTTGTCTCAAATAGGATTCCATTCGCATAACAACCAGCAAAAGGCAAAGCATGGAAGGAGTTCACCTTTGGAGTGATGATTAGCGTGGCATGATGTGGACCAAAGGTGGTTTCCATATGTTGGGCTAGATCATCTCCCCCCGCTTGAAAATGAGTCGACCTCGACGATGTTCGTTCATCATGCAAGGAAGGAGGTGTGTCCTTGGCCTTGTTCTTGTACATGGTCGGATCGCCGGTGTCGAAGCTATTCTCAAACTTGTTGAAGAGCTTGTGGTACATCTTTCCATAATGTTGTGGTTGGAGATCTTGTAGCCTTATCCTTGTAGTTGGTGGTGTATCTTGGGTACCTTGCAAAACCGACAACAAAGAGAGAGAATTCTATGAATTATTGTTAGTATGGGTCACACTCAAGTCTCTCTTCTCACATTTTGTGGCTTGTGTCGTGGCCCTCATGATTTTTCCACTCATTTCTGGCTTGTGGCACTCACTCTCTTGATGGTGGTTCACTCTCTCATCACTCGTCTTGTTGAGGGCAAACCTCTAGGATGGCCCGATCTTTCACGATTCCCTTTCTAATCGAGGATGGAGTGCGGGGAGAGGAGGGGAGGATGAACACGACGAACGCACGCACGAAGAACGCGAAGAACACACACACACAAAACCACGATACACACCAATAGCTCACGCCGGTGGTGACCGGTCCGGCGCAATCCCTAGGATCGGCGTCGGGCGGAGGACTCTCTCTCGAACCGCTACGGCGAGAAGGGAGACTCGGTGAGATCTTGACGTCTAGGCAAAGGGATACCGATGCCTAGGCCTTGTACAACGCGGAGGCACAATGCAAACTCCAACGAGGTTTGGGGATATTGGTGCTCCTTAGTCAAGGAGCATGAGGCAAGAATTAGATAGATCCACAAAGGGGTTTCCACTAATTCCAATATCATGCCTAGGGTTTACAATGGAGGTGGGGGACTAAATATGGGCCAGCCACACAGTTAGGGGTACTTTAGGAATAAAAGACAAGTTCTAGACAGATTAAGGGGTACATGGGACGAAGGCCCAAAGGCCTTTTACATGCCTAGCGACGGTCGGTCTTGAGACTCCGGTGTGGTGGTCCGGAGACTGGTCGGTCTCCGAACCAGCCTCCGGAGGGGCAGTCAGATTGACCCCAAGCTCGATTTTGGGGGCAGACCAGAGGTGGGGCCGAAGACTCCGGTGTCTTCTGGCCAGAGACTTTGGTGGACCGGAGACTCTGGTGTGCGCAGACGGGAGACTCTGGTCTGAGCAGCTCCAGCGGCTCCTGCTTCACGCTCTGCTCCTTATTCTCCATCCTTGGGTGCTTAGTGATGTGTCGAAGCTTCGTACCTGATGATGCATAGGGTAGTTGCATGAAGTAGCATGCCATCCAAGGAGGTATCAAATTGGCACGAGGAAAGGAGCGAGTTCACCTGAGCTTGTAGGAGTTTGGCCTGGGCACAAGTCATGGGTCCACTTGGGGGACTTGTTGGTGTAGATGTAGGAGCGTCCGTAGGACGGGCTGCATCAGCTCCCCCCTTGGGAAAGAGTCGTCCTCGATTCTTCATGGTTGTCATCTTGAACATCTCCATGGTAGGGTGAGAGATCCTTGACATTGAATGTATTGCTTGCAAGGTACTTGGAGGTCGGTATGTCAATGATGTAGGCGTTGTTGTTGATTCTTTTGATGACCTTGAAGGGACCATCTCCTCTTGGCTTGAGCTTGGAGTCACGTTCCTTGGGGAAACGGTCTTTGCTTAGGTGTATCCACACAAGGTCACCTTCTTCAAAGATCATCTCCTTCTTGTCCTTGTTTAACCTTGAAGCTTGGCAAAGGACTTGTTGTTCGATAGTAGCTCTTGTTTCTTCATGAAGTTTCTTCATAGCTTGTGCACGCTTCTCGACGTCCATGTTTGTTCGCTCATGGAGAGGTAGTGGTAGGACGTCGAGCGCGGTGAGGGGATCGAACCCATAGACGATCACGAATGGATCTTGGTTGTTGAGTGCTTGGCCCGATTGTAGGCGAACTTGGCGTGTGGGATGCATTCCTCCCAATCCTTTAGGTTTTTCTTGATCAACACACGAAGGAGAGTTCTGAGGCTTCGGTTGACAACTTCGGTTTGGCCATCAGATTGAGGATGCGATGCGGATGAAAAGAGGAGCTTGACGCCGAGCTTGGCCATGAGGGTCTTCCATAAGTAGCTCATGAATTTGACGTCGCGGTCGGAGACGATTGTCCCTGGCACACCGTGAAGACGGACGATTTCCCTGAAAAACAGATTTGCAATATGTGAAGCATCGTCGGTCTTATGGCACGGTATGATGTGTACCATTTTGGAAAAACGATCCACAACAAGAAATATAGAATCATGACCATGCATAGATCTAGGCAATCCTAACACGAAATCCATGCTAATGTTAGACCAAGGTGTATGAGGAATAGGCAATGGCATATAAAGACCATAGGGATTAGCTTGCGACTTAGCTTGAACACATGTCGTGCATCGTTGAACGTAGCGCTCTACGTCACGCTTCATCTTGGGCCAAAAGTAGTGATTCGAGAGCATGTCCAATGTCTTGTCGCGGCCAAAGTGACCCATGAGGCCTCCACCATGAGATTCTTGGAGGAGCAAAAGTTGAAGCGACGACTTGGGAATGCATAGCTTGTTTTGTTTAAATAGAAATCCCTTATGCAAATAGAAATCATCAACTCCTTTGTCATTGGAGCACTTCGCAAAAATTGGTTCAAAGAACGGGTCGGAAGCATACAAAGATTTTATTTCCTCAGGACCCAACACGTTGATTTCAAGTCTCGTAAGAAGGCTTGTATGGTTGCGAGACAATGCGTCCGCAACTACATTATCTTTGCCCTTCTTATACTTGACAATGTACGGAAAAGACTCCATGAACTCAACCCACTTAGCGTGTCTCTTGCTCAAGTTAGCTTGGCCTTTGAGATATTTCAACGTCTCGTGGTCGGAATGTATGATAAATTCCTTGGGCCAAAGGTAGTGTTGCCAAACTTGAAGGACACGAACTAACGCAAAAAGCTCTTTGTCATAAATTGGATAGTTGAGGCGAGCACCATCAAGTTTCTCGCTATGGTAGGCTACAGGACGTCAGTTTTGCATAAGGACTCCTCCAATGCCAATACCACTAGCATCACACTCTATCTCAAAAGTTTTTGTGAAATCCGGTAAAGCAAGGAGAGGTGCTTCGGTGAGCCTCTTTTTAAGTTCATCAAAAGCCTTTTGTTGTGATTTGCCCCACACGAAGGTGACATTCTTTTTGGTCAATTCATTAAGGGGACAAGCAATGGTTTAAAAGTCTTTCACAAAGCGACGATAGAAACCGGCCAACACATGAAAACTTCGGAGTTCACTCACATTTGTTGGGATGGGCCAATCTCGTATGTCCTTTACCTTGGAAACATCAACTTCAATTCCCTTCGAAGAAACAACAAATCCTAGAAAAATCAACTTGTCTTTAGCAAAAGTGCACTTGGGAAGATTAGCATAAACCTGTTCATGTCGAAGGATTTGCAAAACTTCCTTGACATGTGTTATATGGTCCTCAAGTGATTTTCTATAAACAAGAATATCATCAAAATAGACAACAACACTTTTTCCAATGAGAGAACGCAAGATGTGATTCATAAGGCGCATGAAGGTGGATGGGGCATTCGATAAACCAAAGGGCATAACCAACCATTCATAGAGACCAAGTTTGGTCTTGAAGGCAGTTTTCCACTCATCACCTTCAGCCATGCGTATTTGATGGTAACCACTACGAAGATCAATTTTCGAAAAAATAGTGGCTCCACACAACTCATCAAGCATGTCATCGAGACGTGGTATGGGATGTCGATAACGCACAGTGATAGCATTGATTGGACGACAGTCCATGCATAACCGTAACGTATCATCCGTCTTTGGAACAAGAATCACGGGTATGACACTTGGACTAGTGCTAACTTGGATCAAACCTTTGGAGACGAGTTGGTTGATTTGACGTTCGATCTCCTTCATCTCCTCCGGGTTCGTGCGGTAAGCGGCGCGGTTGGGAAGTGGTGCACCGGGGATGAGGTTAATGCGATGTTCGATGCCGCGAAGAGGAGGTAGTCCATGTGGAAGCTCTTTGGGGAACACATCCTTGAATTCATGCAAAACACTCATCAAAGATGGAGGAAACATTGGTTAATTTGTTAGTTCCTTGCGCTAGTCCCTTGCAAAGGAGGACATAGTGCAAGATGGATGGGTTGTTCTGAACATCTCTCATCTCACTTTTGGTGGAAAGGAGAACACTCTTAGTTTTTCCACTCGAGTTTGGCTTGTGGCTCTCACTCACTATGAGGTGGTTCTCTCTCTCACCGCTCTTCTCACAAGGAGGTGTTGTGCTTTGCGCCCTCGCTAAAGCCTTTGCATTGTCCGCAATTATTTGGCTAGGAGTCATCGGTTGCAAAACAGATGTTTTGTTGAGCCACTTGAAGGTGTATACATTGGTGCAACCATCATGTTGAGCAGCCTTGTCAAATTGCCATGGTCGACCAAGAAGCATGTGGCAAACTGTCATAGGAACCACATCACACTGCACCGTATCTTTATAAGGACCAATGGCGAAGGAGACCGATACGGTATGCTTGATCTTCACGGACCCTTGGTCACTTACCATTGCACATGGTAGGGGTGCCTGTGCGGATGGAGGGTGAGGTTGAGCTTCTCACACAACTCGGTGCTAGCAAGGTTGTGGAAACTCCCTCTGATGAGGATATATACATGGATTATGATGATTCTGACTGCCTAAACTGGAAGGAAATATTGAGTCAAATCAATAATGACTATCAGGTGAATTCGTTCCTAATTGAACCTGATGTTTTACTTAATGAGAACTTTATACTACCTAAGTCTATGCATCTTTGTATGATCAGGTTTATTGATAACACAAGCGTTGCGCGAGGAGGAGGAGAGTTGCAGCAAGAAGGACAAGCGCTGATTTCCAATATCAACAAGTGCGCGAGGGAGGAGCGGGAGGCATGCGCACTAGGAGGCAATGAGGAAATCACGTATGAGCAAGAGAGAGAGAGAGATGGCGCACCAAGAATTACATGTTTGAGGTGTTCCACGATGTTTGGACTGCGTGCCAATAAGGCCGAACCCATATATGGGTCGGTATGTATCAGTTTGAGTCGAACCGAGTCAGTTTGGGCCAAGATATGGCTGTTTTTAGGCCCGTTTAGAGGGGAGGACGCCCCAGCCCTCATATAAACCTCCGTAGCCATCACAAGTTAGGTTGGAGACGACGTTAAAATATTTTGGAGTTGTTTCTTTCATAGAACCTCTGGAATTACCCTGTGTTCGAATCTGCCAACTATAATTGAGTGTGATCTGTTGTTCCATTGGGAATTAGTAGATTGCGTACTACCATTCGTGGTCACGGCTGCATGCGCAAGAGTGTGGTGTTGTGAATATCCTACAAGGTTCGAGAGCTGTTGCATTGGCATCAGGGATCGAGCGGGAGAGATCATAGCTACGCACTAGTTATCTATCATCCACCATCACCATCGACAAGAGCTTGCTGAGAAGATCGGGCCACCCTGTATCATCTTGGTATCAGAGCGCTGGGTTTACTCGGTGAGCAATATCATCTTGGTATCAGATTTCCAGTGTTGCCTCGGTAAGCAATCCACAATCCATCCATAGATTAGAGAGTGTTTTTCATCCTATACAGAAAAAGCCCCACAAAAAGAGTTGCCATAGCCTAGATTACATAGTATTCGAGTAATAGTTGTTGGTCGCGTTCCTCTATTAGATTAGATCTAGATCTGTTCTTCGTAGATTTGTTTTCTAGTTGTTCTAATTGTTTACCACCATCTTTTTCCGCTACCATCAAGTCAGATCCGATCCAAGTAAAGAGTCCTAGTTGTGTACTACTTGGCGAGTCGGAATAAAAAAAAATCGGCTCGCTGCCTCACGCCTGACCGCAGACAAGTCTGTGCTCCAGCGTGACAAAAAAAAATTCCGAAAAAAAAATCGAACCGTCGCCTTACCACAGACCAGTCTGTGCTAGTACGAGAAAAAAAAATTCTGCCACTATCCTGCCGCGGCAGGATTTTAGGCCGTTTTTCTGCCGTGGCAGAGACCAATTTTCAGGTCAATTTTTTTTCTTTTTTGTTTATTTTTTTACTGAGTCCACATAGCGTACCTATCCTTGTGAGCCTTAGTAAACCTTTCTTTGTGTCTAAAACTATCCTACGAGACTAGCGTGCTTAGTGCTCTACGGGCTGCTCAGTTTAGCAATCTTGTGCCCGTTTCGTTGAGACATTGCTAGCGTCTCTCCTTGTGCATTGCAACACGAGCATTCCTCCGACATACCTCATTTTTTTGAGCTCATTTTCATAGTTGCAATTGCCCCATTTATCTCCACCGTGTGTGTTTTCGTGGGTCTTTGGCATACGATCAGCACTAGGACTTGTTTGCGGTGTAGTTAGGATACCATACCTACAGCTCCACCATAAATAACCTGTGTGACCTACGATCGTTCTCTATGCCTTTGGTATTCACTTCATCACATCAGTGCATCAGTCTTTGGTTTCGTTTGGTAGAGCATCTCTATTTACTTTGGAACGGTAAGATCTCCTTTCTTATCAGTTGTGAGTGAGTTGTGAGAGTTTCCACGATACTGATTTTGATTTGTGCACTAATGTACTAATCATGTCTTCTAGTAGTGTTGATGTGATGCAGAAAATGGAGGCAGGTGATGTTACAAATAATGTGGAGACGTACAGTTACAAATTCATCGACAATTGGCGTTGTAGTGGAACTTTTTGGAAGGAAGAACACGGTATTTTTGATGGTGATTGTCTTTTCCACCATAGTGTGATGATTGGTGAGCGATGTGCTTCCATTACCATTGATAGTAACTCTACTATTAATTTGATCAGCGTTGAAGTTGTACAAAAGTTGCAGCTACCCACATGTGCCCGTGCGGTGCCATATCTCTTGCATTCATCATATGGCACATTGCTGATTTCACACACCGCTGATGTTCCTATGACTTTTAAAGAGCATACTGAGATTGTGCGCTGTGATGTATCTCCTATACCACTTGATTCTTGTCACATACTATTGGGAGAACCTTGGAGTAGAAGGTTTGACGCTCAAATATGTCCTGTTGTTGGAAGGATTTCTTTCAAATGGAACATGAAGAGGCGTGTTATGCTCAGGATTTCAGCCGACAAATTTCATGAGTATCATCTTCTTCGCAAGGAGAGGACAAAACAGTTCAGTTTGTCTGCTAAGTACAAGGTCATGATGAATGGTGACAATTCTATTATTTGTCATCTTGAACACGGTGTGCATTACTACCCATGTGAGAATGAGAGCCACATAGCCAAGCTGAGTGAGAGTGTTATCAAAAGTGAGCTGTGTGATTCCACTAAACGTGAGGTTGAGAGCATCCATTCTAAGAGTATGAGAGAAAAAGAAAACATCAGTGCAGTAGATGCTAATACATGTGAGGATATTTCTACTAATGTAATCATCTCTACTCCTGGTATTGTTTCTTGTGCTATGCAGGTTGCTTTTGAAGAAAGGGAGCAATCTATTTTACAACCTACATCGTCGGACTATGCATTGTGATTTGCGGCGGATGTTTTAGTACCTACTACAACTGAGGAGATTGTTGATGACATTGGTACTGTTTTGGAGCTTCAGCCAACATGTGCGACATATTGTGAGTCTATTCCTTTACTGAAGCCTCCTTGTGATTTGCCTTGCACTACTGTTTCAGCACCATGTGATAGTTTACCAAATTCAAATTTTGGTCATGTGGTACTGATAACACATAAGGAAATACTTGCTCGAATACCACCTGCTGATATTGTGTATTCCATCATGCTAAATGAACCTATGAGTATGAGTTGTGCTATGGATAAGATTTCTGAAATTTCATTTCTAAATTCTAGCACATATTCTCCTTGTTTCACTTTCAATCTGATTGGTGAATATAGCATGGATGAAAAATTTCTTGTGGATCACATATGCATTACTTGTGATAGAATCGCTGAACTGAAACATGCTGTTTTCAGCCATACATCACAAAATGTTTGCTATGGGACAATAGCTCATGTTCCAGATATTATGGAAATACATTCTGGTCTAGTTGATATATTGCAACCAACCCAAGTAATTTTACCTATGTTGGATTGTTCTAATCTTGCTAGAATAGGACCCAAGTTTTCATATTCACTATGTTTGTCCCAAAAGTTTTTGTCTAGTTTTTTTACTACTTTAGACTTGATATTTGCAAATTGAGTTGTATTTTACATACTGGACAACATGATCATGTTCGTAATAATCAGAGTAGCCCTGTTGAAGCATGTCATGATTCAATTTGGTTTTCAGACATATTGAATTGGTTTGATCTTGTTCACAAATTTGATCATAGATCTTCTTTGAGAAAACTGAATTTAATATTGAAGAACATGACTATCTATTTAGTTGTTTTTTACCATGATCATGATTCTTTGTACTTCACTTATACCTGCAATTTAAGTTGCTTGATGTATACTGGACATACTTTTCATGTGAACAACAATAATACAACATGTTATATATACATATACTTTGCGTACACGTTGTTCTTTTTGTTTCTCCCACTTTCAGCTTACCCAAAGCCGAGGACAGCTTTTCATGAAGAAAGGGAGGATGATGAGGATATATACATGGATTATGATGATTCTGACTGCCTAAACTTGAAGGAAATGTTGAGTCAAATCAATAATGACTATCAGGTGAATTCATTCCTAATTGAACCTGATGTTTTACTTAATGAGAACTTTATACTACCTAAGTCTATGCATCTTTGTATGATCAGGTTTATTGATAACACAAGCGTTGCACGAGGAGGAGGAGAGTTGCAGCAAGAAGGACAAGCGCTGATTTCCAATATCAACAAGTACGCGAGGGAGGAGCGGGAGGCATGCGCACTAGGAGGCAATGAGGAAATCACATATGAGCAAGCGAGAGAGAGATGGCGCACCAAGAATTACATGTTTGGGGTGTTCCACGATGTTTGGACTGCGTGCCAATAAGGCCGAACCCATATATGGGTCGGTATGTATCAGTTTGAGTCGAACCGAGTCAGTTTGGGCCAAGATATGGCTGTTTTTAGGCCCGTTTAGAGGGGAGGACGCCCCAGCCCTCATATAAACCTCCGTAGCCGTCACAAGTTAGGGTTTAGACCACGTTAAAATATTTTGGAGTTGTTTCTTTCATAGAACCTCTGGAATTACCCTGTGTTCGAATCTGCCGACTATAATTGAGTGTGATCTGTTGTTCCATTGGGAATTATTAGATTGCATACTACCGTTCGTGGTCACGGCTGCGTGCGCAAGAGTGTGGTGTTGTGAATATCCTACAAGGTTCGAGAGCTGTTGCATTGGCATCAGGGATCGAGCGGGAGAGATCATAGCTACGCACTAGTTATCTATCATCCACCATCACCATCGACAAGAGCTTGCTGAGAAGATCGGGCCACCCTCTATCACCCTCCGTCAATGATCACCTTGATAGATTTGCCATTGATGCCGGCTCGTGTTTGGAAGATATTGGAGCATTGGTCTTCATGCTCTTGTGCTTGAGTGGTCAAGATCCTGGTGACGACAAGCGATGGACTTGCGTCATGTTCACACATGAGGAGTTCTTGATCATCTTCCACTCGTTGCCTTTCCATTGCTTCCTTGACATGGGCATCAAACTCATCTTCACTCAAGTACTCTTCATCACCATTGTCATGGATGAACAAGACTTTCTTGTTTCCACATTTGACCGACTTGTGTCCTTTACCTCCACACTTGTAGCATTCACCGTTGAAAGGTGTATCACTCTTTGCTTGCTTGCCACTTGGGGGTAGTTTTCCTTGAGGAAGTGTGGGCTTGAAGGAAGTCTTGGAGGTACTTGAGGAGCTTCCATTGAAAGTTGTTGGTGTAGCGGTTGAAGCTTGCTTGTAGGTGAAGTGTGTCTTGGGCTTGGTGTACTTGATATCCTCTTGCACTTGACGTTCAGCCTTTGTTGCGATGTGCACAAGCTCAACCATGGTGTTGTATGTTTGGAACTCGATGATGCGCTTGATTGGGTGATTCAAGCCAATAAGGAAATGTGCCATTTTGTTTGCTCCATGTGCTCATCAATGTTGGCGCGAATCAAGTTGAGTTCCATTTCCTTGAAGTACTCTTCCACGGTCTTTGTCCCTTGACGAAGCGCTTGAAGGTTGTTGAAGAGGTCACGCGTGTAGTGCGCGGGGACAAACCGAGATCTCATGTGAGCCTTCATGTCATGCCAAGTTGTGATTGGCGGCTCTTGTCTTGCATCACGAGCAACTTGAACTTGTTCCCACCAAAGGTTGGCGTAATCATCAAACTCTAGCAAAGCCATGGCAACCATCTTCTCGTTGCTATAGTTGTGCATGCGGAAGATCTTGTCGACTTTGAGTGCCCACGAGAGGTATTCTTCGGGGTCATTGGATCCGGTGAACTTGAGCTTGCCAAAAGTTTCTTCATCGGTGTGATCATTGCGACGAGCTTGGTGACCTTGTTGATGATCTTCTAGTTGGGGAGGTGGAACTTGGTTCTCGCGTCCTTGTTGCGGAGCTTGCTCTTGGTATTGTTTTTGAGGAGCTTACTCTTGCTCTTGGCGCGGTTGTTGACGTGGTTGAGGCGCTTGGGCCTCATGGTGGTGAGGGTGTGGAGCCTCTTGACGCAGATGATGCCAAAGAGGAGGCTCGTTCCTCGGTTGGTGATGTTGGTTAGGCACATGGGCCTCACGGCGAAGAACATGGTCATGAGCCTCTTGACGTGGTGGACGTCGCTCAACTTGTATCACTTGATGCTCCAAGTTTTGTTGATGTGGAGGAGGCTCCTTGTGATGACCATGGTGTCATTGTTGACGTTCATGACGTTGATGACAAGGAGGAGGATCTTGGAGAGCTTCACGTCGATGACGCGCTTGATTCTCCAAATTGGAGTCATCACTTGTTGTGTCAAGTATGTGTCACGGTCGATGGTGGTAGACTTGCAGTTGCACTTGCAGTTCCTCTTGTGGTTGCTCTTGTTGGATCACTAGTGCCCTTGCGTGATGACGGTGTGCTTCTTGCCTTGCTCGTGGCCTTGAAGAGAGGTCACCATCATAGTTTGACGCTGCGGCGTGTCGTGGGGAAGGTACATAGTTCGAAGAGGTTCCATCTTCAACCACGGGGGTATCATTGTGTCTTGGAGCACTTGGATGTAGATCTTGTGGAAGAGGTGCATGATGACACGAAGACCTTGAAGAGCTTGATGCGCGTGAACATGGCCTTGTCATTCCATCAATGAGGCGTCAAAGATTGTCATTTGTTTCAGCGACGGAGCGTTGGAGCGCTTCATTTTGGTGGCCGAAGTTGTGATGCATTGCATGCATTTGTTATTCGAGGCCGTCGAAGCGGTTGTCGATGTTCTTGAACTCGGCTTGCGTCTCACCAAATTGATCATCTTGTCTTGTCTCAAGGGCGTGGCAACGTTCACGGAACTCTTGGTGGACGATGAAGTGACTTGCACGCGTCATGTACGGGCCTGGATCTTCTTCTTGGGGAGGTGGTTGGCTCGACTCACCGTGCCTATCCATCATGCAAGACACACAAGTATTGTATATGGAAGTGGAATATGGTGCTGTTAGCCTTGTACCTCACCTTGGGGATTGCACAAACTAGAAACCACAAGTGAGAGCTATAAGCGTGCAAAGTGGAAATGTAAAGAAATCTCACACTAAAGAAAGAACTAACTCTCAAAAGCTTGTTGGTGGTAGGTTAGGATTGTGGAAAGCCAAAGAACCAACCAAAAGAAAAGGGGTAGTCAAAAGTGGGTAAAATCCAACAAAACTCAAGTCAAAGGCGAAGGTCAACAACTCAAAAGGGTGACGGGAACCTACGACTATATACACACACATGGAGAAAGTTGGGATTGACACGACTATGAAAATGAGCAAACAAAATGTCCTACGAAGACTAATCTCGTTGTCGTGCCAATGCAAGGAGAGACCGTGGCTCGTTTGCAAAGAGGAAAAATGAGCAACGGATTTGTGCACTTGCCTTGGGCGCTCTTCTTTCTCTCTCTCTTACAAGCTATGAGACTCTCTTTGGCAATGGGAGACTATTTTTCTTTTTCTTTTTCTTTGTATCTTTTTCTTTCTTTTGTATTTTTTTTGCTCTCCCTTGATGCTACCTAGTCACACTTGATATTGCTCTTTCACTCTCACTATCCAAGGACAAATGCACAATGCTCAAGCAAACACAAGATGAGCCACTCTCATAGGATAGATACACAC
The DNA here is from genome assembly GCA_910589775.1 of Avena eriantha. NCBI lineage: Eukaryota > Viridiplantae > Streptophyta > Magnoliopsida > Poales > Poaceae > Avena > Avena eriantha. The sequence continues at coordinate 390,304,227 of OU342743.1, forward strand.
AAAGGAAGATAGGGGTTAACAAGGTGACGCAAGTTATACCTTCTTTGATGATGAACTTGGCGTCGGTGGTGCGGGATGATGTTCATGGGCCGTGGTGTCGATGAGCGCGGCGGTTGTCGATGCGGAAGCTTGTTGTTAGTTGATGACACACACACGGGCACAAACAAACAAGGAGAAATTAGCCAATGCAAGATTAGAGGCAAAACTGTCAAAATCGGGCGTCAGGCCGGAGACTCCGGGGTTTCAGGCCGGAAACTCCGGTCCAGGCCGGAGACTCTGGTGTGGGTAGGCCAGAGACTCCGGTGTAGGCCGGAGACTCCGATGTGCAGGCCGGAGACTCCGGTCTGGAGTCAGATCGCGAACTGCTCGTGTTCTTGAGCGGAAATCCACGCCTTGGGTCCTCAAATCCACGAAAAATTGGCCAAATTGAGCTGGGAAAATGCAGGATAAAGCTGGACCAACACCTAAGACAAGGTTTGGTCGGATCAAAACCACAAATAACACTCAAATCAAGAGATCGATCCAAAGGCAAATATGGGCTGTTTTTTGGGGATTTTTGAATTTTTGGTGGATAGAAGAAAAATTTGTGGGGGAAATCGTGAGCAACGAAGCTCTTGATACCAATATGTTGAGGGAAAACCTCTAGGGTGGCCCGATCTTTCACGGTTCCCTTTCTAATCGAGGATGGAGTGCGGGTGATATGGGGTGGCCCGATCTTCTCAGCAAGCTCTTGTCGATGGTGATGGTGGATGATAGATAACTAGTGCGTAGCTATGATCTCTCCCGCTCGATCCCTGATGCCAATGCAACAGCTCTCGAACCTTGTAGGATATTCACAACACCACACTCTTGCGCACGCAGCCGTGACCACGAATGGTAGTACGCAATCTACTAATTCCCAATGGAACAACAGATCACACTCAATTATAGTTGGCAGATTCGAACACAGGGTAATTCCAGAGGTTCTATGAAAGAAACAACTCCAAAATATTTTAACGTCGTCTCCAACCTAACTTGTGATGGCTACGGAGGTTTATATGAGGGCTGGGGCGTCCTCCCCTCTAAACGGGCCTAAAAACAGCCATAACTTGGCCCAAACTGACTCGGTTCGACTCAAACTGATACATACCGACCCATATATGGGTTCGGCCTTATTGGCACGCAGTCCAAACGTCGTGGAACACCTCAAACATGTAATTCTTGGTGCGCCATCTCTCTCTCTTTCTCATACGTGATTTCCTCATTGCGTCCTAGTGCGCCTGCCTCCCGCTCCTCCCTCGCGCACTTGTTGATATTGGAAATCAGCGCTTGTCCTTCTTGCTGCAACTCTCCTCCTCCCCGCGCAACGCTTGTGTTATCAATAAACCTGATCATACAAAGATGCATAGACTTAGGTAGTATAAAGTTCTCATTAAGTAAAACATCAAGTTCAATTAAGAGTGAATTCACCTGTTGCTCAATCAGCTTTGCACGAGCTCTTGTAATGAGTCCAATCCTGATTTCATTGGACTTGGTCTTTGCAGCAACATCTTTATTGTGAATAGGAGTAGGAGATAGTGGAATAGTATGGATGTCCTCATCATCTCCCCCCTTCAAAAGGCGTCGACCTCGATGCTCCAAGGTCTTCTCCAGCATATGGTGATAAATCAGCAACGTTGAAGCTGTTGCTAGCACCACCAAACTCCTCAATAGGTATATCAACTGAATAGGCATTATCATTAATTTTGGCTAGCACTTTGTAAGGACCAGCACCACGTGGCTTCAACTTGGACTTGCGAAGTAGTGGAAATCTGTCCTTGCGTAGATGCACCCAAACCATATCTCCAGGCTCGAACAACACTTCTTTTCTTGCTTGATTCCTTGCAGCAGCAATGTTCTTGCCTTTCTTCTCAATAGCCTCTCGAGTCTTCTCATGTATTTTCTTCACATGATCAGCACGTTTTGATGCCTCCATATCAACTCTCTCATGTAATGGCAGAGGCAACATATCAAGTGGCGTTAATGGCTTGAAGCCATACACCACCTCAAATGGACAAAGCTGAGTAGTTGAATGCATAGCCCTATTGTAAGAGAACACAACATGTGGCAAACACTCTTCCCACTCCCGCAGATTCTTTTTAATCATGGTCCTTAGCAGCTGTGACAATGTTCTATTCACCACCTCCGTTTGACCATCTGTTTGGGGGTGACATGTAGTACTGAACAACAACTTCGTTCCTAGCTTCCCCCATAAGGTCTTCCAAAAGTAGCTCATGAACTTCACATCACGGTCAGAAACAATCGTCTTTGGTACTCCATGTAATCTCACGATGTCCCTGAAAAACAGGTTAGCAACATGCGACGCATCGTCGCTTTTGTGGCAGGCAATAAAATGAGCCATCTTAGAGAACCTATCCACTACCACAAATATAGAATCATGACCTCTCTGAGTTTTAGGTAGACCTAGCACAAAATCCATACTAATGTCTTCCCATGGAGTAGTAGGTGCAGAGAGAGGTGTATACAAACCGTGAGGCTTCAGCTTGGATTTCGACTTGTGGCAAGTAATGCATCTGCTCACAAATCTGTACACATCACGCCTCATCTTGGGCCAATAAAAATGATCAGCAAGCATGAGCAACGTCTTCTCACACCCAAAGTGACCCATCAAACCACTAGCATGTGATTCCTGCACTAAGAACAAACGCAACGACGATTCTAGAATACATAGTTTGTTAGCTTGAAACAAATATCCATCATGTATATGATACTTATCCCATGCGTTTCTAAGAGCACATAAACGATATGGTTCAGCAAAATCATGGTCAGTTGCATAATGTGCACAAATAGCTTCTAATCCAGGAATTTTAACATCAAGATTGGTTAATAGCATGTTCTTCCTAGATAGAGCATCAGCAACAACATTCTCTTTTCCCTTCTTATAATTAATGATGTAAGGAAAAGACTCAATGAACTCAACCCATTTAGCTAATCTTCTATGCAAGTTTGATTGAGCTTTCATGTATTTCAATGCTTCATGATCAGAATGTATGATGAATTCCTTTGGCCACAAATAATGTTGCCAAACTTCAAGTACTCTCACAAGTGCATACAATTCTTTATCATAGATTGAATAATTCAAACGAGCACCAGTCAATTTCTCAGAAAAATAAGCGATAGGCCGTCCCTCTTGCATCAAAACGCCACCTATGCCTATACCACTAGCATCACATTCAACTTCAAATTGCTTCGAAACATCTGGTAATGCAAGTAATGGTGCAGAAGTAAGCAAACGTTTCAATGTATCAAATGCAATGTCTTGGGCCGCGCCCCATACAAAAGGAACACCTTTCTTTGTCAAATCATTTAATGGTGCAGCAATGGTGCTAAAATCTTTCACAAAGCGCCTATAGAAACCAGCGAGACCGTGGAAACTACGCACTTGACTTACATTCATTGGAGTAGGCCAATTCTGAATTGATTCAATTTTAGATTGATCTACCTCTACTCCATGCTTAGAAACAACAAATCCTAGGAATATGACCTTATCTTTTGCAAATGTACACTTCTCAAGATTAGCATACAGTTTATTATCACGTAACACTTGCAAAACTTGTCTAATATGAGTGCAATGTTCAGAATCGGTGTGGCTGTATATGAGTATATCATCAAAGTAAACAACCACAAAACGACCAATAAACTCTCTCAAAACATGATTCATCAAACGCATGAAAGTATTAGGTGCATTAGTAAGACCAAACGGCATGACTAACCACTCATACAAACCGAATTTAGTTTTGAAAGCAGTTTTCCATTCATCCCCTTCTTTCATCCTAATTTGATGATAACCACTACGCAAGTCAATTTTAGAGAAAACAGCAGCACCACTCAATTCATCTAGCATATCCTCTAAACGTGGAATAGGATGACGATATCGAATAGTGATGTTATTAATCGCTCTACAGTCAACACACATGCGCCATGTACCATCTTTCTTAGGAACTAAAATAACAGGAACAACACAAGGGCTAAGAGAAACACGAATGTACCCTTTATCCAGCAACGCTTGTACTTGCTTCTGAATTTCCTTAGTTTCTTCAGGATTAGTCCTGTAGGGTGCACGGTTGGGAAGTGTGGCACCAGGAATCAAGTCCACTAGATGTTCTATACCACGCAATGGGGGTAAGCCTGCGGGTACATCTTCTGGAAACACATCCCCAAAGTCCTGCAAAACAGAGGAGACACCAAGAGAAATAGGGGTCATGTCGTTTGAAACTAATACCTCGCCCTTATACATGAGCACAAGTGGCATGGCTGTAGGATCCTCACGAAATTCTCTCATATCTTCCTTAGTGGCTAATATCAATAAACCAGGCACTCTCTCACTTTTCGTTATATCACTCAATTTAGGCGCAATTACATCAGGAACAGCGGTCACGCAATCTCGCCGAGTGGTAGTATCTTCCTTCAAGTTCACCTCTATCTTCTGGCGAGAATCATTCACAATTTCTTGTGGTGTCATTGGCTGCATAGTAATCTTCTTTCCTTTGAATTCCAAGTGATATGTATTGGCTCGGCCATTGTGTTGCACATGGCGATCATAGAGCCAAGGCCGACCCAATAGTAGGTGACAAACAGTCATAGGAACCACATCAAAATCAATAGAATCTTTGTAGGGCCCTATTTGAAAGTTCACTCGTACCATATGATTTACCTTCATCTCACCATTGTTGCTCAACCATTGTATGTAGTATGGCTTAGGATGAGGTAAGTATGTCAAATTCAGTTTGGCACATAATTCCTTACTTGCAAGATTTCTGCAGCTACCTCCATCAATAATGACCTTGCAAGCTTTGTTTGGTCCAACGAGAGCTTTTGTTTGGAACAAGTTGCAACGGTGGGATTCCTCAACCGGTTGCACACTAAGTACACGTGAAGACACGACAATAGTTGGTGCACACTCAGCATATGCATCAGCACCACCCTCGCCGTCATCGATATCATCATCAGAAGCTTCATCTCCACTTTCTACTTCACCTTGTTCATTAACAAACATAACCTTGCTGTTTGGACAATCCTTCTTCTAGTGACCTCTGCCTCCACAAGTATGGCACACCACATCACGAGTACGTGCAGTAGACATGTTGGAACCCGAGCTAGCAGCAGGAGTAGCGGGTTTCCGAGTAATAGAACCAAACGAAGGTGTACTTGCTGGTTTGGCTGATGGTGTAAACGGAACAGCAGCTGGTGGCATGACAGTGGTAGGTGTAGATCTGGTCGAAAATCTGCTAGAAGATGGAAATCGAGCACGTGACTTTGCCTCTTCAGCCAGCTGGGACTCGGCCTCTCTAGCATGGTGCAGCAGCTCGTTCATTGTCTCATACTTGTGATAACGCACAATACTCTTGATTTGAAGCTTCAAATTGTTGAGGAAACGTTGCATCGTCATCTCTCGTGATTCATGAACATTAGCACGCTGCATAAGCATCTCCATCTCCATGTAGTACTCATCAACTGTCATTGTGCCTTGCCTCAACTGTGTGAGCTTGTCAAACACAGAACGCAAATAATTGGAGGGAACAAAACGATCCGCCATGATGGCCTTCATCTCACGCCAATCCCTCACAGGAAGTTCATTGTCGTTCCGTCTATTCTACACAATAGCTTCCCACCAACGCAAAGCGTAACCATCAAATTCTGATGCAGCAAGTTTGACCTTCTTGTCTTCTGGGTAATCAAATAAACGCCAGAGCTTTTCAATCTTCAACTCCCAAGTAATATAAGCCTCAGGATCAAGCGAGCCATTGAACGAAGGAATTGAGAACTTGGGCTTGCCCAAACTATCATCAGCTGGATTGTAAGCACGCTGGGCACGTCCAAGAGGAGCATACCCACGGCCATACAGAGGAGCAGCCGCAGGTGCTGGGGGATTTGCACGTCCCCTGCCACGATGTGGAGCAGCATCAGCCGCACTCCCCTCATCAAAGTCCTCAAACCCATCATCATGTTGTGCAAGTCCGGGCTGGAGTGTTGCCTGAATTTCCTTAATGGAACGCTGCAAGGTGGCAAAGTTGACATTCATAGCAGTCAGCTGCGTCTGAATATTATTGATGGCTCCAGTATTATTCTCCACAGCATCTTGTATGTCGGTGATATTTCTACCAACAGACTCTCTCCAAGTAACAAGCTCCTCCACCTGCTTTTTCTGTGACACAATTTCATCATCACTCAAAGACATGATTAGTAAGTTAGTGCAAAAATCAAAATCAGTATGGTGGAAACTCTCACAACTGATAAGAAAGATGGTAGTACACAACTAGGACTCTTTCCTTGGATCGGATCTGACTTGATGGTAGCGGAAAAAGATGGTGGAAAACAACTAGAACAACTAGAAAACAAATCTACGAAGAACAGATCTAGATCTAATCTAATAGAGGAACGCGACCAGCAACTATTACTCGAATACGATGTAATCTAGGCTATGGCAACTCTTTTTGTGGGGCTTTTTCTGTATAGGATGAAAAACACTCTCTAATCTATGGATGGATTGTGGATTGCTTACCGAGGCAACGAGGAAATCTGATACCAAGATGATATGGGGTGGCCCGATCTTCTCAGCAAGCTCTTGTCGATGGTGATGGTGGATGATAGATAACTAGTGCGTAGCTATGATCTCTCCTGCTCGATCCCTGATGCCAATGCAACAGCTCTCGAACCTTGTAGGATATTCACAACACCACACTCTTGCGCACGCAGCCGTGACCACGAACAGTAGTATGCAATCTACTAATTCCCAATGGAACAACAGATCACACTCAATTATAGTTGGCAGATTCAAACACAGGCTAATTCCAGAGGTTCTATGAAAGAAACAACTCCGAAATATTTTAACGTGGTCTCCAAACTAACTTGTGATGGTACGGAGGTTTATACGAGGGCTGGGGCGTCCTCCCCTCTAAACGGGCCTAAAAACAGCCATAACTTCGCACAAACTGACTCGGTTCGACTCAAACTGATACATACCGACCCATATATGGGTTCGGCCTTATTGGCACGCAGTCCAAACGTCGTGGAACACCTCAAACATGTAATTCTTGGTGCGCCATCTCTCTCTCTTGCTCATACGTGATTTCCTTATTGCGTCCTAGTGCGCCTGCCTCCCGCTCCTCCCTCGCGCACTTGTTGATATTGGAAATCAGCGCTTGTCCTTCTTGCTGCAACTCTCCTCCTCCTCGCGCAACGCTTGTGTTATCAATAAACCTGATCATACAAAGATGCATAGACTTAGGTAGTATAAAGTTCTCATTAAGTAAAACATCAGGTTCAATCAGTCCGCCGTCTTGCGCTTTATGCAAATCCTTCGACATGAAAAGCTTTATGCTAATCTTCCCAAGTGCACTTTTGCCAAAGACAAGTTGATTTTTCTTGGATTTGTCGTTTCTTCGAAGGGAATTGAAGTTGATGTTTCCAAGGTAACGGACATACGAGATTGGCCCATACTAACAAATGTGAGTGAACTCCGAAGTTTTCATGGGTTGGCCGGTTTCTATCGTCGCTTTGTGAAAAACTTTTCAACCATTGCTTGTCCCCTTAATGAATTGACCAAAAAGAATGTCACCTTCGTGTGGGGCAAAGCACAACAAAAAGCTTTTGATGAACTTAAAAAGAGGCTCACTGAAGCACCTCTTCTTGCTTTACCGGATTTCACAAAAACTTTTGAGATAGAGTGTGATGCTAGTGGTATTGGCATTGGAGGAGTCCTTATGCAAAACGGACGTCCTATAGCCTACCATAGCGAGAAACTTGTTGGTGCTCGCCTTAACTATCCGATTTATGACAAAGAGCTTTTTGCCTTAGTTCGTGTCCTTCAAGTTTGGCAACACTACCTTTGGCCCAAGGAACTTATCATACATTCCGACCACGAGACGTTGAAATATCACTTGTTGTGTCACGTCGATGACGCGCTTGATTCTCCAAATTGGAGTCATCACTTGTTGTGTCAAGTATGTGTCACGGTCGATGGTGGTAGACTTGCAGTTGCACTTGCAGTTCTTCTTGTGGTTGCTCTTGTTGGATCACTAGTGCCCTTGCGTGATGACGGTGTGCTTCTTGCCTTGCTCGTGGCCTTGAAGAGAGGTCACCATCATAGTTTGACGCTGCGGCGTGTCGTGGGGAAGGTACATAGTTCGAAGAGGTTCCATCTTCAACCACGGGGGTATCATTGTGTCTTGGAGCACTTGGATGTAGATCTTGTGGAAGAGGTGCATGATGACACGAAGACCTTGAAGAGCTTGATGCGCGTGAACATGGCCTTGTCATTCCATCAATGAGGCGTCAAAGATTGTCATTTGTTTCAGCGACGGAGCGTTGGAGCGCTTCATTTTGGTGGCCGAAGTTGTGATGCATTGCATGCATTTGTTATTCGAGGCCGTCGAAGCGGTTGTCGATGTTCTTGAACTCGGCTTGCGTCTCACCAAATTGATCATCTTGTCTTGTCTCAAGGGCGTGGCAACGTTCACGGAACTCTTGGTGGACGATGAAGTGACTTGCACGCGTCATGTATGGGCCTGGATCTTCTTCTTGGGGAGGTGGTTGGCTCGACTCACCGTGCCTATCCATCATGCAAGACACACAAGTATTGTATATGGAAGTGGAATATGGTGGTGTTAGCCTTGTACCTCACCTTGGGGATTGCACAAACTAGAAACCACAAGTGAGAGCTATAAGCGTGCAAAGTGGAAATGTAAAGAAATCTCACACTAAAGAAAGAACTAACTCTCAAAAGCTTGTTGGTGGTAGGTTAGGATTGTGGAAAGCCAAAGAACCAACCAAAAGAAAAGGGGTAGTCAAAAGTGGGTAAAATCCAACAAAACTCAAGTCAAAGGCGAAGGTCAACAACTCAAAAGGGTGACGGGAACCTACGACTATATACACACACATGGAGAAAGTTGGGATTGACACGACTATGAAAATGGAATATGGTCATTTGTTTCAGCGACGGAGCGTTGGAGCGCTTCATTTTGGTGGCCGAAGTTGTGATGCATTGCATGCATTTGTTATTCGAGGCCGTCGAAGCGGTTGTCGATGTTCTTGAACTCGGCTTGCGTCTCACCAAATTGATCATCTTGTCTTGTCTCAAGGGCGTGGCAACGTTCACGGAACTCTTGGTGGACGATGAAGTGACTTGCACGCGTCATGTACGGGCCTGGATCTTCTTCTTGGGGAGGTGGTTGGCTCGACTCACCGTGCCTATCCATCATGCAAGACACACAAGTATTGTATATGGAAGTGGAATATGGTGGTGTTAGCCTTGTACCTCACCTTGGGGATTGCACAAACTAGAAACCACAAGTGAGAGCTATAAGCGTGCAAAGTGGAAATGTAAAGAAATCTCACACTAAAGAAAGAACTAACTCTCAAAAGCTTGTTGGTGGTAGGTTAGGATTGTGGAAAGCCAAAGAACCAACCAAAAGAAAAGGGGTAGTCAAAAGTGGGTAAAATCCAACAAAACTCAAGTCAAAGGCGAAGGTCAACAACTCAAAAGGGTGACGGGAACCTACGACTATATACACACACATGGAGAAAGTTGGGATTGACACGACTATGAAAATGAGCAAACAAAATGTCCTACGAAGACTAATCTCGTTGTTGTGCCAATGCAAGGAGAGACCGTGGCTCGTTTGCAAAGAGGAAAAATGAGCAACGGATTTGTGCACTTGCCTTGGGCGCTCTTCTTTCTCTCTCTCTTACAAGCTATGAGACTCTCTTTGGCAATGGGAGACTATTTTTCTTTTTCTTTTTCTTTGTATCTTTTTCTTTCTTTTGTATTTTTTTTGCTCTCCCTTGATGCTACCTAGTCACACTTGATATTGCTCTTTCACTCTCACTATCCAAGGACAAATGCACAATGCTCAAGCAAACACAAGATGAGCCACTCTCATAGGATAGATACACACAAAGGAAGATAGGGGTTAACAAGGTGACGCAAGTTATACCTTCTTTGATGATGAACTTGGCGTCGGTGGTGCGGGATGATGTTCATGGGCCGTGGTGTCGATGAGCGCGGGGGTTGTCGATGCGGAAGCTTGTTGTTAGTTGATGACACACACACGGGCACAAACAAACAAGGAGAAATTAGCCAATGCAAGATTAGAGGCAAAACTGTCAAAATCGGGCGTCAGGCCGGAGACTCCGGGGTTTCAGGCCGGAAACTCCGGTCCAGGCCGGAGACTCTGGTGTGGGTAGGCCAGAGACTCCGGTGTAGGCCGGAGACTCCGATGTGCAGGCCGGAGACTCCGGTCTGGAGTCAGATCGCGAACTGCTCGTGTTCTTGAGCGGAAATCCACGCCTTGGGTCCTCAAATCCACGAAAAATTGGCCAAATTGAGCTGGGAAAATGCAGGATAAAGCTGGACCAACACCTAAGACAAGGTTTGGTCGGATCAAAACCACAAATAACACTCAAATCAAGAGATCGATCCAAAGGCAAATATGGGCTGTTTTTTGGGGATTTTTGAATTTTTGGTGGATAGAAGAAAAATTTGTGGGGGAAATCGTGAGCAACGAAGCTCTTGATACCAATATGTTGAGGGAAAACCTCTAGGGTGGCCCGATCTTTCACGGTTCCCTTTCTAATCGAGGATGGAGTGCGGGTGATATGGGGTGGCCCGATCTTCTCAGCAAGCTCTTGTCGATGGTGATGGTGGATGATAGATAACTAGTGCGTAGCTATGATCTCTCCCGCTCGATCCCTGATGCCAATGCAACAGCTCTCGAACCTTGTAGGATATTCACAACACCACACTCTTGCGCACGCAGCCGTGACCACGAATGGTAGTACGCAATCTACTAATTCCCAATGGAACAACAGATCACACTCAATTATAGTTGGCAGATTCGAACACAGGGTAATTCCAGAGGTTCTATGAAAGAAACAACTCCAAAATATTTTAACGTCGTCTCCAACCTAACTTGTGATGGCTACGGAGGTTTATATGAGGGCTGGGGCGTCCTCCCCTCTAAACGGGCCTAAAAACAGCCATAACTTGGCCCAAACTGACTCGGTTCGACTCAAACTGATACATACCGACCCATATATGGGTTCGGCCTTATTGGCACGCAGTCCAAACGTCGTGGAACACCTCAAACATGTAATTCTTGGTGCGCCATCTCTCTCTCTTTCTCATACGTGATTTCCTCATTGCGTCCTAGTGCGCCTGCCTCCCGCTCCTCCCTCGCGCACTTGTTGATATTGGAAATCAGCGCTTGTCCTTCTTGCTGCAACTCTCCTCCTCCCCGCGCAACGCTTGTGTTATCAATAAACCTGATCATACAAAGATGCATAGACTTAGGTAGTATAAAGTTCTCATTAAGTAAAACATCAAGTTCAATTAAGAGTGAATTCACCTGTTGCTCAATCAGCTTTGCACGAGCTCTTGTAATGAGTCCAATCCTGATTTCATTGGACTTGGTCTTTGCAGCAACATCTTTATTGTGAATAGGAGTAGGAGATAGTGGAATAGTATGGATGTCCTCATCATCTCCCCCCTTCAAAAGGCGTCGACCTCGATGCTCCAAGGTCTTCTCCAGCATATGGTGATAAATCAGCAACGTTGAAGCTGTTGCTAGCACCACCAAACTCCTCAATAGGTATATCAACTGAATAGGCATTATCATTAATTTTGGCTAGCACTTTGTAAGGACCAGCACCACGTGGCTTCAACTTGGACTTGCGAAGTAGTGGAAATCTGTCCTTGCGTAGATGCACCCAAACCATATCTCCAGGCTCGAACAACACTTCTTTTCTTGCTTGATTCCTTGCAGCAGCAATGTTCTTGCCTTTCTTCTCAATAGCCTCTCGAGTCTTCTCATGTATTTTCTTCACATGATCAGCACGTTTTGATGCCTCCATATCAACTCTCTCATGTAATGGCAGAGGCAACATATCAAGTGGCGTTAATGGCTTGAAGCCATACACCACCTCAAATGGACAAAGCTGAGTAGTTGAATGCATAGCCCTATTGTAAGAGAACACAACATGTGGCAAACACTCTTCCCACTCCCGCAGATTCTTTTTAATCATGGTCCTTAGCAGCTGTGACAATGTTCTATTCACCACCTCCGTTTGACCATCTGTTTGGGGGTGACATGTAGTACTGAACAACAACTTCGTTCCTAGCTTCCCCCATAAGGTCTTCCAAAAGTAGCTCATGAACTTCACATCACGGTCAGAAACAATCGTCTTTGGTACTCCATGTAATCTCACGATGTCCCTGAAAAACAGGTTAGCAACATGCGACGCATCGTCGCTTTTGTGGCAGGCAATAAAATGAGCCATCTTAGAGAACCTATCCACTACCACAAATATAGAATCATGACCTCTCTGAGTTTTAGGTAGACCTAGCACAAAATCCATACTAATGTCTTCCCATGGAGTAGTAGGTGCAGAGAGAGGTGTATACAAACCGCGAGGCTTCAGCTTGGATTTCGACTTGTGGCAAGTAATGCATCTGCTCACAAATCTGTACACATCACGCCTCATCTTGGGCCAATAAAAATGATCAGCAAGCATGAGCAACGTCTTCTCACACCCAAAGTGACCCATCAAACCACCAGCATGTGATTCCTGCACTAAGAACAAACGCAACGACGATTCTAGAATACATAGTTTGTTAGCTTGAAACAAATATCCATCATGTATATGATACTTATCCCATGCGTTTCTAAGAGCACATAAACGATATGGTTCAGCAAAATCATGGTCAGTTGCATAATGTGCACAAATAGCTTCTAATCCAGGAATTTTAACATCAAGATTGGTTAATAGCATGTTCTTCCTAGATAGAGCATCAGCAACAACATTCTCTTTTCCCTTCTTATAATTAATGATGTAAGGAAAAGACTCAATGAACTCAACCCATTTAGCTAATCTTCTATGCAAGTTTGATTGAGCTTTCATGTATTTCAATGCTTCATGATCAGAATGTATGATGAATTCCTTTGGCCACAAATAATGTTGCCAAACTTCAAGTACTCTCACAAGTGCATACAATTCTTTATCATAGATTGAATAATTCAAACGAGCACCAGTCAATTTCTCAGAAAAATAAGCGATAGGCCGTCCTCAAAAGAATCAACAACAGGAGATGGTCCCTTCAAGGTCCTCAAAAGAATCAACAACAACGCCTACATCATCGACATACCGCCCTCCAACTACCTTGCAAGCAATACATTCAATGTCAAGGATCTCTCACCCTACCATGGAGATGCTCAAGATGATATCCATGAAGAGTCGAGGATGACTCTTTCCCAAGGGGGGGAGCTGATGTAGCCCGTCCTACGGACGCTTCTACATCTACAACAACAAGTCCCCCAAGTGGACACATGACTCGTGCCCAAGCCAACAGGAGATGGTCCCTTCAAGGTCCTCAAAAGAATCAACAACAACGCCTACATCATCGACATACCGCCCTCCAACTACCTTGCAAGCAATACATTCAATGTCAAGGATCGCTCACCCTACCATGGAGATGCTCAAGATGATATCCATGAAGAGTCGAGGATGACTCTTTCCCAAGGGGGGGAGCTGATGTAGCCCGTCCTACGGACGCTTCTACATCTACAACAACAAGTCCCCCAAGTGGACACATGACTCGTGCCCAAGCCAAACTCCTCCAAGCTAAGGTGAACTCGCTCCTCTCTTTGTGCCAATTTGATACCTCCTTGGATGGCGTGCTACTTCATACCACTACTTTGTGCATCATTAGGTACGAGCCCCCGCCGCGTCGACCCACGAGCCCTAAAGCTACACCTGAGCTGAAGCTACCAAAGCCGGAGTGTCCGGCGCGACTCAGCTGGAGTGTCCGGCCTGCCGGAGCCCGAACCTGGCGCGGACATTCTGTGTGCCAGTTCGGACACTGCCTGGACACTGCCCGGAGTGTCCGGCCACCCCGGATTATCCGGCCCATTCGACCCGGAGTGTCCGGCCCAAGTGATGGGCCTGCGAGCCTAGCTGGGCCCTATGGCCCATGTACCCCTCTACTTCACCCAGAACTCTACTTTAATGCCTGAATTACCCCTGAACTTGTGGTTGGCCTATATATAGAACCCCACCTCCATTGTAAACCCTAGGCTTGATATTGGAATTAGTGGAAACCCCTTTGTGGATCTATCTAATTCTTGCCTCATGCTCCTTGCCCAAGGAGCACCAATATCCCCAAACCTCGTTGGAGTTTGCATTGTGCCTCTGCATTGTACAAGGCCTAGGCATCGGTGTCCCTTTGCCTAGACGTCAAGATCTCACCGAGTCTCCCATCTTGCTGTGCCGGTTCGAGAGAGAGTCCTCTGCCCAACGCCGATCCTAGGGATTGCGCCGGACCGGTCACCGCCGGCGTGAGCTATTGGTGTTTATCGTGGTTTTGCGTGTGTGTGTGTTCATCGCGTTCTTCGTGCGTGTGTTTGTCGTGTTCATCCTTCCCTCCTTCCCCCGCACTCCACCCTCGATTTGAAAGGGGATCGTGAAAGATCGGGCCACCCTAGAGGTTTGCCCTCAACAGACGTGCCCGAGATAGGTGACTTCGAAAAGCCAGAATTTTCACTTTGAGAACTTTGCACACAAGCGATGTTCACAAAGCTTGAGAGAAAAAGAAGATGTTCTTCCATGTTCTTCCATTGATATAGAATAGGCAATCATATAGTCACGATATACCCCCAAGAATTATTGAGATGTTCCAAGAATACCAAGTTCATGAGGCAAGAGAAACGGACAGATGCTCAAAACACTTTCTGAGCTCAATGCTCTTTGAAAGATCAACAATAAGAGCAGGGATTTGTGTTACTCCCACTGTCTCGGTTACAGGGCTCAAAACGTTTTTTATCGTGACCAAGGCAATTTTTCATTGGACTTCTTCTCTCTCCAATTAGATGCCACCATTAACTCCATCTCTTTAACACCGCACACATGCAACCAATCAGGCGTGCAAACTAGGTTTGTTTTCCACCCCATACTCATGCACGGGTAATTAGTGAGGGACTACTACTCATAATTAAATGCATGCAAGCCTTATAGGGGAGGTATTGTGGGACAAATGTTTTTTTAGATTAGGCCCAGTAAACCGGGACGGAGGGAGTAGAAAAGATGCATTAAAACAATAGGTTATCTGGCCCTTCGGATGAGAAAAGAGATATCGACTGGTTCGTCTGATTGGTCGGATCATTGGTTGAACAAGAAGAGATTTCAAATAAGAACCGATGATAACTCATACATTAAGCAAAGCTATCGGAGATGAAAAGATGAGATTCTCATGTATCAAAGGGAGCCTTGCAGATATGGAGTTCAAAAAGATGTGAAGCATGATAAACGAATGATAATCCACCATAGTACCTTAAGAAACCTCTGGATTGCCAAAGATACTTGAATATGATATAGATATGATCATGGTATAACTCAAATTCACAAGAGATAACCAACCTCATTTGGAGAATTAGATTGATAGAATTAACCATATTCCACTCGTGATAAGTGTCATATAGCTATTCCAAAAACCAAATTACAATTGCAAGAATCGGATCGATGCAAGTTATGTATTTTAGCCCTAAAAGAATTTGAAGATGAAGTAAAACTTCAGGAATAGCATGGACATGCCAACAAAAGAAGATGAATAATGTATCACACACGACTAAAATGGAGTGTGGAAACATAGATGTATCAAAGAAAAGATTCCGCATTTATCGGCATTAAAATGCCAACTATGATATGGGGTGGCCCGATCTTCTCAGCAATCTCTTGTCGATGATATGGTGGATGATAGATAACTAGTGCGTAGCTATGATCTCTCTCGCTCGATCCCTGATACCAATGCAACAGCTCTTGAACCTTGTAGGATATTCACAACACCACACTCTTGCGCACGCAGCCGTGACCACGAACGGTAGTATGCAATGTACTAATTCCCAATGGAACAACAGATCACACTCAATTATATTTTGTAAATTCGAACACAGGGTAATTCCAGAGGTTCTATGAAAGAAACAACTCCAAAATATTTTAACGTGGCCTCAACCTAAAACTAGTGCGCCCCATCTATTTTTGAGTCTGGGGGTGTGGCGGCTAAGGGGGTGACCGAGTTGGTCCCACCCAACTAGGGTACAAACCGAACCAAAAATTGGGTTTGGCTCAGAGTTCTGCCGTGGCAGAGTTTGGGCATGTTTCTCTGCCAGGGCAGCCTGCCGTGGCAGAAAAGGACTCTTTTTGATGCAGCCCGTCCTGCGGACGCTACTACATCCACAACGCCAAGTCCCCAAGTCAACCAAGAAGATGGACCAGGAGCAGCCAGCTCCAGAACGAGAGCCTCCGCCGTCATTGCCCCGGAGAGTCCACCCGAATCTAGCCGGAATTTCTGGCGCAGCGGGAGTGTCCGGCCTACCCTAGCCCCGTCCTGGCACGGACATTCTGTGTGCTACATTGGAATCTACCCGGACACTACCCGGAGTGTCCGGCCACCCCGTACTGTCCGGCCCACTCGACCCGGAGTGTCCGGCCTAAGTGATGGGTCTCCGTGCCAACATCTGGCCCCTTGGCCCATGTACCCCTCTATTCCGCACCAAACCCTAGTTTTATGCCCAAACTACCCCTGAACTTGTGGCTGGCCTATAAATAGAGCCCCCACCCCTCATTGTATCCCTTAGGCATAGATGATAGACTAAAGACAACCCCCTTTGTGGAATCTCTAGTTTTGCCTCATCCCCTTCTACCAAAGGGGATCGACTATCGTCACCACCTCGTTGGAGTTTGCATCGCGCCTCCCTCGTTGTACAAGGCCTTGGCATCGGTGTCCCTTTGCCAAGACGTCAAGACCCTCTCCAAGGTGTTCTTCCCTCTCCGCTTGGGATTGATGGGAGCACGTTGACCGATCTTTCCTTGCGAGGATTCTATCGGACCGGTGGCCACCGGTGAGAGCAATCGGCCTTGTATCGTGTGTGTTTTGCGTGTGTTCTTCACGAGGTGTGCGTCCGCTTCCGCTACCTTCTCCCTTTCCCCTCGCTTTCCCATCGATTTGACCATGAGATCTGTGAAGATCGGGCCACCCTAGAGGTTTGCCCTCATCATCTGGTATCAGCAGCTTTTGGTTGCCACGGATTCCTCATTGATTTGGTCTTTTCCCCCATAAATTCGAAAATCCCCCAAAAATAGCCCCAATTTCGTGTTTTGGACCGATCTGTGATTTGAGTGCGTTTTGGTAGGTTTTGATCCATGGATTACTTGCTAAACTTGTTGATCTACCTTCCCTTCCGTTCCCATGGCCTAATTCCTTGATTTTCCCCCATCAATTTGTGGTTTTGGGACGAGTTTTTCTGCCAAAACTCGTCCCGTTCGTGTTCTGGAACTTCTGGATCGACCGGATCGGACTGTCCAGCCAATACAGACCGGAGTATCTGCCCCACCGGAGTATCCGGCATAAATGGACCGGAATCTCCGCCTCGGCCGGACTGTCCGGCCTGTGCGCACCGGACTGTCCGCCCCCCTGCTGACAGAAAAATCTGCTTCACGGTTTTTGAGCATAACGTTTGCATACAAACTCACACTTTGGTGTTCTTTAGCTCGTTTTGAAGAGGAGAAAGAGCTCTACATCATCATCTCCGTGGTTCATGCTATCTACTCCATCCAAATTCCGTGAGCAAGGCGGAATCCACCAAAAGGGTGAAGATCGGCGACGAAAGGTATAAAAATTCCGCGACTTCTCCCCACTTGCATCCCTTTGTGAGCCACACTATCTTTGCGTTCAACAAACACCTGTTGAGAGTAGTTCCTCCTATGATTGCTTGGGCTATGCACATTTGATACCTTGTAGAATTCCGAGCAAAAGTTGTGAGCGTGCTATCTCATATAGTTATCTTGTATAGTTGTTGGCACAAGGAGGGGGCAAGTGAAAAAGAAAAGAAAAACAGAAAAAAATAGAAAAAGAGAAAAAGAAGAAAAAAGAAATAAAGAAACAAGTGCCTCATAGAATAGGAAGCGCAAGCTCGATGAACATCAAATAGGTGGTACTTATTGTGCATATCTTGTAGCCCACCAATTTATTGCAATCGAACTAGCGTCTCTCCTTGCACTTGTGCGACACGAGCTTATAGTCTTCGCTAGGTAATCATTTGGTTCTTAGCTCACTTTCTTCGTTGCACAAGTCCCATTTATCCCACCGTGTGTGTTTCCTTGTATATAATTCCTATCTTGTGGGTTGACTTGTTTTGCTTTGTGATCATCGTGGTTCTTTACTTGCCATTACAACATCTTGAGTTCGGATTGGTTCTTAACATGCCACCTTCCATACCCATCCACCATAAGCTTTGTGTGTGTGTGTTTTTTAGTGGTTAGTTGGTTTTGGTGTTCCGTGTGAACTTCACTTTGCTTGGTTTTGATTGCTCTCAAGTGTTGCCACTTGCACGATACTATCTTCCAAGGTAAAGTAAGGTTTGACGTTGCATCCCTAACCCCTACCACTTCCATATATACCACTTGGTCTTGTGAATCATGGCTAGGGACTCCGGAACCGAGGATGATCTCTATGAAGAATCCATGATGAGCCACAACGACTTCGACTCCACAAGTATAGAGGACATGATGGAGCACTACACCGACAATGGCTCCGCATGCTTTGAGGAGCCGGAGCATTGTACCTATGACGGCTCCACATGCATGGAAGACATGGAGCACGTCATCAACTATGGCTCCTCAAGCATGGAGGAGTTGGAGCTCTACGTCGACAATGGCTCCTCATGCATGGAGTACATGGAGCACTACACCGACAATGGCTCCACATGCTTGGGTGATATGGAGTACTACATCAACAATGACTCCCCAAGCATGGATGACTTCGAGTGCTACAACGACGACACCTCACCAAGCATGGAGGACATGGCGAGCTTCACCCACTTTGAGGGCTCTTCCATGAGCCATGAAGAATACCTCCATCGCTTGGAGGTGGAGGACTACTACGCCAAGCTAGCGGAGACGCATCATCAAGAAACCATGACCTTCAAGGCCAAGCGTGCCACACCAAAGGGCACCACCTAGTTCGATGATCCACCTCCAAGGCGTCAAGCGCCACCACCTACATGGCGTCATGCACCACCGTCTCCAAGGCGACGAGCCCCATCACCTCCAAGCCGTCAAGCGCCACCATCTACAAGACGCCAAGCACGACCATCTCCAAGGCGTCAAGTGCAACAACCTCCAATGCAACAAGTGCCACCACCTACAAGAAGAGTGGCGCCCCAACATCATCTTTCCAAAGAGGCGCAACGAAGCAAGAATCTTCATCGACATACATCCTCTAGAGATCATCACCAACATCAAGAGGATACAAGACGTCGTTCAAGGCATCTTCGCCATGAAGACGAAGAATACATGTTGAGCACCATCCATAATGCTCAACCAAGCTCAAGAATGCACCACCATCACAAGAAGAGTGCCAAGGACAAGGAGCATCGTCGCGAGCGTCATGTGGATGATCAAGTGCGCCATCTACATCAACCTTTGGCAAGGCAACCAATCAGGCGTGCAAACTAGGTTTGTTTTCCACCCCATACTCATGCACGGGTAATTAGTGAGGGACTACTACTCATAATTAAATGCATGCAAGCCTTATAGGGGAGGTATTGTGGGACAAATGTTTTTTTAGATTAGGCCCAGTAAACCGGGACGGAGGGAGTAGAAAAGATGCATTAAAACAATAGGTTATCTGGCCCTTCGGATGAGAAAAGAGATATCGACTGGTTCGTCTGATTGGTCGGATCATTGGTTGAACAAGAAGAGATTTCAAATAAGAACCGATGATAACTCATACATTAAGCAAAGCTATCGGAGATGAAAAGATGAGATTCTCATGTATCAAAGGGAGCCTTGCAGATATGGAGTTCAAAAAGATGTGAAGCATGATAAACGAATGATAATCCACCATAGTACCTTAAGAAACCTCTGGATTGCCAAAGATACTTGAATATGATATAGATATGATCATGGTATAACTCAAATTCACAAGAGATAACCAACCTCATTTGGAGAATTAGATTGATAGAATTAACCATATTCCACTCGTGATAAGTGTCATATAGCTATTCCAAAAACCAAATTACAATTGCAAGAATCGGATCGATGCAAGTTATGTATTTTAGCCCTAAAAGAATTTGAAGATGAAGTAAAACTTCAGGAATAGCATGGACATGCCAACAAAAGAAGATGAATAATGTATCACACACGACTAAAATGGAGTGTGGAAACATAGATGTATCAAAGAAAAGATTCCGCATTTATCGGCATTAAAATGCCAACTATGATATGGGGTGGCCCGATCTTCTCAGCAATCTCTTGTCGATGATATGGTGGATGATAGATAACTAGTGCGTAGCTATGATCTCTCTCGCTCGATCCCTGATACCAATGCAACAGCTCTTGAACCTTGTAGGATATTCACAACACCACACTCTTGCGCACGCAGCCGTGACCACGAACGGTAGTATGCAATCTACTAATTCCCAATGGAACAACAGATCACACTCAATTATATTTTGTAAATTCGAACACAGGGTAATTCCAGAGGTTCTATGAAAGAAACAACTCCAAAATATTTTAACGTGGCCTCAACCTAAAACTAGTGCGCCCCATCTATTTTTGAGTCTGGGGGTGTGGCGGCTAAGGGGGTGACCGAGTTGGTCCCACCCAACTAGGGTACAAACCGAACCAAAAATTGGGTTTGGCTCAGAGTTCTGCCGTGGCAGAGTTTGGGCATGTTTCTCTGCCAGGGCAGCCTGCCGTGGCAGAAAAGGACTCTTTTTGATGCAGCCCGTCCTGCGGACGCTACTACATCCACAACGCCAAGTCCCCAAGTCAACCAAGAAGATGGACCAGGAGCAGCCAGCTCCAGAACGAGAGCCTCCACCGTCATTGCCCCGGAGAGTCCACCAGAATCCAGCCGGAATTTCTGGCGCAGCGGGAGTGTCCGGCCTACCCTAGCCCCGTCCCGGCACGGACATTCTGTGTGCTACATCGGACTCTACCCGGACACTACCCGGAGTGTCCGGCCACCCCGTACTGTCCGGCCCACTCGACCCGGAGTGTCCGGCCTAAGTGATGGGTCTCCGTGCCAACATCTGGGCCCTTGGCCCATGTACCCCTCCACATGACGCTCGCAATAATGCTCCTTGTCCTTGGCACTCTTCTTTTGATGGTGGTGCCTTCTTGAGCTTGGTTGAGCATTATGGATGGTGCTCAACATGTATTCTCCGTCTTTATGGCGAAGATGCCTTGAACAACGTCTTGTATCCTCTTGATGTTCGCGATGATCTCTAGAGGATGTATGTCGATGAAGATTCTTGCTTCGTGGCGCCTCTTTTGGAAGATGATGTTGGGGCGCCACTCTTCTTGTAGGCGGTGGCACTTGTTGCCTTGGAGGTTGTTGCACTTGATGCCTTCGAGGTTGTGGTGCTAGCCACCTTGGAGATGGTGTGGCTTGGAGGTGATGGCGCTCGTCGCCTTGGAGATGGTGGTGCATGATGCCATGTAGGTGGTGGCACTTGACGCCTTGGAGATGGATCATCGAAGTAGGTGGTGCCCTTTGGTGTGGCACGCTTGGCCTTGAAGGTCATGGTTTCTTGATTATGCGTCTCTGCTAGCTTGGCTTAGTAGTCCTCCATCTCCAAGCGGTGGAGGTATTCTTCATGGCTCATGGAAGAGCCCTCGAAGTAGGTGAAGCTCGCCATGTCCTCCATTCTTGGTGAGGCGTCGTCATTGAAGCACTCGAAGTCATCCATGCTTGGGGAGTCATTGTTGATGTAGTACTCCATATCACCCAAGCATGTGGAGCCATTGACGGTGTAGTGCTCCATGCATGAGGATCCATTGTCGATGTAGAGCTCCAATTCCTCCATGCTTGAGGAGCCATAGTTGATGAGGTGCTCCATGTCTTCCATGCATGTGGAGCCGTCATAGGTGTAGTGCTCCGGGTCCTCAAAGCATGCGGAGCCATTGTCGGTGTAGTGCTCCATCATGTCCTCTATACTTGTGGAGCCGTAGTCGTGGTGGCTCATCATGGATTCTTCATAGATAGCATCCTCGGTTCCGGAGTCCCTAGACATGATTCACAAGACCAAGTGGTGTATATGGAAGTGGTAGGGGGGTTAGGGATGCAACGTCAAACCTTACTTTACCTTGGAAGATAGTATCATGCAAGTGGCAACACTTGAGAGTAATCAAAACCAAGCAAAGTGAAGTTCACGCGGAACACCAACTAACCACTAAAAAACACACACACACACAAAGCTTATGGTGGGTAGATATGGAAGGTGGCATGTCAAGAACCAATCCGAAATCAAGATGTTGTAATGGCAAGTAAAGAACCACGATGATCACAAAGCAAAACAAGTCAATCGACAAGAAGGAATATATACAAGGAAACACACCGTGGGATAAATGGGACTTGTGCAACACAGAAAGTGAGCTAAGAACTGATGCAGCCGATCCTACGGACGCTCCTACATCTACACCAACAAGTCCCCCAAGTGGACCCATGACTCGTGCCCGAGAGAAACTCCTACAAGCTAAGGTGAACTCTCTCCTCTCCTCGTGCCAATTTGATACCTCCTTGGATGGTGTGCTACTTCATGCAACTACCCTATGCATCATCAGGTACGAAGCTTCAACACATCACCAAGCACCCAAGGATGGAGACCAAGGAGCAGAGCATGAAGTAGAAGCCACTAGAGCTTCTCAGACCGGAGTCTCTGGTCTACGCACACCGGAGTCTCCGGTCCACCAAAGTCTCTGGCCTGAAGACCCCGGAGACTCCGGCCTACTCTCCGGTCTGACCCCTGCACTAGGCCCTGGGACAATCTGAAGGCCCCTCCGGAGGTTGGTCCGGAGACTGACCGGAATCTCCGGCCTAGACCAGAGTCTCCGGTCCACCACACCGGAGTCTCCGGTCCGACCGACGCCAGACATGAAAAGGCCTTTGGGCCTGCGGCCCACGTAACCCCTTAGTCTGTCCAGAACTTGTCTTTTATTCCTAAAGTACCCTTGTTTAAGTGGCTGGCCTATATATAGTCCCCCACCTCCATTGTAAACCCTAGGCATGATATTGGAATTAGTGGAAACCCCTTTGTGGATCTATCTAATTCTTGCCTCATGCTCCTTGACCAAGGAGCCCCAATATCCCCAAACCTCGTTGGAGTTTGCAAGGGAATCGTGAAAGATCGGGCCACCCTACACTCCATCCTCGATTTGAAAGGGAATCGTTAAAGATCGGGCCACCCTAGAGGTTCGCCCTCAACATATTGGTATCAAGAGCTTTGTTGCTCACGATTTCCCCCACAAAATTTTCTTCTATCCACCAAAAATTCGAAAATCCCCAAAAAACAGCCCAAATTTGCCTTTGGATCGATCTCTTGATTTGGAGTGTTATTTGTGGTTTTGATCCGACCAAACCTTGTCTTAGGTGTTCGTCCAGCTTTATCCTACGTTTTCCCAGCCCAATTTTGCCAATTTTTCGCGGATTTGAGGACCCAAGGCGTGGATTTCCGCTCAAGAACACGAGCAGTTCACGATCTGACTCCAGACGGAGTCTCCGGCCTGTACCCTGAAGTATCTGGCCTACACCGGAGTCTCCAGCCTATCCACACCAGAGTCTCCGGCCTGGACTGGAGTTTCCGGCCTGAAACCCCGGAATCTCCGGCCTGACGCCTAATTTTGACAGTTTTGCCTCTAATCTTGCATTGGCTAATTTCCTCTTGTTTGTTTGTGCCCGTGTGCGTGTCGTCAACTAACAACAAGCTTCCGCATTGACAACCCCTGTGCTCATCGACACCACGGCCCACGAACATCATCCCGCACCACCGACGCCAAGTTCATCATCAAAGAAGGTATAACTTGCGTCACCTTGTTAACCCCTATCTTCCTTTGTGTGTACCTATCCCATGAGAGTGGCTCATCTTGTGTTTGCTTGAGCATTGTGCATTTGTCCTTGGATAGTGAGTGTGCAATAGCAATATCAAGTGTGACTAGGTAGCATCAAGGGAGAGCAAAAAAAAGATACAAAGCAAAAGAAAAAGAAAAAGAAAAATAGTCTCCCCTTGCAAAAGAGAGTCGCAAAGCTTGTAAGCAAGAGAGAAAGAAGAGCGCCCAAGGCAAGTGCATAAATCCGTTGCTCATTTTTCCTCTTTGCAAACGAGCCACGGTCTCTCCTTGCATTGGCACGACAATGAGCTTAGTCTTCGTTAGGACATTTTGTTTGCACATTTTCATAGTCATGTCAATCCCAACTATCTCCACATGTGTGGACATAGTCATAGGTTCCCGTCACCCTTTTGAGTTGTTGACCTTCGCCTTTGACCCTTTGTTTTGTTGGATTTTACCCAGTTTTGACTATCCCTTTTCTTTTGGTTGGTTCTTTGGCATTCCACAATCCTAACCTACCACCAACAAGCTTTTGAGAGTTAGTTCTTTCTTTAGTGTGAGTTTTCTTGGCATTTCCACTTTGCACGCTTATAGCTCTCACTTGTGGTTTCTAGTTTGGTGCAATCCCCAAGGTGAGGTACAAGGCTAACACCACTATATTCCACTCCCATATACAATACTTGTGTGTCTTGCATGATGGATAGGCATGGTGAGTCGAGCCAACCACCTCCCCAAGAAGAAGATCAATGTCCGTACATGACGCACGCAAGTCACTTCATCGTTTGACAAGAGTTCCGCGATCATTGCCAAGCCCTTGAGACAAGACAAGATGAACAATTTGGCGAGACGCAAGCCGAGTTCAAGAACATCGACAACCGCTTCGATGGCCTCGAAAGGCAAATGCAAGCAATGCATCACAACTTCGGCCACCAAAATGAGTCTCTTCAATGCTCCGTCGCCGAAACAAATGACAATCTTCGACGCCTCATCGACGGAATGGCAAGACCCCGTTCACGTGCTTCAAGCTCTTCAAGTTCTTCGCGTCGTCATGCACCTCTTCAACAAGATCTACATCCAAGTGCTCCAAGACGCAATGATGCCCCCGTGGTTGAAGATGGAACCTCTTCGAACTATATACCTTCCCCACGGCACGCTGCAACGTCAAGCTATGATGGTGACCTCTCTTCAAGGCCACGAGCAAGGAAAGAAGCACACCGTCATCACGCAAGGGCACTAGTGATACAACAAGAGAAACCACAAGAAGAACCGCAAGTCTACCACCATCGACCGCGACACATACTTGACACAACAAGTGGAGACTCCAATTTAGAGATTCAAGCTCGTCATCGACGTGAAGCTCTCCAATATCCTCCTTCTCGTCATCAACGTCATGAATGTCCACA
This sequence comes from Avena eriantha, assembly GCA_910589775.1. NCBI lineage: Eukaryota > Viridiplantae > Streptophyta > Magnoliopsida > Poales > Poaceae > Avena > Avena eriantha. Next base: position 390,329,549 of record OU342743.1, read on the forward strand.
CCGACACCATGGCCATCACGAGGCGCCTCCTCCACCACAACAAAACTTGGAGCGTCAAGTGATAGAAGTTGAGCGACGCCCACCACGTCAAGAGGCTCATGACCGTGATCTTCGCCGTGAGGCCCATGTGCCTAACCAACATCACCAACCGAGGAATGAGCCTCCCCTTCGTCGTCAACCGCATCAAGAGGCTCCACACCCTCGCCACCATGAGGCCCAAGCATCTCAACCACGTCAACAACCATGCCAAGAGCAAGAGCAAGCTCCGCAACAAGGTCACGAGAACCAAGTTCCACCTCCTCAACCACAAGATCATCAACAAGCTCGTCACAACGATCGCATGGAAGATGAAGACCATCATCAACATGGCAACAATCACTACCGCGACCGCAATGAGGAAGAAACATTTGGCAACCTCAAGTTCACAATGCCCAAGTTCATCGGATCCAATGACCCCGAAGAATACCTCTCGTGGGCACTCAAAGTCGACAAGATCTTCCGCATGCATAACTATAGCAACGAGAAGATGGTCGCCATGGCTTCGCTTGAGTTTGATGATTACGCCAACCTTTGGTGGGAACAAGTTCAAGTTGCTCATGATGCAAGACAAGAGCTGCCAATCACAACTTGGCATGACATGAAGGCTCACATGAGATCCCAATTCGTCCCCGCGCACTACACGCGTGACCTCTTTAACAACCTTTAATCGCTTCGTCAAGGGACAAAGACCGTGGAAGAGTACTTCAAGGAAATGGAACTCAACTTGATTCGCGCCAACATCGATGAGCGCATGGAGCAAACTATGGCACGTTTCCTTATTGGGTTGAACCACCCAATCAAGCGCATCGTCGAGTTCCAAACATACAACACCATGGTTGAGCTTGTGCACATAGCAACAAAGGCTGAACGTCAAGTGCAAGAGGACATCAACTACAACAAGCCCAAGATGTATTTCACCTACAAGCAAGCGTCAACCGCTACGCCAACAACCTTCAATGGCAGCTCCTCAAGTACCTCCAAGCCTTCCTTCAAGCCCACACTCCCTCAAGGAAAACTGCCCCCAAGTGGCAAGCAAGCAAAGAGTGATATACCTTTCAACAGTGAATGCTACAAGTGTGGAGGCAAAGGACACAAGTCGGCCGAATGTGGAAACAAGAAAGTCTTGTTCATCCATGACAATGGTGATGAAGAGTACTTGAGTGAAGATGAGTTTGATGCTCGTGTCAAGGAAGCAATGGCAAGGCAACGAGTGGAAGATGATCAAGAACTACTAATGTGTGAGCATGACACAAGTCCATCGCTTATCGTCACAAGGATCTTGACCACTCAAGCACAAGAGCATGAAGACCAACGCTCCAATATCTTCCAAACACGCGCCGACATCAATGGCAAATCTATCAAGGTGATCATTGACGGAGGGAGTTGCCACAACCTTGCTAGCACCGAGTTGTGTGAGAATCTCAACCTCACCCTCCATCCGCACAAGCACCCCTACCACGTGCAATGGCTAAGTGACCAAGGGTCCGTAAAGATCAAATATACCGTATCGGTCTCCTTCGCCATTGGTCCTTACAAAGATACAGTGGAGTGTGATGTGGTTCCTATGACAGTTTGCCACATGCTTCTTGGTGACCGTGGCAATTTGACAAGGCTGCTCAACATGATGGTCGCACCAATGTATACACCTTCAAATGGCTCAACAAAACATGTGTTTTGCAACCGATGACTCCTAGCCAAATAATTGCGGACAATGCAAAGGCTTTAGCGAGGGCACAAAGCACAACACCTACTTGTGAGAAGAGCGGTGAGAGAGAGAACCACCTCATAGGGAGTGAGAGCCACAAGCCAAACTCGAGTGGAAAAACTAAGAGTGTTCTCCTTGCCACCAAAAGTGAGATGAGAGATGTTCGGAACAACCCATTCATATTGCACTATGTCCTCCTTTGCAAGGGACTAGCGCAAGGAACTAATGAATTAACCAATGTTACTCCATCTTTGATGAGTGTTTTGCAGGAATTCAAGGATGTGTTCCCCGAAGAGCTTCCACATGGACTACCTCCTCTTCGCGACATCGAACATCGCATTGACCTCATCCCCGGCGCACTACTTCCCAACCGCGCCGCCTACCGCAGGAACCTAGAGGAGATGAAGGAGATCGAACGTCAAATCAACCAACTCGTCTCCAAAGGTTTGATCCAAGTTAGCACTAGTCCAAGTGTCGTACCCGTGATTCTTGTTCCAAAGACGGATGATACGTTACGGTTATGCATGGACTACCGTCCAATCAATTCTATCACCATGCGTTATCGACATCTTATACCACGTCTTGATGACATGCTTGATGAGTTGTGTCGAGCCACTATTTTTTCGAAAATTTATCTTTGTAGTGGTTACCATCAAATACGCATGGCTGAACGTGATGAGTGGAAAACCGCCTTCAAGACCAAACTTGGTCTCTATGAATGGTTGGTCATGCCCTTTGGTTTATCGAATGCCCCATCCACCTTCATGCGCCTTATGAATCACATCTTGTGTTCTCTCATTGGAAAAAGTGTTGTTGTCTATTTCGATGATATTCTTGTTTATAGCAAATCACTTGAGGACCATATAACACATGTCAAGGAAGTTTTGCAAATCCTTCGACATGAAAAGCTTTATGCTAATCTTCCCAAGTGCACTTTTGCTAAAGACAAGTTGATTTTTCTTGGATTTGTTGTTTCTTCGAAGGGAATTGAAGTTGATGTTTCCAAGGTAAAGGACATACGAGATTGGCCCATCCCAACAAATGTGAGTGAACTCCGAAGTTTTCATGGGTTGGCCGGTTTCTATCGTCGCTTTGTGAAAGACTCTTCGACCATTGCTTGTCCCCTCAATGAATTGACCAAAAAGAATGTCACCTTTATGTGGGGCAAAGCACAACAAAAAGCTTTTGATGAAGTTAAAAGGAGGCTCACCGAAGCACCTCTTCTTGCTTTACCAGATTACACAAAAACTTTTGAGATAGTGTGATGCTAGTGGTATTGGCATTGGAGGAGTCCTTATGCAAAACAGACGTCCTATAGCCTACCATAGCGAAAAACTCGATGGTGCTCGCCTTAATTATCCAATTTATGACAAAGAGCTTTTTGCCTTAGTTCGTGTCCTTCAAGTTTGGCAACACTACCTATGGCCCAAGGAATTTATCATACATTCTGACCATGAGTCCTTGAAATATCTCAAAGGCCAAGCCAACTTGAGTAAGAGACACGCTAAGTGGGTTGAGTTCGTGGAGTCTTTCCCGTACATAGTCAAGTATAAGAAGCGCAAAGATAATGTAGTTGCGGATGCTTTGTCTTGCAAGCACACAAGCCTTCTTACGAGACTTGAAATCAACGTGTTGGGTCTTGAGGAAATAAAATCTTTGTACGCTTCCGACCCATTCTTTGAACCAATTTTCGCAAAGTGCTCCAATGACAAAGGAGTTGATGATTTCTATTTGCATAAGGGCTTTCTATTTAAACAAAACAAGCTATGCATTCCGAAGTCGTCGCTTCAACTTTTGCTTCTCCAAGAATATCATGGTGGAGGCCTTATGGGTCACTTTGGTCGCGACAAGACATTGGACATGCTCTCCAATCATTACTTTTGGCCCAAGATGAAGCGTGACGTGGAGTGCTACTTTCAACGATGCACGACATGTGTTCAAGCTAAGTCACAAGCTAACCCTTATGGTCTTTATATGCCATTGCCTATTCCTCATACACCTTGGTCCGACATTAGCATGGATTTCGTGTTAGGATTGCCTAGATCCAAGCATGGTCATGATTTTATATTTGTTGTTGTGGATCGATTTTCCAAAATGGCACACTTCATACATAAGACCGACGATGCTTCACATGTTGCAAATCTGTTTTTCAGGGAAATCGTCCGTCTTCACGGTGTGCCAAGAACAATCGTCTTCGACCGCGACGTCAAATTCATGAGCAACTTATGGAAGACCCTCATGGCCAAGCTCGGCGTCAAGCTACTCTTTTCATCCGCATCGCATCCCCAAACTGATGGCCAAACCGAAGTTGTCAACCGAAACCTCGGGACTCTCCTTCGTGTGTTGATCAAGAAGAACTTGAAGGATTGGGAGGCATGCATTCCCCACGCCGAGTTCGCCTACAACCGTGCCAAGCACTCAATAACAAAGATGAGTCCATTCATGACCGTCTATGGTTTCGAGCCCCTCACCGCGCTCAACATCCTACCACTACCTCTCCATGAGCGCACGAAAATGGACGTCCAGAAACGCGCACAAGCTATGAAGAAACTTCATGAAGAAACAAGAGCTACTATCGAACAACAAGTCCTTCGCCAAGATTCAAGGTTAAACAAGGACAAGAAGGAGATGATCTTTGAAGAAGGTGACCTTGTGTGGATACACCCAAGCAAAGACCATTTCCCCAAGGAACGTGACTCCAAGCTCAAGCCAAGAGGAGATGGTCCCTTCAAGGTCCTCAAAAGAATCAACAACAACACCTACATCATCGACATACCGACCTCCAAGTACCTTGCAATCAATACATTGAATGTCAAGGATCTCTCACCCTACCATGGAGATGTTCAAGATGATAACCATGAAGATTCGACGACGACTCTTTCCCAAGGGGGGGAGCTGATGCAGCCCATCCTACAGATGCTCCTACATCTACACCAACAAGTCCCCCAAGTGGACCCATGACTCGTGCCTGAGCCAAACTCCTGCAAGCTAACGTGAACTCGCTCCTCTCCTCGTGCCAATTTGATACCTCCTTAGATGGTATGCTACTTCATGCAACTACCCTATGCATCATGAGGTACGAAGCTTCGACACATCACCAAGCACCCAAGGATGGAGACAAGGAGCAGAGCGTGAAGCAGAAGCCGCTGGTGCTGATCAGATCGGAGTCTCCGGTCTGCGCACACCGGAGTCTCTGGTCCACCAAAGTCTCCGGCTTGAAGTCCCCGGAGACTCCGGCCCACTCTCCGGTCTGACGCCTGCACCGGGCCCTAGGACAATCTGAAGGCCCCTCCGGAGGCTGGTCCGGAGACTGACCAGAATCTCCAACCTAGACCGGAGTCTCCGGTCCACCACACCAGAGTCTTCGGTCCGACCGACGCCAGACATGAAAAGGCCTTTGGGCCTGCGGCCCATGTACCCCCTTAGTCCTTCTAGAACTTGTCTTTTATTCCTAAAGTACCCTTGTTTAAGTGGCTGGCCTATATATAGTCCCCCACCTCCATTGTAAACCCTAGGCATGATATTGGAATTAGTGGAAACCCCTTTGTGGATCTACCTAATTCTTGCCTCATGCTCCTTGACCAAGGAGCACCAATATCCCCAAACCTCGTTGGAGTTTGCAACGTGCCTCTGCGTTGTACAAGGCCTAGGCATCGGAGTCCCTTTGCCTAGACGTCAAGACCTCACCGAGTCTCCCATCTCACTGTGCCGGTTCGAGAGAGAGTCCTCCGCCCGACGCCGATCCTAGGGATTGCGCTGGACCGGTCACCGTCGGCGTGAGCTATTGGTGTGTATCGTGGTTATGTGTGTGTGTTCATCGCGTTTGCGTGCGTTCATCGTGTTCATCCTTCCCTCCTCTCCCCACACTTCATCCTCGATTTGAAAGGGAATCGTGAAAGATCGGGTAGAGGTTCGCCCTCAACAAGAACCAAATGATTACCTAGCGAATACTATAAGCTCGTGTCGCACAAGTGCAAGGAGAGACGCTAGTTCGATTCCAATAAAGTTGGTGGGCTACAAGATATGCGCAATAAGTACCACCTATTTGATGTTCATCGAGCTTGCGCTTCCTATTCTATGAGGCACTTGTTTCTTTCTTTTTCTTTTTCTTCTTTTTCTTTTTCTATTTTTTTCTCTTTTTCTTTTCTTTTTCACTTGCCCCTTCCTTGTGCCAACAACTATACAAGATAACTATATGAGATAGCGTGCTCACAACTTTAGCTCGGAATTCTACAACGTATCAAATGTGCATAGCCCAAGCAATCATAGGAGGAACTAGTCTCAATAGGTGTTTGTTGAACGCAAAGATAGTGCAGCTCACAAAGGGAAGCAACTGGGGAGAAGACGCGGAATGTTTATACCTTTCGTCGTCGATCTTCACCCTTTATTGGTGGATTCCGCCTTGCTCACGGAATTTGGATGGGGTAGATAGCATGAACCACGAATGTTCTTGGGTGGCCCGATCTTCACGGATCTCGTGGTCAAATCGATGGGAAAGCGAGGGGAAGGGGAGAAGGTAGCGGAAGCAGACGCACACCTCGCGAAGAACACGATGAACACACGCAAAACACACACGATACAAGGCCGATTGCTCTCACCGGTGGCCACCGGTCCGATTGAATCCTCGCAAGGAGAGATCGGTCAACGTGCCCCGTCAATCCCAAGCGGAGAGGGAAGAACACCTTGGAGAGGGTCTTGACGTCTTGGCAAAGGGACACCGATGCCAAGGCCTTGTAAAACGAGGGAGGCGCGATGCAAACTCCAACGAGGTGGTGACGATAGTCGATCCCCTTTGGTAGAAGGGGATGAGGCAAAACTAGAGATTCCACAAAGGGGTTTTATTTAGTCTATCATCTATGCCCTAGGGTTACATGAGGGGGTGGGGCACTATATATAGGCCAGCCACTAGTTTAAGGGTACTTTAGGAATAAAAGGGGAAAGTCTAGGCGGACTCAGGGGTACATGGGCCAAACACCCAGCTGGCAGTGCGCAGGTCCATACGCTTAGGCCGGAGACTCCGGTGTGGGGTCCGGAGACTCCGGTGTGTGCTAGAGAATCCGGTGTGGGCCAGAGACTCCGGTCTATCTCGGGTGTCGTCTCTGGAGTGGCAGACAAACTGTCCTCGAGCTCGATCTAGGGGGCGGTCCGGATATTGGTCCGGAGACTCCGGGGTCTGCAGGCCAGAGACTTCGGTGTGGCCAGAGACTCCGGTGTGCGCTGGCCGAAGACTCTGGTGCTCCAGCTGCTGCTTCTTCCGTCTTCTCTTCCAAGCCTCTGTCTTGTCGTGCTTGGTGCTCCAGGCTTCCTCCCATGCCTCCGTACTTGTTGGTGTGAACCTATCATTGATATGGGACGGAGTATGAAGTAGTATACCATTCAAGAGGGTAGGAAGTGGGTTCGCATAGAGGAACGGATTCACCTTTGGAGTCCATGACGACTTGGCATAAGTTGGAGACCATGACGTGGTAATGACCGAAGGTCGGGCTACATCGGTTTGTTAGCACATAACACAAACCCATCATTGATGACGAATTTGTTCCAAGTTCTACCCTCTAGACAATGTTGCAAAACATCTTTAAATTCGGCATCTTTCACATATTGTTCTTTAATAGTTTCCAATCCAAAGATTTTGAAGTCAAGTTGACATAACATGATATAACGACGTGACAAAGCATCAACAATAATATTATCTTTACCCTTTTTGTGTTTAATAACTTAAGGAAAAGATTCAATGAATTCGACCCACTTTGCATGACGTTTATTCAACTTAGCTTGACTACGAATATGCTTCAAAGATTCATGATCAAAATGTATAACAAATTCTTTACGCCATAAATAATGTTGCCAAGTTTGTAATGTCCGAACAAGAGCATATAATTACTTATCAGAAGTAGAATAGTTCAAAGTAGCTCCACTCAATTTCTCACTGAAATATGCAGCAGGTTTTCCCTCTTGTAACAACACTCCTCCCAAACCAATTCCACTAGCATCACATTCCAACTCAAAGGTCTTATTAAAATCAGGCAGTTGGAGTAAAGGAGCATGTGTAAGCTTATCTTTGAGTAGCACGAAGGCTTCTTGTTGTGCATCGCCCCAAACAAAGGGCACATCTTTCTTAGTAAGCTCGTTCAGCGGTGCTGCAATGGAACCAAAATCTTTGACAAAGCGCCTATAAAATCCAGCGAGGCCAAGGAAGCTCCTCACTTGTGTGACTGTTTTGGGTTGTGGCCAACTCGAAATTGCTTCAATCTTGGCAGGATCAACTTCAGTACCCTGTGCTTGTAACAACATAGCCAAGAAATCAACTATATCTGTGCAAAAGGTGCACTTCGCAATGTTACCAAACAAACGTGCAGCACGTAAAGCATCAAAAACAGCACGTAAATGTTCTTCTACAGATTTGCTATATATCAATATATCATGAAAATATACCACCACAAAATGTCCAATAAAAGCACGTAAAACTTCATTCATTAATCTCATGAAAGTGATGGGAGCATTAGTTAAACCAAAGGGCATAACTAACCACTCATATAGGCCAAATTTAGTTTAAATGCAGTTTTCCATTCATCTCCTAACTTCATACGAATCTGGTGGTAACCACTACGCAAATCAACCTTAGAGAACATGGTACAGCCACTCAATTCATCAAGCATGTCATCTAAACGAGGAATAGGATGATGATATCGAATAGTAATATTATTGATTGCTCTACAATCAGTACACATGCGTGAAGAACCATCTTTCTTTGGTACCGAAATAATAGGAACAACACATGGACTAAGAGACTCACGAATATGACCCTTGTCAAGAAGTTCTTGAATTTGTCGCTGAATCTCTTTCGTCTCCTCTGGATTGGTACGATATGGCACACGGTCGGGCAAAGATGCTCCAGGAATCAAATCAATTTGGTGCTCAATTCCACGAATAGGTGGCAATCCTGGAGGTACATCTTGTGGGAAAATGTCCTCATACTCCTGCAAAATGCTAGCAATAGTAGGTGGCAACGAAGGAGGAATCTCCTCAGCCGAAAACAACACTTCTTTGCAAATGATAGCATAACATGCAGTAGTACTCACTTCAATTTCAGAAATATCAGATTTGCTAGCAAGCAAACAAGTACTTTTCAAACGAATTTCATTAGCATGTTTTGGATCAGATTTAGAAGTACATGGAGAAGGCGTAAGTTCCTTAGCAACAATCTGATTTTCTCTCAGCTTTTCCCCTCATTATGTGCTCTACTAGCTCTAGCAAGATCATCTTTTAAAATACTTTCAGGAGACATGGGAAGTAACACCATTTTCTTATCATTATGAACAAGAGAATACTGATTTGTGCTACCATAGTGTATAGAATTTGTATCAAATTGCCATGGTCTACCAAGTAAAAGAGCACATGCTTGCATAGGAACAACATCACACTCAACATAATCAGCATATGCAGCAATAGTAAAATGCACACGAACTGTACGTGTTACCTTAACCTTGCCGCTGTTATTAAACCATTGAATGTGATATGGACGAGGATGGGGTCGTGTTGTAAGAGAAAGATTTTCAACCATCTCCATGCTCGCCAAGTTGTTGCAGCTCCCTCCATCAATAATAATGCGAATACAGCGATCTTTAACCACACCCTTGGTATGTTTTTAGGCCAGTTTAGAGGGGAGGACGCCACAACCCTCATATAAACCTCCGTAGCCATCACGAGTTAGGGTTTAGACCACGTTAAAATATTTTGGAGTTGTTTCTTTCATAGAACATCTGGAATTACCCTGTGTTCGAATCTGCCAACTATAATTGAGTGTGATCTGTTCTTCCATTGGGAATTAGTAGATTGCATACTACCGTTCGTGGTCACGGCTGCGTGCGCAAGAGTGTGGTGTTGTGAATATCCTACAAGGTTCGAGATCTGTTGCGCTGGTATCAGGGATCGAGCGGGAGAGATCATAGCTACGCACTAGTTATCTATCATCCACCATCATCATCGCCATCCGCTTACTGAGAAGATCGGGCCACCCCATATCATCTTGGTATCAGAGCGCTGGGTTTACTCGGTGAGCAATATCATCTTGGTATCAGATTTCCTCATTGCGTCGTAGTGCGCCTGCCTCCCGCTCCTCCCTCGCGCACTTGTTGATATTGGAAATCAGCGCTTGTCCTTCTTGCTGCAACTCTCCTCCTCCTTGCGCAACACTTGTGTTATCAATAAACCTGATCATACAAAGATGCATAGACTTAGGTAGTATAAAGTTCTCATTAAGTAAAACATCAGGTTCAATTAGGAATAAATTCACCTGATAGTCATTATTGATTTGACTCAATATTTCCTTCCAGTTCAGGTAGTCAGAATCATCATAATCCATGTATATATCCTCATCAGTAACAGGATATCAAGTACAACAAGCCCAAGACGTACTTCACCTACAAGCAAGCTTCAACCGCTACACCAACAAATTTCAATGGAAGCTCCTCAAGTACCTCCAAGCCTTCATTCAAGCCCACACTTCCTCAAGCAAAACTGCCCCCAAGTGGCAAGCAAGCAAAGAGTGATACACCTTTCAACGGTGAATGCTACAAGTGTGGAGGTAAAGGCCACAAGTCGGCCGAATGTGGAAACAAGAAAGTCTTGTTCATCCATGACAATGGTGATGAAGAGTACTTGACTGAAGATGAGTTTCATGCCCGTGTCAAGGAAGCAATGGCAAGGCAACGAGTGGAAGATGATCAAGAACTCCTCATGTGTGAACATGACGCAAGTCCATCGCTTGTCGTCACAAGGATCTTGACCACTCAAGCACAAGAGCATAAAGACCAACGCTCCAATATCTTCCAAACACGAGCCGGCATCAATGGAAAATCTATCAAGGTGATCATTGACGGAGGGAGTTGTCACAACCTTGCTAGCACCGAGTTGTGTGAGAAGCTCGACCTCACCCTCCATCCACACAAGCACCCCTACCACGTGCAATGGCTAAGTGACCAAGGGTCCGTGAAGATCAAGCATACCGTATCGGTCTCCTTCGCCATTGGTCCTTACAAAGATACGGTGGAGTATGATGTGGTTCCTATGACAGTTTGCCACATGCTTCTTGGTCGACCGTGGCAATTTGACAAGGCTGCTCAACATGATGGTCGCACCAATGTATACACCTTAAAATGGCTCAACAAAACATGTGTTTTGCAATCGATGACTCCTAGCCAAATAATTGCGGACAATGCAAAGGCTTTAGCGAGGGCGCAAAGCACAACACCTACTTGTGAGAAGAGCGGTGAGAGAGAGAACCACCTCATAGTGAGTGAGAGCCACAAGCCAAATTCGAGTGGAAAAACTAAGAGTGTTCTCCTTGCCACCAAAAGTGAGATGAGAGATGTTCGGAACAACCCATCCATCTTGCACTATGTCCTCCTTTGCAAGGGACTAGTGCAAGGAACTAATGAATTAACCATTGTTCCTCCATCTTTGATGAGTGTTTTGCAGGAATTCAAGGATGTGTTCCCCGAAGAACTCCCACATGGACTACCTCCTCTTCACGGCATCGAACATCGCATTGACCTCATCCCCGGTGCACCACTTCCCAACCGCGCCGCCTACCGCATGAACCCGGAGGAGACGAAGGAGATCGAACGTCAAATCAACCAAGTCGTCTCCAAAAGTTTGATCCAAGTTAGCATAGTCCAAGTGCCGTACCCGTAATTCTTGTTCCAAAGACGGATGATACGTTACGGTTATGCATGGACTGTCGTCCAATCAATGCTATCACCGTGCGTTATCGACATACCATACCACATCTCGATGACATGCTTGATGAGTTGTGTGGAGCCAATATTTTTTCGAAAATTGATCTTCGTAGTGGTTACCATCAAATACGCATGGCTAAAGGTGATGAGTGGAAAACCGCCTTCAAGACCAAACTTGGTCTCTATGAATGGTTGGTTATGCCCTTTGGTTTATCAAATGACCCATCCACCTTCATGCACCTTATGAATCACAACTTGCGTTCTCTCATTGGAAAAAGTGTTGTTGTCTATTTTGATGATATTCTTGTTTATACCAAATCACTTGAGGACCATATAACACATGCCAAGGAAGTTTTGCAAATCCTTCGACATGAAAAGCTTTATGCTAATCTTCCCAAGTGCACTTTTGCTAAAGACAAGTTGATTTTTCTTGGATTTGTCGTTTCTTCGAAGGGAATTGAAGTTGATGTTTCCAAGGTAAAGGACATACGAGATTGGCCCATCCCAACAAACGTGAGTGAACTCCGAAGTTTTCATGGGTTGGCCAGTTTCTATCATCGCTTTGTGAAAGACTTTTCAACCATTGCTTGTCCCTTTAATGAATTGACCAAAAAGAATGTCACCTTCGTCTGGGGCAAAGCACAACAAAAAGCTTTTGATGAACTTAAAAAGAGGCTCACCGAAGCAACACTTTTGAGATAGAGTGTGATGCTAGTGGTATTGGCATTGGATGAGTCCTTATGCAAAACGGACATCCTATAGCCTACCATAGCGAGAAACTTGATGGTGCTCGCCTTAACTATCCGATTTATGACAAAGAGCTTTTTGCCTTAGTTCGTGTCCTTCAAGTTTGGCAACACTACCTTTGGCCCAAGGAATTTATCATACATTCCGACCACGAGTCGTTGAAATATCTCAAAGGCCAAGCTAACTTGAGCAAGAGACACACTAAGTGGGTTGAATTCATGGAGTCTTTTCAGTACATTGTCAAGTATAAGAAGGGCAAAGATAATGTAGTTGCGGACGCATTGTCTCGCAAACATACAAGCCTTCTTACAAGACTTGAAGTCAACTTGTTGGGACTTGAGGAAATAAAATCTTTGTATGCTTCCGATCCGTTCTTTGAACCAATTTTTGCAAAGTGCTCTAATGACAAAGGAGTTGATGATTTCCATTTGCATGAGGGCTTTCTATTTAAACAAAACAAGCTATGCATTCCAAAGTCGTCGCTTCAACTTTTGCTTCTCCAAGAATCTCATGGTGGAGGCCTCATGGGTCACTTTGGCCGTAACAAGACATTGGACATGCTCTCCACTCAGTAATTTTTGCCCAAGATGAAGCACGACGTGGAGCGCTACATTCAACGATGCACGACATGTGTTCAAGCTAAGTCGCAAGCTAACCCTTATGGTCTTTATATGCCATTGCCTATTCCTCATACCCCTTGGTCAAACATTAGCATGGATTTCGTGTTAGGACTACCTAGATCTAAGGATGGTCATGATTCTATATTTGTTGTTGTGGATCGCTTTTCCAAAATGGCACACTTCATACCGTGCCATAAGACCGACGATGCTTCACATGTTGCAAATCTGTTTTTCAGGGAAATCATCCGTCTACATGGTGTGCCATGAACAATTGTCTCCGACCGCGACGTCAAATTCATGAGCTACTTATGGAAGACCCTCATGGCCAAGCTCGGCGTCAAGCTCCTCTTTTCATCCGCCTCGCATCCTCAAACTGATGGCCAAACCGAAGTTGTCAACCGAAGCCTCGGAACACTCCTTCGCATGTTGATCAAGAAAAACCTGAAGGATTGGGAGGAATGCATTCCACACGCTGAGTTCGCCTACAATCGAGCCAAGCAATCATCAACCAAGATGAGTCCATTCATGATCGTCTATGATTTCGAGCCCCTCACCGCGCTCGACATCCTACCACTACCTCTCCATGAGCGCACGGACATGGACGTCGAGAAGCATGCACAAGCTATGAAGACGCTTCATGAAGAAACAAGAGCTACTATCGAACAACAAGTCCTTCACCAAGCTTCAAGGTTAAATAAGGACAAGAAGGAGCTGATCTTTGAAGAAGGTGACCTTGTGTGGATACACCTAAGCAAAGACCGCTTCCCCAAGGAACATAACTCCAAGCTCAAGCGAAGAGGAGATGGTCCCTTCAAGGTCATCAAAAGAATCAACAACAACGCCTACATCATCAACATACCGACCTCCAAGTACCTTGCAAGAAATACGTTCAATGGCAAGGACCTTTCACCCTACCATGGAGATGTTCAAGATGATAGCCATGAAGAGTCGAGGACGATTCATTCCCAGGGGGGGCAGCTGATGCGGCCCGTCCTAGGGACGCTCCTACATCTACACCAACAAGTACCCCCAAGTGGACCCATGACTCGTCCCGAGCTAAACTCCTACAAGCTAAGGTGAACTCGCTCCTCTCCTTGTGCCAATTTGATACCTCCTTGGATGGTATGCTACTTCATGCAACTACCCTATGCATCATCAGGTACGAAGCTTCGACACATCACCAAGCACCCAAGGATGGAGAACAATGAGCAGAGCATGAAGCAGGAGCCGCCGGAGCTGCTCAGACCAGAGTCTCCCGTCTGCGCACACCGGAGTCTCCGGTCCGCCAAAGTCTCCGGCCTGAAGACACCGGAGTCTTTGGCCCCACCTCTGGTCTGCCCCTAGAACCGGGCCCTGGGACAATCTGAATGCCCCTCCGGAGGCTGGTCCGGAGGCTACACCGGATTCTTCGGTCCAGACCGGAGTCTCCGGTCCACCACACCGGAGTCTTCGGACCGACCATCGCCAGGCATGAAAAGGCCTTTGGGCCTGCGGCCCATCCCTTAGTCCGTCCAGAACTTATCTTTTATTCCTAAAGTACCCCTGTTTAAGTGGCTGGCCTATATAGTCCCCCACCTCCATTGTAAACCCTAGGCATGATATTGGAATTAGTGGAAACCCCTTTGTGGATCTATCTAATTCTTGCCTCATGCTCCTTGACTAGGAGCACCAATATCCCCAAACCTCGTTGGATTTTGCATCGTGCCTCTGTGTTGTACAAGGCCTAGGCATCGGTGTCCCTTTGCCTAGATGTCAAGATCTCACCGATTCTCCCATCTCGCCGTGCCGGTTCGAGAAAGAGTCATCCGCCGGACGCTGATCCTAGGGATTGCGCTGGACCGGTCACTGCCGGCGTGAGCTATTGGTGTGTATCGTGGTTTTGTGTGTGTGTGTGTGTTCATCGCGTTCCTCTTGGGTGTGTTCATCGTTTTCATCCTCCCCTCCTCTTCCGGCACTCCGTCCTCGATTTGAAAGGGAATGGTGAAAGATCAGACAACCCTAGAGGTTTCCCCTCAACAAAGTTTCTCAGTATGGTAGGCAATAGGACGTCTGTTTTGCATAAGGACTCCTCTAATGCCAATACCGCTAGTGTCATACTCTATCTCAAAAGTTTTTGTGACATCCGGTAACGCAATAATAGGTGCTTTGGTGAGCCTCTTTTTAAGTTCATCAAAAGTTTTTTGCTGTGCTTTGCCCCAAACGAAGGTGACATTCTTTTTGGTCAACTTTTTGAGAGGTCAAGCAATGGTTCAAAAGTCTTTCACAAAGCAACGATAGAAACCAACCAACCCATGAAAACTTCAGAGTTCACTCACATTTATGGGGACAGGCCAATCTCGTATGTCCTTTACCTTCGAAACATCAACTTCAATGCCCTTCGAAGAAAGGACAAATCCAAGAAAAATCAACTTGTCTTTAGCAAATGTGCACTTGGGAAGATTAGAATATAGATTTTCATGTCAAAGGATTTGCAAAACCTCCTTGACATGTGTAACATGTTCCTCAAGCGACTTGCTATAAACAAGTATATCATCGAAATAAACAATGACACTCTTGCCAATGAGAGAACGCAAAATATGGTTCATGAGGCACATGAAGGTGGATGGGGCATTAGATAAGCCAAAGGGCATAACCAACCATTCATAGAGACCAAGTGTGGTCTTGAAGGTGGTTTTCCACTCATCACCTTCCGCCATGCGTATTTGATGGTAACCACTACGGAGGTCAATTTTCGAGAAAATAGTGGGTCCACACAACTCGTCAAGCATGTGATATAGGATGTCGATAACGCATGGTGATAGCATTAATTGGACGATAGTCCATGCATAACCGCAACATATCATCCATTTTTGGAACAAGAATCACGGGTACCGCGCTCGGTTTAGTGCTAACTTGGATCAAACCTTTGGAGACGAGTGGGTTGATTTGACGTTCGATCTCCTTCATATCCTCCGAGTTCGTGTGGTAGGCGGCGCGGTTTGGAAGAGGTGCGTCGGGTATGAGGTCAATGCGATGCTCGATTCCATGAAGAGGAGGTAGTCCATGTGGGAGATCTTCGGGGAACACATCCTTGAATTCCTGCAAAACAATCATCAAAGATGGAGGAATATTTGTCAAGTCATTAGTTCATTGTGCTAGTCCCTTGCAAATGAGGACATAGTGCAAGATGGATGGGTTGTTCCTCACATCTCTCATCTCACTTTTGGTTGCAAGGAGAACACTCTTAGTTTTTCCACTCAAGTTAGGCTTGTTGCTCTCACTCACTATGAGGTGGTTCTCTCTCTCTCACCACTCCTCTCACAAGAAGGTGTTGTGTTTTGCACCCTTGCTAAAGCCTTTGCATTGTCCACAATTATTTGGCTAGGAGTTATTGGTTGCAAAACACATGTCTTGTTAAGCCATTTGAAGATATATACATTTGTGCGACCATCATGTAGATCACCTTGGTCGAATTGCCATGGTCGACCAAGAAATATGTGGCAAACCGTCATTGGAACCACATCACACTCCACCGTGTATTTGTATGGGCTAATAGAGAATGTTACCGAGACGATGTGCTTGATCTTCACGGACCCTTGGTCACTTAGCCATTGGACATGTAGGGGTGCTTGTGAGGTTGGAGGGTGAGGTTCAGATTCTCACACAACTTGGTGCTAGCAAGGTTGTGGCAACTCCCTCCATTGATGTTCACCTTGATAGATTTCCCATTGTATCTTAGAGCACTTGGATTATGATCTTGACGAAGAGGAGAATGGTGACGCGACGAGCTTGACGAGATTGATGCATGGGAGCGCGTTCTTGTCATTCTGTCGATGAGGAGTCGAAGCTTGTCATTTGTTTCACTGATGTTGCGTTGAAGCGCTTCATTTTGATGGCCAAAGTTGTGTTGCATTGCATGCATTTGTCTTTCAAGGCCATCGAAGCAGTTTTCGATTTTCTTGAACTTGGCTTGCGTCTCACGGAATTGTTCATCTTGTCGCGTCTCAAGCGCTTGACAACGATCACGGAACTCATGTCGGATGATGTAGTGGCTTGCGTGCGTCATGTACATGCCTTGTTCTTCTTCTTGGGGAGGTGGTTGCCTCGACTCACCGTGCCTATCCATCATGCAAAACACACAAGGATTGTATATGGAAGTGGAATATGGTGGTGTTAGCCTTTTACCTCACCTTAGGGATTGCACCAAACTAGAAACAACAAGTGAGAGCTATTAGCTTGCAAAGTGAAATCACAAACAAAGCTCAACACTAAAGGAAGAACTAACTCTCAAATGATTTTGGTGGTAGGTTAGGATTGTGGAATGCCAAAGAACCAACCAAAAGAAAAGGGATAGAAGAAAATTTTGTGGGGGAATTCATGTTTAACGAAGCTTTTGATACCAATATGTTGAGGGCTAACCTCTTGGGTGGCCTGATCTTTCACGAATCCCTTTCAAATCGAGGGAGAGTGCGGGGGAAGGAGAGGGTGGATGAACATGACGAACTAACGCATGAAGAAAACGATGAACTCACACACACAAAACCTTGATACAAGCCAATAGCTCACGCCGGCGGCGACTGGTCTGATGCAATCCGAGGATCGGTTTCGGGCGGAGTGCTCTCTCTCGAACCAGCACGGCGAGTAGGGAGTCTCGATGAGATCTTGACATCTTGGCAAAGGAACTCTGATGCCAAGGCCTTGTACAAAGAGGGAGGCACGATGCAAACTCCAACGAGGTTTGTGATATTTGGTGCTCCTCTATCAAAGGAGCATGAGGCAAGAACTAGATAGATCAACAAGGGGTGTCCACTAATTCCAAATATCAAGCCTAGGGTTTACAATAGAGGTGGGGGACTATATATAGACCATCCACTAATTCAGGAGTACTTTGGGAATAAAAGATAAGTTCTGGACGGACTAAGGGGTACATGGGCCGAAGGCCTAAAGGCTTTTACATGCCTAGCAGCGCTCGGTCCGGAGACTCCGATGTAGTAGTCCGGAGACTCCAGTCTAGGATGGAGATTCTGGTCTGTCTCCGGTCCGTTTCCGGAGGGGGTATCAGACTGTCCTCGAGCCTCTATCCAGAGGCTGGTCTGGAGACCTGGCCGGAGACTCCGGTGCGCTAGTCTGAAGATTCCGGTCTGCCAGACCAGAGACTCCGGTGTGAGAGCTCCAGCAACTTCTTCTTCTTGGCTTGCTCCTTGTACTCTATCCATAGGGACTTGGTGATGCATTGGGGCTTCATAACTGAGAATGCATAGTGTATTTGCATGAAGTAGCAAACCATCCAAGGATGTATCAACGTCACATGAGGAGAGGAGCAAATTCACCTTAGCTTGGAGAAGCTTGGCTCGGGCACGAGTAAAGGGTCCACTTGGGGGACCTGGTGGTGTAGATGTAGGAGCATCCGTAGGATAGGCTGCATCAAATCTCTTCATGGCAATCAGTGACACTGTGGCCATTGGACGCTTTCTCTTCTCTAGCAACGTTCCGATTGTCCCTCCCGATGAGTTCTGGATCCCGGGGAAGACGAACTCCACCCGCTGCTCCATTGTTTCAATCCGGGACACCCATATCTTCATCAGCAAAACTGACTCGGGTCCTAGCTCTTAGGAAGTCGGAAACACGTCAAGCCCCTGAACGTACCACCTCCGGGCAGGACATGTTCGCGGAAGGATTGGGCTCGGATCTCGCTTCGAAGTTTGCCAGCTCAAATTAAGAAAAATCAAGGCCCACCCAAACCGACCTTGTGCAGGATATAACAGTGGAAGGACCCCACAGATCCACTTGGCTTCCCCGAGTGTTCGAGAAGCGGAGGTCAGACTTTGTCAGCGTCGTCACCATCTTTGATACGGATCAAGCCGATGATCCTTGATTTTGTCCGGAGGCCTGCAACTAGTCGGTTAGATAGACCCAAAGCGAACACATAACGGACTCGAACCTAACATAGACTCGGACTCAATAACATAGCAATAATATTTGACACAACCTTAGACTTATCATTACATATTGTAGGTCGTCCTGGCGTGCCAATCATCGATGGGATGCGCCCGCATCACCTAGCTTGGTGGAGACCTGAAATTAGGCTTCACCTCCTCCTTCATGCCCATATCATCATCCCTCCTTCAAGAAGCATTGTCCCCAACGCTTGCAGGTCGGGTCGAAAGGTGGCGTTATATGAACAATCGCTTCATGTGTCTTCGCCATCTTCAAGTCTTGCTTGCCTTCCTCACCACATCCTCCCTCTTGGCCTACTCGACTTGATACAACCCTTGGCACCTGCACCTCCTTGCGTCTCCATACGAGCTTGGACATAGACGCCACCGTCTTCTTATTCTCAAATCTTGTTGGAACCCATGGTTGCTGAACATGGACCTTCTTTGCATGACCTAGCATAAGATGAGTAATGCCTGGACCACACAACTGACGAACATGTCCATCCTTGCCTCTATGCATCTGCACAACTATCCAAACAAAACGCCTCACAGGTGTGCTAACAAAACTACTCTTGTTACCCCGCTGCACCACATGCACTAGAACATCAGGAGCACAACTATCATCTGTCTAAACACATGTGTCAACACAAACAACCTTATGAACACATGCTACAACATCCTTCCTCTCAGCAATAAGAGGATGCACTTCAACTGACTTGTCACTAACAAGTTCCACTGGCTTGTCATCTACAGGCATAGCTGAAGCAATATCAACATTATCGCACTGTGCACCATGCTCTCCATCCTGCACCTTAGCTAGCCCAGATTTTGGCTTAGCCTTGCGCACCTTCTCCTTATGTACCACCAGCTCTACATCAGACTTTATGTGATCATCATGCATAGGCTTCAAAGTCTGCTGTTTGCCACCATGCACAAAAAATATGTATTTGCTCTTCCAGCATGTGTAACGTTGCGATCATACTACCATGGATGACCAAGTTGTTGGGCCACGTAGAGATAAACAAAACTTTTTCCCTACGCGGTGATCCCAAGATCCAGCTCAGGTAGAAGGCCACGAGGATTACCACTAGACGCGCAGTTGCGGAATTGATGAAGCACGTCGCTTGATGCAGTGCAGTCCTTGCGATCTGTTCCGGTTCCACGATCCAAGATCCGTAATTTCTTCACGATCGTCGAAGAGCTGAACGTACAGCACCTCCACCGGTATCCACACGTATGAGGAGGAGCGCCGGCGATGGACTGCTAGGTCCGGTACGGCGGTGACAGGACGGACTGGGGCTAGGGTTTCCAACACATGGAGTGACCTAACCTTGTGCTCTAAGCACCTGCGCCCTAGCTTATATAGGGAGTGAAAGTGGGCTCCACTCACTTGTGGACCATTCACTAAAAAGGCCTATATTAGCCACTGCAAGTCTCACTTGCTGACTAAGTCCATGTCTCTATTTGGGTCCAACCCAAATAGGTTTCCTGTTTGGGTCTAACTCAAACTTGCTCCCGCTCTTAAGTGTGTGACCCGACAGGCTCATGGTAACCCGGACACGATTCCGAGTCTCACTCGTGATCGATCAGTTGGTAGCGGCTCCTAGCAGAACGTGCCAACTCCCAAGTACCAATAAGTCATGACGACATACCTTCCAATGCGACTTTCGTCTGAGTCCCTTTTGCCTCACGATATACTTTGTCGGACTATAGGCGAATGATCGTCATCCCTTAAATAGTCCGACTCTCTTTCTCGATCCGAGATAAGTGATTCATCCTACTAACTCTTGGTCGGCTGCCTCGGTTAACACTTAATCCGAGACGCGCATGGCCATGCTTTCCGAATCATATCTTCCGAGAGGGCCCAGAGAATATCTCTCCGGATGGAGGGGCAAAATCCCGTCTTGGCTATTCACATCACGCAGCTTGATTCTTAGACGACCCGAATTCCGCCTTTATAACTGCCCAGTGACGGAACAGCGTTTGACAGAACCTAAGTCGGAGATCCTCAACTCGGATTGTGCAATAACCTCAGGTTTAAGGATTACATTGATTGAGACATGCAAATGACGACTTGTTCGTTGCCTCTCAATATGGGTCAGTCCGACTCGCTAAACTCTTTAGTCGAATCCGTGTAAGTCGGAATAGCATCTCCATGCCCATGACAAGTGGAACCTAGTCATCTGCCGACTTTCACATTGGTCTAAGTTGTGTGTCCGGCACAACCTCAATGACCAAGGACAATTAGTATGAACAACATGAATATGTAGTTCCACAATCAAATCACATATTCGATGATACATATCAGCAGTTCATACATGGACCACAACCTTATGAATACACAGGAATATCATCATTCATGATTGCCTCTAGGGCATATTCCCAACACAAGTAACAGCCCACATACCTCTAGTGGCAACACATCGCACTCAATCTCATCAACATAATCACCAACTGTAAATGGCACACGCACCTTATGAGTTACCTTCACCATACCACAGCTATTGAACCACTGTAGATGCTTAGGTTCAGGAATACGCCATGTGGACAACCCCAACGCTGCCACCATTGCCTTGCTAATGCCATTAGTACAGCTTCCTCCATCAACAATCAACTTGCATGCTTTGCCTTTGATTATACACTGCGCCTGAAATAAATTACAACGTTGGCCCTTGTCAACTGTCATGCACGCATCGCCTTGTACCTTGTTGAGTTGCAAATTCAGCCCACTCAACGGTACAACATCCTCCACGACATCCTTAACAACATCATCCTTAACAACATCAATCGCTAACGCTTCAGAAATCGTGACTGCCATCTTGCTAACTACCGGCAATGGAACAACTGTCAACTTCTCATGAGTAGTCACAGCCGTCGCGACCTTCGGTATAAGAGCTATACTCTTGCCAACATCCACTATCCCATTCACAACCTTGGGCGGCTACTCGATTTCCTCCATATACGGTAATACGAAACCATGACGGAGAAATTTTTTGTAGTCCTCCCAAGTATGAGAAAAACCATCTATGTCAACCGCCTCGGACCACCAACTATCCAACTCCTTGTCCACACGCCGGTGAGCAAGAACATACCCATCATACCCACTAAACTTGCCATTGTATTTGCGACATCGATGAAAACCCCGTTCCATGTGTCTTTCCCAATCTTGGTACTCCTCAACTGTCGCAAGTCTATGAAGGCACCAGCGAAACTCGGATGCATCACGTGGCACTCCATTCAGGAGATCGATATAGTCATTGAAAACAGCACTAGAGTTTTTGCCACGTGTACACCTCAATCCCAAAGTATCTCCTGGAAAAGAATCCATTTATATGTCTACTTTTGCCTAGCCTTCACTGATTCCTGATTGCAAAACGCAGCAGCACAAGAAAACTCCAAGGTTGCACTATCTGTTGGGTACCGAACGAGCCCTCCCGAAAATTGCTGTCCGGCCCAGGCTAGAGGACAGACATGCAGCGACGCGAACGAACGAGTCCCAGGCCGTGGGCGTGCGCGGCCTCGCTCGAGAACAGACGCGTATGGCCTCAGGCGTGCGGGCACGCGGGGCGATGGCCTTTTTTTTAGAGTCCCACGATTCCTTTCCTCCAGCGCCTGTACGTACCAGCTAACCGATCTTCTTTCCTTTATTGTGTTTCCTATACTCCACGTGAAAAAAAACAGAATCTCCCCTTTTTTAATTGTCTCGATCGGATCTGGTATTTACCGATCTGACTAGGCCACCACGTGATGCCTCTCCTTAATTTCCTCCTTTTTTTTCTTTCCTGAATGAACACCCCACAGAAAGGATCCAATCGATCTCCAAATTGTTTTCTTCAACGGAACTAGCAGAGTCACGTACGGATCGCTGCCTTTTTTTCAACTTGCCTTGCACGCTGATTGCTCTCCTTCCTTTCCTAGTAGATTCCAAGCGATCAAAGTAATCTAATCGAACTCCCTTTGATTCTAACGAATACGTATAGGAGCGTACGTGAGTGGTTGCGTGAACAGGCGGACTCACGTGTGCGATCGCGATCGCGGGGCGGCCAGGCGATAATTCTAAGCGACGATGCCTGCCTCCCTCATTTTTCCTGGACTCCACGTACCAGCTGCTTGATCAGATCTGATCAAATCGCTGCAGGATCGGATTCCGAACTATGTTCAAGAACTGGCCTC
Source organism: Avena eriantha (assembly GCA_910589775.1). NCBI lineage: Eukaryota > Viridiplantae > Streptophyta > Magnoliopsida > Poales > Poaceae > Avena > Avena eriantha. The sequence goes on from OU342743.1 coordinate 390,352,485, forward strand.
CCAATCTCTTCTTCAAACAAACTGATATGTAAACTACTTGTAGAAAAAAGAGTCCACAGATGACACGCTGTGATCAATGAGAGCTCTGATACCACCTGATATGGATCAAGCCGATGATCCTTGATTTTGTCCCGATCTTTCACAGCGAGTCAACCCGGATGGTAATCTTCCAATAACGCGATGAACATCTGTTATGGATCTCCTTGTGGATTTACCCTTGGAGTGGCCCGATCTTTATGGATTTGACGCGGTAGTGAGGGAAAACACGATGAACATGATGAACAGAACTCTAATGGAAGGTAAAGATACAAACACATGCCAAATCACACCCAATTCGATTTGCTCCCGTTGGTTCGAACAACCAATCCAATAGAATTCTCGGCAAGAGACCTTGCGGTAGAATCACCAAAGGAGAGATCGACAAGCGGATGGTAGAATTCAAATCAAGGAGATAGTAGCAACCAAGTAGAATCCCAAAGGGAGAGACCAAGCACTACTAGAATCCTTGATAGGGAGAGACCAAACAATTGAGGAGGGTCTTGACAACTTGGAGAAGGGCACCGACTCCAAGGCCTTGTACAACTCATAGATTTACTATTGAGAGGGGGTTCCCATCTAGGGTTTGGCACATGCCTCAATTCATCATCATCTCTAGGGTTTCAAGGAGGGGGTGGGAGCATATATATAGGCCAGCCACGAGCTAGGGGTAAAACAGGCATAAGCAAGAAGTTTGGGGCGTTACATGGGCCAAGCCGAGCTTAAGGCGCGCAGGCCCACGATGCTCGGTCCGGAGACTCTGGTGTGGGCCGGAGACTCTGGTCTGTCTCTGGTGTCGCCTCCGGAGGGGGTCTCAGACTGTCCCGGGCGCAGGTTCAGGGCTTGGTCTAGAGATGGACCGGAGACTCCGGTGTGGTAGACTGAAGACTCCAGTCTGCTGGTCCGGAGACTCCGGTCCTGCTTCAACAACTTCTTGCGTCTTCTCTTCCAGGCCTCTTGCTTGGGTGTCTTGGCTCCAGGGCCATCCTTGCTGCATCTTCTTGGCATCATGTTCATGGACCTAGTCACATCATGGGCATTTGTCTCAAATAGGATTCCATTCGCATAACAACCAGCAAAAGGCAAAGCATGGAAGGAGTTCACCTTTGGAGTGATGATTAGCGTGGCATGATGTGGACCAAAGGTGGTTTCCATATGTTGGGCTAGATCATCTCCCCCCGCTTGAAAATGAGTCGACCTCGACGATGTTCGTTCATCATGCAAGGAAGGAGGTGTGTCCTTGGCCTTGTTCTTGTACATGGTCGGATCGCCGGTGTCGAAGCTATTCTCAAACTTGTTGAAGAGCTTGTGGTACATCTTGCCATAATGTTGTGGTTGGAGATCTTGTAGCCTTATCCTTGTAGTTGGTGGTGTATCTTGGGTACCTTGCAAAACCGACAACAAAGAGAGAGAATTCTATGAATTATTGTTAGTATGGGTCACACTCAAGTCTCTCTTCTCACATTTTGTGGCTTGCGTCGTGGCCCTCATGATTTTTCCACTCATTTCTGGCTTGTGGCACTCACTCTCTTGATGGTGGTTCACTCGCTCATCACTCGTCTTGTTGAGGGCAAACCTCTAGGATGGCCCGATCTTTCACGATTCCCTTTCTAATCGAGGATGGAGTGCGGGGAGAGGAGGGGAGGATGAACACGACGAACGCACGCACGAAGAACGCGAAGAACACACACACACAAAACCACGATACACACCAATAGCTCACGCCGGTGGTGACCGGTCCGGCGCAATCCCTAGGATCGGCGTCGGGCGGAGGACTCTCTCTCGAACCGCTACGGCGAGAAGGGAGACTCGGTGAGATCTTGACGTCTAGGCAAAGGGATACCGATGCCTAGGCCTTGTACAACGCGGAGGCACAATGCAAACTCCAACGAGGTTTGGGGATATTGGTGCTCCTTAGTCAAGGAGCATGAGGCAAGAATTAGATAGATCCACAAAGGGGTTTCCACTAATTCCAATATCATGCCTAGGGTTTACAATGGAGGTGGGGGACTAAATATAGGCCAGCCACACAGTTAGGGGTACTTTAGGAATAAAAGACAAGTTCTAGACAGATTAAGGGGTACATGGGACGAAGGCCCAAAGGCCTTTTACATGCCTAGCGACGGTCGGTCTGGAGACTCCGGTGTGGTGGTCCGGAGACTGGTCGGTCTCCGAACCAGCCTCCGGAGGGGCAGTCAGATTGACCCCGAGCTCGATTTTGGGGGCAGACCAGAGGTGGGGCCGAAGACTCCGGTGTCTTCTGGCCAGAGACTTTGGTGGACCGGAGACTCTGGTGTGCGCAGACCGGAGACTCTGGTCTGAGCAGCTCCAGCGGCTCCTGCTTCACACTCTGCTCCTTATTCTCCATCCTTGGGTGCTTAGTGATGTGTCGAAGCTTCGTACCTGATGATGCATAGGGTAGTTGCATGAAGTAGCATGCCATCCAAGGAGGTATCAAATTGGCACGAGGAAAGGAGCGAGTTCACCTGAGCTTGTAGGAGTTTGGCCCGGGCACGAGTCATGGGTCCACTTGGGGGACTTGTTGGTGTAGATGTAGGAGCGTCCGTAGGACGGGCTGCATCAGCTCCCCCTTGGGAAAGAGTCGTCCTCGATTCTTCATGGTTGTCATCTTGAACATCTCCATGGTAGGGTGAGAGATCCTTGACATTGAATGTATTGCTTGCAAGGTACTTGGAGGTCGGTATGTCAATGATGTAGGCGTTGTTGTTGATTCTTTTGATGACATTGAAGGGACCATCTCCTCTTGGCTTGAGCTTGGAGTCACGTTCCTTGGGGAAACGGTCTTTGCTTAGGTGTATCCACACAAGGTCACCTTCTTCAAAGATCATCTCCTTCTTGTCCTTGTTTAACCTTGAAGCTTGGCGAAGGACTTGTTGTTCGATAGTAGCTCTTGTTTCTTCATGAAGTTTCTTCATAGCTTGTGCACGCTTCTCGACGTCCATGTTCGTTCGCTCATGGAGAGGTAGTGGTAGGACGTCGAGCGCGGTGAGGGGATCGAACCCATAGACGATCACGAATGGACTCATCTTGGTTGTTGAGTGCTTGGCCCGATTGTAGGCGAACTTGGCGTGTGGGATGCATTCCTCCCAATCCTTTAGGTTTTTCTTGATCAACACACGAAGGAGAGTTCCGAGGCTTCGGTTGACAACTTCGGTTTGGCCATCAGATTGAGGATGCGATGCGGATGAAAAGAGGAGCTTGACGCCGAGCTTGGCCATGAGGGTCTTCCATAAGTAGCTCATGAATTTGACGTCGCGGTCGGAGACGATTGTCCCTGGCACACCGTGAAGACGGACGATTTCCCTGAAAAACAGATTTGCAATATGTGAAGCATCGTCGGTCTTATGGCACGGTATGATGTGTACCATTTTGGAAAAACGATCCACAACAAGAAATATAGAATCATGACCATGCATAGATCTAGGCAATCCTAACACGAAATCCATGCTAATGTTAGACCAAGGTGTATGAGGAATAGGCAATGGCATATAAAGACCATAGGGATTAGCTTGCGACTTAGCTTGAACACATGTCGTGCATCGTTGAACGTAGCGCTCTACGTCACGCTTCATCTTGGGCCAAAAGTAGTGATTCGAGAGCATGTCCAATGTCTTGTCGCGGCCAAAGTGACCCATGAGGCCTCCACCATGAGATTCTTGGAGGAGCAAAAGTTGAAGCGACGACTTGGGAATGCATAGCTTGTTTTGTTTAAATAGAAATCCCTTATGCAAATAGAAATCATCAACTCCTTTGTCATTGGAGCACTTCGCAAAAATTGGTTCAAAGAACGGGTCGGAAGCATACAAAGATTTTATTTCCTCAGGACCCAACACGTTGATTTCAAGTCTCGTAAGAAGGCTTGTATGGTTGCGAGACAATGCGTCCGCAACTACATTATCTTTGCCCTTCTTATACTTGACAATGTACGGAAAAGACTCCATGAACTCAACCCACTTAGCGTGTCTCTTGCTCAAGTTAGCTTGGCCTTTGAGATATTTCAACGTCTCGTGGTCGGAATGTATGATAAATTCCTTGGGCCAAAGGTAGTGTTGCCAAACTTGAAGGACACGAACTAACGCAAAAAGCTCTTTGTCATAAATTGGATAGTTGAGGCGAGCACCATCAAGTTACTCGCTATGGTAGGCTACAGGACGTCAGTTTTGCATAAGGACTCCTCCAATGCCAATACCACTAGCATCACACTCTATCTCAAAAGTTTTTGTGAAATCCGGTAAAGCAAGGAGAGGTGCTTCGGTGAGCCTCTTTTTAAGTTCATCAAAAGCCTTTTGTTGTGATTTGCCCCACACGAAGGTGACATTCTTTTTGGTCAATTCATTAAGGGGACAAGCAATGGTTTAAAAGTCTTTCACAAAGCGACGATAGAAACCGGCCAACACATGAAAACTTCGGAGTTCACTCACATTTGTTGGGATGGGCCAATCTCGTATGTCCTTTACCTTGGAAACATCAACTTCAATTCCCTTCGAAGAAACAACAAATCCTAGAAAAATCAACTTGTCTTTAGCAAAAGTGCACTTGGGAAGATTAGCATAAACCTGTTCATGTCGAAGGATTTGCAAAACTTCCTTGACATGTGTTATATGGTCCTCAAGTGATTTTCTATAAACAAGAATATCATCAAAATAGACAACAACACTTTTTCCAATGAGAGAACGCAAGATGTGATTCATAAGGCGCATGAAGGTGGATGGGGCATTCGATAAACCAAAGGGCATAACCAACCATTCATAGAGACCAAGTTTGGTCTTGAAGGCAGTTTTCCACTCATCACCTTCAGCCATGCGTATTTGATGGTAACCACTACGAAGATCAATTTTCGAAAAAATAGTGGCTCCACACAACTCATCAAGCATGTCATCGAGACGTGGTATGGGATGTCGATAACGCACAGTGATAGCATTGATTGGACGACAGTCCATGCATAACCGTAACGTATCATCCGTCTTTGGAACAAGAATCACGGGTATGACACTTGGACTAGTGCTAACTTGGATCAAACCTTTGGAGACGAGTTGGTTGATTTGACGTTCGATCTCCTTCATCTCCTCCGGGTTCGTGCGGTAAGCCGCGCGGTTGGGAAGTGGTGCACCGGGGATGAGGTTAATGCGATGTTCGATGCCGCGAAGAGGAGGTAGTCCATGTGGAAGCTCTTTGGGGAACACATCCTTGAATTCATGCAAAACACTCATCAAAGATGGAGGAAACATTGGTTAATTTGTTAGTTCCTTGCGCTAGTCCCTTGCAAAGGAGGACATAGTGCAAGATGGATGGGTTGTTCTGAACATCTCTCATCTCACTTTTGGTGGAAAGGAGAACACTCTTAGTTTTTCCACTCGAGTTTGGCTTGTGGCTCTCACTCACTATGAGGTGGTTCTCTCTCTCACCGCTCTTCTCACAAGGAGGTGTTGTGCTTTGCGCCCTCGCTAAAGCCTTTGCATTGTCCGCAATTATTTGGCTAGGAGTCATCGGTTGCAAAACAGATGTTTTGTTGAGCCACTTGAAGGTGTATACATTGGTGCAACCATCATGTTGAGCAGCCTTGTCAAATTGCCATGGTCGACCAAGAAGCATGTGGCAAACTGTCATAGGAAGCACATCACACTGCACCGTATCTTTATAAGGACCAATGGCGAAGGAGACCGATACGGTATGCTTGATCTTCACGGACCCTTGGTCACTTACCATTGCACATGGTAGGGGTGCCTGTGCGGATGGAGGGTGAGGTTGAGCTTCTCACACAACTCGGTGCTAGGAAGGTTGTGGAAACTCCCTCTGATGAGGATATATACATGGATTATGATGATTCTGACTGCCTAAACTGGAAGGAAATATTGAGTCAAATCAATAATGACTATCAGGTGAATTCGTTCCTAATTGAACCTGATGTTTTACTTAATGAGAACTTTATACTACCTAAGTCTATGCATCTTTGTATGATCAGGTTTATTGATAACACAAGCGTTGCGCGAGGAGGAGGAGAGTTGCAGCAAGAAGGACAAGCGCTGATTTCCAATATCAACAAGTGCGCGAGGGAGGAGCGGGAGGCATGCGCACTAGGAGGCAATGAGGAAATCACGTATGAGCAAGAGAGAGAGAGAGAGATGGCGCACCAAGAATTACATGTTTGAGGTGTTCCACGACGTTTGGACTGCGTGCCAATAAGGCCGAACCCATATATGGGTCGGTATGTATCAGTTTGAGTCGAACCGAGTCAGTTTGGGCCAAGTTATGGCTGTTTTTAGGCCCGTTTAGAGGGGAGGACGCCCCAGCCCTCATATAAACCTCCGTAGCCATCACAAGTTAGGTTGGAGACGAGTTAAAATATTTTGGAGTTGTTTCTTTCATAGAACCTCTGGAATTACCCTGTGTTCGAATCTGCCAACTATAATTGAGTGTGATCTGTTGTTCCATTGGGAATTAGTAGATTGCGTATTACCATTCGTGGTCACGGCTGCGTGTGCAAGAGTGTGGTGTTGTGAATATCCTACAAGGTTCGAGAGCTGTTGCATTGGCATCAGGGATCGAGCGGGAGAGATCATAGCTACGCACTAGTTATCTATCATCCACCATCACCATCGACAAGAGCTTGCTGAGAAGATCGGGCCACCCTGTATCATCTTGGTATCAGAGCGCTGGGTTTACTCGGTGAGCAATATCATCTTGGTATCAGATTCCCAGTGTTGCCTCGGTAAGCAATCCACAATCCATCCATAGATTAGAGAGTGTTTTTCATCCTATACAGAAAAAGCCCCACAAAAAGAGTTGCCATAGCCTAGATTACATAGTATTCGAGTAATAGTTGCTGGTCGCGTTCCTCTATTAGATTAGATCTAGATCTGTTCTTCGTAGATTTGTTTTCTAGTTGTTCTAATTGTTTACCACCATCTTTTTCCGCTACCATCAAGTCAGATCCGATCCAAGTAAAGAGTCCTAGTTGTGTACTACTTGGCGAGTCGGAATAAAAAAAATTCGGCTCGCTGCCTCACGCCTGACCGCAGACAAGTCTGTGCTCCAGCGTGACAAAAAAAAATTCCGAAAAAAAAATCGAACCGTCGCCTTACCACAGACCAGTCTGTGCTAGTACGAGAAAAAAAAATTCTGCCGCCATCCTGCCGCGGCAGGATTTTAGGCCGTTTTTCTGCCGTGGCAGAGACCAATTTTCAGGTCAATTTTTTTTCTTTTTTGTTTATTTTTTTACTGAGTCCACATAGCGTACCTATCCTTGTGAGCCTTAGTAAACCTTTCTTTGTGTCTAAAACTATCCTACGAGACTAGCGTGCTTAGTGCTCTACGGGCTGCTCAGTTTAGCAATCTTGTGCCCGTTTCGTTGAGACATTGCTAGCGTCTCTCCTTGTGCATTGCAACACGAGCATTCCTCCGACATACCTCATTTTTTTGAGCTCATTTTCATAGTTGCAATTGCCCCATTTATCTCCACCGTGTGTGTTTTCGTGGGTCTTTGGCATACGATCAGCACTAGGACTTGTTTGCGGTGTAGTTAGGATACCATACCTACAGCTCCACCATAAATAACCTGTGTGACCTGCGATCGTTCTCTATGCCTTTGGTATTCACTTCATCACATCAGTGCATCAGTCTTTGGTTTCGTTTGGTAGAGCATCTCTATTTACTTTGGAACGGTAAGATCTCCTTTCTTATCAGTTGTGAGTGAGTTGTGAGAGTTTCCACGATACTGATTTTGATTTGTGCACTAATGTACTAATCATGTCTTCTAGTAGTGTTGATGTGATGCAGAAAATGGAGGCAGGTGATGTTACAAATAATGTGGAGACGTACAGTTACAAATTCATCGACAATTGGCGTTGTAGTGGAACTTTTTGGAAGGAAGAACACGGTATTTTTGATGGTGATTGTCTTTTCCACCATAGTGTGATGATTGGTGAGCGATGTGCTTCCATTACCATTGATAGTAACTCTACTATTAATTTGATCAGCGTTGAAGTTGTACAAAAGTTGCAGCTACCCACATGTGCCCGTGCGGTGCCATATCTCTTGCATTCATCATATGGCACATTGCTGATTTCACACACCGCTGATGTTCCTATGACTTTTAAAGAGCATACTGAGATTGTGCGCTGTGATGTATCTCCTATACCACTTGATTCTTGTCACATACTATTGGGAGAACCTTGGAGTAGAAGGTTTGACGCTCAAATATGTCCTGTTGTTGGAAGGATTTCTTTCAAATGGAACATGAAGAGGCGTGTTATGCTCAGGATTTCAGCCGACAAATTTCATGAGTATCATCTTCTTTGCAAGGAGAGGACAAAACAGTTCAGTTTGTCTGCTAAGTACAAGGTCATGATGAATGGTGACAATTCTATTATTTGTCATCTTGAACACGGTGTGCATTACTACCCATGTGAGAATGAGAGCCACATAGCCAAGCTGAGTGAGAGTGTTATCAAAAGTGAGCTGTGTGATTCCACTAAACGTGAGGTTGAGAGCATCCATTCTAAGAGTATGAGAGAAAAAGAAAACATCAGTGCAGTAGATGCTAATACATGTGAGGATATTTCTACTAATGTAATCATCTCTACTCCTGGTATTGTTTCTTGTGCTATGCAGGTTGCTTTTGAAGAAAGGGAGCAATCTATTTTACAACCTACATCGTCGGACTATGCATTGTGATTTGCGGCGGATGTTTTAGTACCTACTACAACTGAGGAGATTGTTGATGACATTGGTACTGTTTTGGAGCTTCAGCCAACATGTGCGACATATTGTGAGTCTATTCCTTTACTGAAGCCTCCTTGTGATTTGCCTTGCACTACTGTTTCAGCACCATGTGATAGTTTACCAAATTCAAATTTTGGTCATGTGGTACTGATAACACATAAGGAAATACTTGCTCGAATACCACCTGCTGATATTGTGTATTCCATCATGCTAAATGAACCTATGAGTATGAGTTGTGCTATGGATAAGATTTCTGAAATTTCATTTCTAAATTCTAGCACATATTCTCCTTGTTTCACTTTCAATCTGATTGGTGAATATAGCATGGATGAAAAATTTCTTGTGGATCACATATGCATTACTTGTGATAGAATCCCTGAACTGAAACATGCTGTTTTCAGCCATACATCACAAAATGTTTGCTATGGGACAATAGCTCATGTTCCAGATATTATGGAAATACATTCTGGTCTAGTTGATATATTGCAACCAACCCAAGTAATTTTACCTATGTTGGATTGTTCTAATCTTGCTAGAATAGGACCCAAGTTTTCATATTCACTATGTTTGTCCCAAAAGTCTTTGTCTAGTTTTTTTACTACTTTAGACTTGATATTTGCAAATTGAGTTGTATTTTACATACTGGACAACATGATAATGTTCGTAATAATCAGAGTAGCCCTGTTGAAGCATGTCATGATTCAATTTGGTTTTCAGACATATTGAATTGGTTTGATCTTGTTCACAAATTTGATCATAGATCTTCTTTGAGAAAACTGAATTTAATATTGAAGAACATGACTATCTATTTAGTTGTTTTTTACCATGATCATGATTCTTTGTACTTCACTTATACCTGCAATTTAAGTTGCTTGATGTATACTGGACATACTTTTCATGTGAACAACAATAATACAACATGTTATATATACATATACTTTGCGTACACGTTGTTCTTTTTGTTTCTCCCACTTTCAGCTTACCCAAAGCCGAGGACAGCTTTTCATGAAGAAAGGGAGGATGATGAGGATATATACATGGATTATGATGATTCTGACTGCCTAAACTTGAAGGAAATATTGAGTCAAATCAATAATGACTATCAGGTGAATTCATTCCTAATTGAACCTGATGTTTTACTTAATGAGAACTTTATACTACCTAAGTCTATGCATCTTTGTATGATCAGGTTTATTGATAACACAAGCGTTGCATGAGGAGGAGGAGAGTTGCAGCAAGAAGGACAAGCGCTGATTTCCAATATCAACAAGTACGCGAGGGAGGAGCGGGAGGCATGCGCACTAGGAGGCAATGAGGAAATGACGTATGAGCAAGCGAGAGAGAGATGGCGCACCAAGAATTACATGTTTGGGGTGTTCCACGATGTTTGGACTGCGTGCCAATAAGGCCGAACCCATATATGGGTCGGTATGTATCAGTTTGAGTCGAACCGAGTCAGTTTGGGCCAAGATATGGCTGTTTTTAGGCCCGTTTAGAGGGGAGGACGCCCCAGCCCTCATATAAACCTCCGTAGCCGTCACAAGTTAGGGTTTAGACCACGTTAAAATATTTTGGAGTTGTTTCTTTCATAGAACCTCTGGAATTACCCTGTGTTCGAATCTGCCGACTATAATTGAGTGTGATCTGTTGTTCCATTGGGAATTATTAGATTGCATACTACCGTTCGTGGTCACGGCTGCGTGCGCAAGAGTGTGGTGTTGTGAATATCCTACAAGGTTCGAGAGCTGTTGCATTGGCATCAGGGATCGAGCGGGAGAGATCATAGCTACGCACTAGTTATCTATCATCCACCATCACCATCGACAAGAGCTTGCTGAGAAGATCGGGCCACCCTCTATCACCCTCCGTCAATGATCACCTTGATAGATTTGCCATTGATGCCGGCTCGTGTTTGGAAGATATTGGAGCATTGGTCTTCATGCTCTTGTGCTTGAGTGGTCAAGATCCTAGTGACGACAAGCGATGGACTTGCGTCATGTTCACACATGAGGAGTTCTTGATCATCTTCCACTCGTTGCCTTGCCATTGCTTCCTTGACATGGGCATCAAACTCATCTTCACTCAAGTACTCTTCATCACCATTGTCATGGATGAACAAGACTTTCTTGTTTCCACATTTGACCGACTTGTGTCCTTTACCTCCACACTTGTAGCATTCACCGTTGAAAGGTGTATCACTCTTTGCTTGCTTGCCACTTGGGGGTAGTTTTCCTTGAGGAAGTGTGGGCTTGAAGGAAGTCTTGGAGGTACTTGAGGAGCTTCCATTGAAAGTTGTTGGTGTAGCGGTTGAAGCTTGCTTGTAGGTGAAGTACGTCTTGGGCTTGGTGTACTTGATATCCTCTTGCACTTGACGTTCAGCCTTTGTTGCGATGTGCACAAGCTCAACCATGGTGTTGTATGTTTGGAACTCGATGATGCGCTTGATTGGGTGATTCAAGCCAATAAGGAAATGTGCCATTTTGTTTGCTCCATGTGCTCATCAATGTTGGCGCGAATCAAGTTGAGTTCCATTTCCTTGAAGTACTCTTCCACGGTCTTTGTCCCTTGACGAAGCGCTTGAAGGTTGTTGAAGAGGTCACGCGTGTAGTGCGCGGGGACAAACCGAGATCTCATGTGAGCCTTCATGTCATGCCAAGTTGTGATTGGCGGCTCTTGTCTTGCATCACGAGCAACTTGAACTTGTTCCCACCAAAGGTTGGCGTAATCATCAAATTCTAGCAAAGCCATGGCAACCATCTTCTCGTTGCTATAGTTGTGCATGCGGAAGATCTTGTCGACTTTGAGTGCCCACGAGAGGTATTCTTCGGGGTCATTGGATCCGGTGAACTTGAGCTTGCCAAAAGTTTCTTCATCGGTGTGATCATTGCGACGAGCTTGGTGACCTTGTTGATGATCTTCTAGTTGGGGAGGTGGAACTTGGTTCTCGCGTCCTTGTTGCGGAGCTTGCTCTTGGTATTGTTTTTGAGGAGCTTACTCTTGCTCTTGGCGCGGTTGTTGACGTGGTTGAGGCGCTTGGGCCTCATGGTGGTGAGGGTGTGGAGCCTCTTGACGCAGATGATGCCAAAGAGGAGGCTCGTTCCTCGGTTGGTGATGTTGGTTAGGCACATGGGCCTCACGGCGAAGAACATGGTCATGAGCCTCTTGACGTGGTGGACGTCGCTCAACTTGTATCACTTGATGCTCCAAGTTTTGTTGATGTGGAGGAGGCTCCTTGTGATGACCATGGTGTCATTGTTGACGTTCATGACGTTGATGACAAGGAGGAGGATCTTGGAGAGCTTCACGTCGATGACGCGCTTGATTCTCCAAATTGGAGTCATCACTTGTTGTGTCAAGTATGTGTCACGGTCGATGGTGGTAGACTTGCAGTTCCTCTTGTGGTTGCTCTTGTTGGATCACTAGTGCCCTTGCGTGATGACGGTGTGCTTCTTGCCTTGCTCGTGGCCTTGAAGAGAGGTCACCATCATAGTTTGACGCTGCGGCGTGTCGTGGGGAAGGTACATAGTTCGAAGAGGTTCCATCTTCAACCACGGGGGTATCATTGTGTCTTGGAGCACTTGGATGTAGATCTTGTGGAAGAGGTGCATGATGACACGAAGACCTTGAAGAGCTTGATGCGCGTGAACATGGCCTTGTCATTCCATCAATGAGGCGTCAAAGATTGTCATTTGTTTCAGCGACGGAGCGTTGGAGCGCTTCATTTTGGTGGCCGAAGTTGTGATGCATTGCATGCATTTGTTATTCGAGGCCGTCGAAGCGGTTGTCGATGTTCTTGAACTCGGCTTGCGTCTCACCAAATTGATCATCTTGTCTTGTCTCAAGGGCGTGGCAACGTTCACGGAACTCTTGGTGGACGATGAAGTGACTTGCACGCGTCATGTACGGGCCTGGATCTTCTTCTTGGGGAGGTGGTTGGCTCGACTCACCGTGCCTATCCATCATGCAAGACACACAAGTATTGTATATGGAAGTGGAATATGGTGGTGTTAGCCTTGTACCTCACCTTGGGGATTGCACAAACTAGAAACCACAAGTGAGAGCTATAAGCGTGCAAAGTGGAAATGTAAAGAAATCTCACACTAAAGAAAGAACTAACTCTCAAAAGCTTGTTGGTGGTAGGTTAGGATTGTGGAAAGCCAAAGAACCAACCAAAAGAAAAGGGGTAGTCAAAAGTGGGTAAAATCCAACAAAACTCAAGTCAAAGGCGAAGGTCAACAACTCAAAAGGGTGACGGGAACCTACGACTATATACACACACATGGAGAAAGTTGGGATTGACACGACTATGAAAATGAGCAAACAAAATGTCCTACGAAGACTAATCTCGTTGTCGTGCCAATGCAAGGAGAGACCGTGGCTCGTTTGCAAAGAGGAAAAATGAGCAACGGATTTGTGCACTTGCCTTGGGCGCTCTTCTTTCTCTCTCTCTTACAAGCTATGAGACTCTCTTTGGCAATGGGAGACTATTTTTCTTTTTCTTTTTCTTTGTATCTTTTTCTTTCTTTTGTATTTTTTTTGCTCTCCCTTGATGCTACCTAGTCACACTTGATATTGCTCTTTCACTCTCACTATCCAAGGACAAATGCACAATGCTCAAGCAAACACAAGATGAGCCACTCTCATAGGATAGATACACACAAAGGAAGATAGGGGTTAACAAGGTGACGCAAGTTATACCTTCTTTGATGATGAACTTGGCGTCGGTGGTGCGGGATGATGTTCATGGGCCGTGGTGTCGATGAGCGCGGGGGTTGTCGATGCGGAAGCTTGTTGTTAGTTGATGACACACACACGGGCACAAACAAACAAGGAGAAATTAGCCAATGCAAGATTAGAGGCAAAACTGTCAAAATCGGGCGTCAGGCCGGAGACTCCGGGGTTTCAGGCCGGAAACTCCGGTCCAGGCCGGAGACTCTGGTGTGGGTAGGCCAGAGACTCCGGTGTAGGCCGGAGACTCCGATGTGCAGGCCGGAGACTCCGGTCTGGAGTCAGATCGCGAACTGCTCGTGTTCTTGAGCGGAAATCCACGCCTTGGGTCCTCAAATCCACGAAAAATTGGCCAAATTGAGCTGGGAAAATGCAGGATAAAGCTGGACCAACACCTAAGACAAGGTTTGGTCGGATCAAAACCACAAATAACACTCAAATCAAGAGATCGATCCAAAGGCAAATATGGGCTGTTTTTTGGGGATTTTTGAATTTTTGGTGGATAGAAGAAAATTTTGTGGGGGAAATCGTGAGCAACGAAGCTCTTGATACCAATATGTTGAGGGAAAACCTCTAGGGTGGCCCGATCTTTCACGGTTCCCTTTCTAATCGAGGATGGAGTGCGGGTGATATGGGGTGGCCCGATCTTCTCAGCAAGCTCTTGTCGATGGTGATGGTGGATGATAGATAACTAGTGCGTAGCTATGATCTCTCCCGCTCGATCCCTGATGCCAATGCAACAGCTCTCGAACCTTGTAGGATATTCACAACACCACACTCTTGCGCACGCAGCCGTGACCACGAATGGTAGTACGCAATCTACTAATTCCCAATGGAACAACAGATCACACTCAATTATAGTTGGCAGATTCGAACACAGGGTAATTCCAGAGGTTCTATGAAAGAAACAACTCCAAAATATTTTAACGTCGTCTCCAACCTAACTTGTGATGGCTACGGAGGTTTATATGAGGGCTGGGGCGTCCTCCCCTCTAAACGGGCCTAAAAACAGCCATAACTTGGCCCAAACTGACTCGGTTCGACTCAAACTGATACATACCGACCCATATATGGGTTCGGCCTTATTGGCACGCAGTCCAAACGTCGTGGAACACCTCAAACATGTAATTCTTGGTGCGCCATCTCTCTCTCTTTCTCATACGTGATTTCCTCATTGCGTCCTAGTGCGCCTGCCTCCCGCTCCTCCCTCGCGCACTTGTTGATATTGGAAATCAGCGCTTGTCCTTTTTGCTGCAACTCTCCTCCTCCCCGCGCAACGCTTGTGTTATCAATAAACCTGATCATACAAAGATGCATAGACTTAGGTAGTATAAAGTTCTCATTAAGTAAAACATCAAGTTCAATTAAGAGTGAATTCACCTGTTGCTCAATCAGCTTTGCACGAGCTCTTGTAATGAGTCCAATCCTGATTTCATTGGACTTGGTCTTTGCAGCAACATCTTCATTGTGAATAGGAGTAGGAGATAGTGGAATAGTATGGATGTCCTCATCATCTCCCCCCTTCAAAAGGCGTCGACCTCGATGCTCCAAGGTCTTCTCCAGCATATGGTGATAAATCAGCAACGTTGAAGCTGTTGCTAGCACCACCAAACTCCTCAATAGGTATATCAACTGAATAGGCATTATCATTAATTTTGGCTAGCACTTTGTAAGGACCAGCACCACGTGGCTTCAACTTGGACTTGCGAAGTAGTGGAAATCTGTCCTTGCGTAGATGCACCCAAACCATATCTCCAGGCTCGAACAACACTTCTTTTCTTGCTTGATTCCTTGCAGCAGCAATGTTCTTGCCTTTCTTCTCAATAGCCTCTCGAGTCTTCTCATGTATTTTCTTCACATGATCAGCACGTTTTGATGCCTCCATATCAACTCTCTCATGTAATGGCAGAGGCAACATATCAAGTGGCGTTAATGGCTTGAAGCCATACACCACCTCAAATGGACAAAGCTGAGTAGTTGAATGCATAGCCCTATTGTAAGAGAACACAACATGTGGCAAACACTCTTCCCACTCCCGCAGATTCTTTTTAATCATGGTCCTTAGCAGCTGTGACAATGTTCTATTCACCACCTCCGTTTGACCATCTGTTTGGGGGTGACATGTAGTACTGAACAACAACTTCGTTCCTAGCTTCCCCCATAAGGTCTTCCAAAAGTAGCTCATGAACTTCACATCACGGTCATAAACAATCGTCTTTGGTACTCCATGTAATCTCACGATGTCCCTGAAAAACAGGTTAGCAACATGCGACGCATCGTCGCTTTTGTGGCAGGCAATAAAATGAGCCATCTTAGAGAACCTATCCACTACCACAAATATAGAATCATGACCTCTCTGAGTTTTAGGTAGACCTAGCACAAAATCCATACTAATGTCTTCCCATGGAGTAGTAGGTGCAGAGAGAGGTGTATACAAACCGTGAGGCTTCAGCTTGGATTTCGACTTGTGGCAAGTAATGCATCTGCTCACAAATCTGTACACATCACGCCTCATCTTGGGCCAATAAAAATGATCAGCAAGCATGAGCAACGTCTTCTCACACCCAAAGTGACCCATCAAACCACCAGCATGTGATTCCTGCACTAAGAACAAACGCAACGACGATTCTAGAATACATAGTTTGTTAGCTTGAAACAAATATCCATCATGTATATGATACTTATCCCATGCGTTTCTAAGAGCACATAAATGATATGGTTCAGCAAAATCATGGTCAGTTGCATAATGTGCACAAATAGCTTCTAATCCAGGAATTTTAACATCAAGATTGGTTAATAGCATGTTCTTCCTAGATAGAGCATCAGCAACAACATTCTCTTTTCCCTTCTTATAATTAATGATGTAAGGAAAAGACTCAATGAACTCAACCCATTTAGCTAATCTTCTATGCAAGTTTGATTGAGCTTTCATGTATTTCAATGCTTCATGATCAGAATGTATGATGAATTCCTTTGGCCACAAATAATGTTGCCAAACTTCAAGTACTCTCACAAGTGCATACAATTCTTTATCATAGATTGAATAATTCAAACGAGCACCAGTCAATTTCTCAGAAAAATAAGCGATAGGCCGTCCCTCTTGCATCAAAACGCCACCTATGCCTATACCACTAGCATCACATTCAACTTCAAATTGCTTCGAAACATCTGGTAATGCAAGTAATGGTGCAGAAGTAAGCAAACGTTTCAATGTATCAAATGCAATGTCTTGGGCCGCGCCCCATACAAAAGGAACACCTTTCTTTGTCAAATCATTTAATGGTGCAGCAATGGTGCTAAAATCTTTCACAAAGCGCCTATAGAAACCAGCGAGACCGTGGAAACTACGCACTTGACTTACATTCATTGGAGTAGGCCAATTCTGAATTGATTCAATTTTAGATTGATCTACCTCTACTCCATGCTTAGAAACAACAAATCCTAGGAATATGACCTTATCTTTTGCAAATGTACACTTCTCAAGATTAGCATACAGTTTATTATCACGTAACACTTGCAAAACTTGTCTAATATGAGTGCAATGTTCAGAATCGGTGTGGCTGTATATGAGTATATCATCAAAGTAAACAACCACAAAACGACCAATAAACTCTCTCAAAACATGATTCATCAAACGCATGAAAGTATTAGGTGCATTAGTAAGACCAAACGGCATGACTAACCACTCATACAATCCGAATTTAGTTTTGAAAGCAGTTTTCCATTCATCCCCTTCTTTCATCCTAATTTGATGATAACCACTACGCAAGTCAATTTTAGAGAAAACAGCAGCACCACTCAATTCATCTAGCATATCCTCTAAACGTGGAATAGGATGACGATATCGAATAGTGATGTTATTAATCGCTCTACAGTCAACACACATGCGCCATGTACCATCTTTCTTAGGAACTAAAATAACAGGAACAACACAAGGGCTAAGAGAAACACGAATGTACCCTTTATCCAGCAACGCTTGTACTTGCTTCTGAATTTCCTTAGTTTCTTCAGGATTAGTCCTGTAGGGTGCACGGTTGGGAAGTGTGGCACCAGGAATCAAGTCCACTAGATGTTCTATACCACGCAATGGGGGTAAGCCTGCGGGTACATCTTCTGGAAACACATCCCCAAAGTCCTGCAAAACAGAGGAGACACCAAGAGAAATAGGGGTCATGTCGTTTGAAACTAATACCTCGCCCTTATACATGAGCACAAGTGGCATGGCTGTAGGATCCTCACGAAATTCTCTCATATCTTCCTTAGTGGCTAATATCAATAAACCAGGCACTCTCTCACTTTTCGTTATATCACTCAATTTAGGCGCAATTACATCAGGAACAGCGGTCACGCAATCTCGCCGAGTGGTAGTATCTTCCTTCAAGTTCACCTCTATCTTCTGGCGAGAATCATTCACAATTTCTTGTGGTGTCATTGGCTGCATAGTAATCTTCTTTCCTTGGAATTCCAAGTGATATGTATTGGCTCGGCCATTGTGTTGCACATGGCGATCATAGAGCCAAGGCCGACCCAATAGTAGGTGACAAACAGTCATAGGAACCACATCAAAATCAATAGAATCTTTGTAGGGCCCTATTTGAAAGTTCACTCGTACCATATGATTTACCTTCATCTCACCATTGTTGCTCAACCATTGTATGTAGTATGGCTTAGGATGAGGTAAGTATGTCAAATTCAGTTTGGCACATAATTCCTTACTTGCAAGATTTCTGCAGCTACCTCCATCAATAATGACCTTGCAAGCTTTGTTTGGTCCAACGAGAGCTTTTGTTTGGAACAAGTTGCAACGGTGGGATTCCTCAACCGGTTGCACACTAAGTACACGTGAAGACACGACAATAGTTGGTGCACACTCAGCATATGCATCAGCACCACCCTCGCCGTCATCGATATCATCATCAGAAGCTTCATCTCCACTTTCTACTTCACCTTGTTCATTAACAAACATAACCTTGCTGTTTGGACAATCCTTCTTCTAGTGACCTCTGCCTCCACAAGTATGGCACACCACATCACGAGTACATGCAGTAGACATGTTGGAACCCGAGCTAGCAGCAGGAGTAGCGGGTTTCCGAGTAATAGAACCAAACGAAGGTGTACTTGCTGGTTTGGCTGATGGTGTAAACGGAACAGCAGCTGGTGGCATGACAGTGGTAGGTGTAGATCTGGTCGAAAATCTGCTAGAAGATGGAAATCGAGCACGTGACTTTGCCTCTTCAGCCAGCTGGGACTCGGCCTCTCTAGCATGGTGCAGCAGCTCGTTCATTGTCTCATACTTGTGATAACGCACAATACTCTTGATTTGAAGCTTCAAATTGTTGAGGAAACGTTGCATCGTCATCTCTCGTGATTCATGAACATTAGCACGCTGCATAAGCATCTCCATCTCCATGTAGTACTCATCAACTGTCATTGTGCCTTGCCTCAACTGTGTGAGCTTGTCAAACACAGAACGCAAATAATTGGAGGGAACAAAACGATCCGCCATGATGGCCTTCATCTCACGCCAATCCCTCACAGGAAGTTCATTGTCGTTCCGTCTATTCTACACAATAGCTTCCCACCAACGCAAAGCGTAACCATCAAATTCTGATGCAGCAAGTTTGACCTTCTTGTCTTCTGGGTAATCAAATAAACGCCAGAGCTTTTCAATCTTCAACTCCCAAGTAATATAAGCCTCAGGATCAAGCGAGCCATTGAACGAAGGAATTGAGAACTTGGGCTTGCCCAAACTATCATCAGCTGGATTGTAAGCACGCTGGGCACGTCCAAGAGGAGCATACCCACGGCCATACAGAGGAGCAGCCGCAGGTGCTGGGGGATTTGCACGTCCCCTGCCACGATGTGGAGCAGCATCAGCCGCACTCCCCTCATCAAAGTCCTCAAACCCATCATCATGTTGTGCAAGTCCGGGCTGGAGTGTTGCCTGAATTTCCTTAATGGAACGCTGCAAGGTGGCAAAGTTGACATTCATAGCAGTCAGCTGCGTCTGAATATTATTGATGGCTCCAGTATTATTCTCCACAGCATCTTGTATGTCGGTGATATTTCTACCAACAGACTCTCTCCAAGTAACAAGCTCCTCCACCTGCTTTTTCTGTGACACAATTTCATCATCACTCAAAGACATGATTAGTAAGTTAGTGCAAAAATCAAAATCAGTATGGTGGAAACTCTCACAACTGATAAGAAAGATGGTAGTACACAACTAGGACTCTTTCCTTGGATCGGATCTGACTTGATGGTAGCGGAAAAAGATGGTGGAAAACAACTAGAACAACTAGAAAATAAATCTACGAAGAACAGATCTAGATCTAATCTAATAGAGGAACGCGACCAGCAACTATTACTCGAATACGATGTAATCTAGGCTATGGCAACTCTTTTTGTGGGGCTTTTTCTGTATAGGATGAAAAACACTCTCTAATCTATGGATGGATTGTGGATTGCTTACCGAGGCAACGAGGAAATCTGATACCAAGATGATATGGGGTGGCCCGATCTTCTCAGCAAGCTCTTGTCGATGGTGATGGTGGATGATAGATAACTAGTGCGTAGCTATGATCTCTCCTGCTCGATCCCTGATGCCAATGCAACAGCTCTCGAACCTTGTAGGATATTCACAACACCACACTCTTGCGCACGCAGCCGTGACCACGAACAGTAGTATGCAATCTACTAATTCCCAATGGAACAACAGATCACACTCAATTATAGTTGGCAGATTCGAACACAGGCTAATTCCAGAGGTTCTATGAAAGAAACAACTCCGAAATATTTTAACGTGGTCTCCAAACTAACTTGTGATGGTACGGAGGTTTATACGAGGGCTGGGGCGTCCTCCCCTCTAAACGGGCCTAAAAACAGCCATAACTTCGCACAAACTGACTCGGTTCGACTCAAACTGATACATACCGACCCATATATGGGTTCGGCCTTATTGGCACGCAGTCCAAACGTCGTGGAACACCTCAAACATGTAATTCTTGGTGCGCCATCTCTCTCTCTTGCTCATACGTGATTTCCTTATTGCGTCCTAGTGCGCCTGCCTCCCGCTCCTCCCTCGCGCACTTGTAGATATTGGAAATCAGCGCTTGTCCTTCTTGCTGCAACTCTCCTCCTCCTCGCGCAACGCTTGTGTTATCAATAAACCTGATCATACAAAGATGCATAGACTTAGGTAGTATAAAGTTCTCATTAAGTAAAACATCAGGTTCAATCAGTCCGCCGTCTTGCGCTTTATGCAAATCCTTCGACATGAAAAGCTTTATGCTAATCTTCCCAAGTGCACTTTTGCCAAAGACAAGTTGATTTTTCTTGGATTTGTCGTTTCTTCGAAGGGAATTGAAGTTGATGTTTCCAAGGTAACGGACATACGAGATTGGCCCATACTAACAAATGTGAGTGAACTCCGAAGTTTTCATGGGTTGGCCGGTTTCTATCGTCGCTTTGTGAAAAACTTTTCAACTATTGCTTGTCCCCTTAATGAATTGACCAAAAAGAATGTCACCTTCGTGTGGGGCAAAGCACAACAAAAACCTTTTGATGAACTTAAAAAGAGGCTCACTGAAGCACCTCTTCTTGCTTTACCGGATTTCACAAAAACTTTTGAGATAGAGTGTGATGCTAGTGGTATTGGCATTGGAGGAGTCCTTATGCAAAACGGACGTCCTATAGCCTACCATAGCGAGAAACTTGTTGGTGCTCGCCTTAACTATCCGATTTATGACAAAGAGCTTTTTGCCTTAGTTCGTGTCCTTCAAGTTTGGCAACACTACCTTTGGCCCAAGGAATTTATCATACATTCCGACCACGAGTCGTTGAAATGTCTCAAAGGCCAAGCTAACTTAAGCAAGAGACACGCTAAGTGGGTTGAGTTCATGGAGTCTTTTCCGTACATTGTCAAGTATAAGAAGGGCAAAGATAATGTAGTTGCGGACGCATTGTCTCGCAAACATACAAGCCTTCTTACGAGACTTGAAATCAACGTGTTGGGTCTTGAGGAAATAAAATCGTTGTATGCTTCCGATCCGTTCTTTGAACAAATTTTCGCAAAGTGCTCCAGTGACAAAGGAGTTGATGATTTCTATTTGCATAAGGGCTTTCTATTTAAACAAAACAAGCTATGCATCCCGAAGTCTTCGCTTCAACTTTTGCTTCTCCAAGAATCTCATGGTGGAGGCCTTATGGGTCACTTTGGTCGCGACAATTGGACATGCTCTCCAATCACTACTTTTGGTCCAAGATGAGTCCATTCATGATCGTCTATGGTTTCGAGCCCCTCACCGCGCTCGACATCCTACCACTACCTCTCCATGAGCGCACGAACATGTACGTCGAGAAGCGCGCACAAGCTATGAAGACACTTCATGAAGACACAAGAGCTACTATCGAACAACAAGTCCTTCTCCAAGCTTCAAGGTTAAACAAGGACAAGAAGGAGATGATATTTGAAGAAGGTGACCTTGTGTGGATACACCTAAGCAAGGACCGCTTCCCCAAGGAACGTGACTCCAAGCTCAAGCCAACAGGAGATGGTCCCTTCAAGGTCCTCAAAAGAATCAACAACAACGCCTACATCATCGACATACCGCCCTCCAACTACCTTGCAAGCAATACATTCAATGTCAAGGATCTCTCACCCTACCATGGAGATGCTCAAGATGATATCCATGAAGAGTCGAGGATGACTCTTTCCCAAGGGGGGGAGCTGATGTAGCCCGTCCTACGGACGCTTCTACATCTACAACAACAAGTCCCCCAAGTGGACACATGACTCGTGCCCAAGCCAAACTCCTCCAAGCTAAGGTGAACTCGCTCCTCTCTTTGTGCCAATTTGATACCTCCTTGGATGGCGTGCTACTTCATACCACTACTTTGTGCATCATTAGGTACGAGCCCCCGCCGCGTCGACCCACGAGCCCTAAAGCTACACCTGAGCTGAAGCTACCAAAGCCGGAGTGTCCGGCGCGACTCAGCTGGAGTGTCCGGCCTGCCGGAGCCCGAACCTGGCGCGGACATTCTGTGTGCCAGTTCGGACACTGCCTGGACACTGCCCGGAGTGTCCGGCCACCCCGGACTATCCGGCCCATTCGACCCGGAGTGTCCGGCCCAAGTGATGGGCCTGCGAGCCTAGCTGGGCCCTATGGCCCATGTACCCCTCTACTTCACCCAGAACTCTACTTTAATGCCTGAATTACCCCTGAACTTGTGGTTGGCCTATATATAGAACCCCACCTCCATTGTAAACCCTAGGCTTGATATTGGAATTAGTGGAAACCCCTTTGTGGATCTATCTAATTCTTGCCTCATGCTCCTTGCCCAAGGAGCACCAATATCCCCAAACCTCGTTGGAGTTTGCATTGTGCCTCTGCATTGTACAAGGCCTAGGCATCGGTGTCCCTTTGCCTAGACGTCAAGATCTCACCGAGTCTCCCATCTTGCTGTGCCGGTTCGAGAGAGAGTCCTCTGCCCGACGCCGATCCTAGGGATTGCGCCGGACCGGTCACCGCCGGCGTGAGCTATTGGTGTTTATCGTGGTTTTGCGTGTGTGTGTGTTCATCGCGTTCTTCGTGCGTGTGTTTGTCGTGTTCATCCTTCCCTCCTTCCCCCGCACTCCACCCTCGATTTGAAAGGGGATCGTGAAAGATCGGGCCACCCTAGAGGTTTGCCCTCAACAGACGTGCCCGAGATAGGTGACTTCGAAAAGCCAGAATTTTCACTTTGAGAACTTTGAACACAAGCGATGTTCACAAAGCTTGAGAGAAAAAGAAGATGTTCTTCCATGTTCTTCCATTGATATAGAATAGGCAATCATATAGTCACGATATACCCCCAAGAATTATTGAGATGTTCCAAGAATACCAAGTTCATGAGGCAAGAGAAACGGACAGATGCTCAAAACACTTTCTGAGCTCAATGCTCTTTGAAAGATCAACAATAAGAGCAGGGATTTGTGTTACTCCCACTGTCTCGGTTACAGGGCTCAAAATGTTTTTTATCGTGACCAAGGCAATTTTTCATTGGACTTCTTCTCTCTCCAATTAGATGCCACCATTAACTCCATCTCTTTAACACCGCACACATGCAACCAATCAGGCGTGCAAACTAGGTTTGTTTTCCACCCCATACTCATGCACGGGTAATTAGTGAGGGACTACTACTCATAATTAAATGCATGCAAGCCTTATAGGGGAGGTATTGTGGGACAAATGTTTTTTTAGATTAGGCCCAGTAAACCGGGACGGAGGGAGTAGAAAAGATGCATTAAAACAATAGGTTATCTGGCCCTTCGGATGAGAAAAGAGATATCGACTGGTTCGTCTGATTGGTCGGATCATTGGTTGAACAAGAAGAGATTTCAAATAAGAACCGATGATAACTCATACATTAAGCAAAGCTATCGGAGATGAAAAGATGAGATTCTCATGTATCAAAGGGAGCCTTGCAGATATGGAGTTCAAAAAGATGTGAAGCATGATAAACGAATGATAATCCACCATAGTACCTTAAGAAACCTCTGGATTGCCAAAGATACTTGAATATGATATAGATATGATCATGGTATAACTCAAATTCACAAGAGATAACCAACCTCATTTGGAGAATTAGATTGATAGAATTAACCATATTCCACTCGTGATAAGTGTCATATAGCTATTCCAAAAACCAAATTACAATTGCAAGAATCGGATCGATGCAAGTTATGTATTTTAGCCCTAAAAGAATTTGAAGATGAAGTAAAACTTCAGGAATAGCATGGACATGCCAACAAAAGAAGATGAATAATGTATCACACACGACTAAAAAGGAGTGTGGAAACATAGATGTATCAAAGAAAAGATTCCGCATTTATCGGCATTAAAATGCCAACTATGATATGGGGTGGCCCGATCTTCTCAGCAATCTCTTGTCGATGATATGGTGGATGATAGATAACTAGTGCGTAGCTATGATCTCTCTCGCTCGATCCCTGATACCAATGCAACAGCTCTTGAACCTTGTAGGATATTCACAACACCACACTCTTGCGCACGCAGCCGTGACCACGAACGGTAGTATGCAATGTACTAATTCCCAATGGAACAACAGATCACACTCAATTATATTTTGTAAATTCGAACACAGGGTAATTCCAGAGGTTCTATGAAAGAAACAACTCCAAAATATTTTAACGTGGCCTCAACCTAAAACTAGTGCGCCCCATCTATTTTTGAGTCTGGGGGTGTGGCGGCTAAGGGGGTGACCGAGTTGGTCCCACCCAACTAGGGTACAAACCGAACCAAAAATTGGGTTTGGCTCAGAGTTCTGCCGTGGCAGAGTTTGGGCATGTTTCTCTGCCAGGGCAGCCTGCCGTGGCAGAAAAGGACTCTTTTTGATGCAGCCCGTCCTGCGGACGCTACTACATCCACAACGCCAAGTCCCCAAGTCAACCAAGAAGATGGACCAGGAGCAGCCAGCTCCAGAACGAGAGCCTCCGCCGTCATTGCCCCGGAGAGTCCACCCGAATCCAGCCGGAATTTCTGGCGCAGCGGGAGTGTCCGGCCTACCCTAGCCCCGTCCTGGCACGGACATTCTGTGTGCTACATCGGAATCTACCCGGACACTACCCGGAGTGTCCGGCCACCCCGTACTGTCCGGCCCACTCGACCCGGAGTGTCCGGCCTAAGTGATGGGTCTCCGTGCCAACATCTGGCCCCTTGGCCCATGTACCCCTCTATTCCGCACCAAACCCTAGTTTTATGCCCAAACTACCCCTGAACTTGTGGCTGGCCTATAAATAGAGCCCCCACCCCTCATTGTATCCCTTAGGCATAGATGATAGACTAAAGACAACCCCCTTTGTGGAATCTCTAGTTTTGCCTCATCCCCTTCTACCAAAGGGGATCGACTATCGTCACCACCTCGTTGGAGTTTGCATCGCGCCTCCCTCGTTGTACAAGGCCTTGGCATCGGTGTCCCTTTGCCAAGACGTCAAGACCCTCTCCAAGGTGTTCTTCCCTCTCCGCTTGGGATTGATGGGAGCACGTTGACCGATCTTTCCTTGCGAGGATTCTATCGGACCGGTGGCCACCGGTGAGAGCAATCGGCCTTGTATCGTGTGTGTTTTGCGTGTGTTCTTCACGAGGTGTGCGTCCGCTTCCGCTACCTTCTCCCTTTCCCCTCGCTTTCCCATCGATTTGACCATGAGATCTGTGAAGATCGGGCCACCCTAGAGGTTTGCCCTCATCATCTGGTATCAGCAGCTTTTGGTTGCCACGGATTCCTCATTGATTTGGTCTTTTCCCCCATAAATTCGAAAATCCCCCAAAAATAGCCCCAATTTCGTGTTTTGGACCGATCTGTGATTTGAGTGCGTTTTGGTAGGTTTTGATCCATGGATTACTTGCTAAACTTGTTGATCTACCTTCCCTTCCGTTCCCATGGCCTAATTCCTTGATTTTCCCCCATCAATTTGTGGTTTTGGGACGAGTTTTTCTGCCAAAACTCGTCCCGTTCGTGTTCTGGAACTTCTGGATCGACCGGATCGGACTGTCCAGCCAATACAGACCGGAGTATCTGCCCCACCGGAGTATCCGGCATAAATGGACCGGAATCTCCGCCTCGGCCGGACTGTCCGGCCTGTGCGCACCGGACTGTCCGCCCCCCTGCTGACAGAAAAATCTGCTTCACGGTTTTGAGCATAACGTTTGCATACAAACTCACACTTTGGTGTTCTTTAGCTCGTTTTGAAGAGGAGAAAGAGCTCTACATCATCATCTCCGTGGTTCATGCTATCTACTCCATCCAAATTCCGTGAGCAAGGCGGAATCCACCAAAAGGGTGAAGATCGGCGACGAAAGGTATAAAAATTCCGCGACTTCTCCCCACTTGCATCCCTTTGTGAGCCACACTATCTTTGCGTTCAACAAACACCTGTTGAGACTAGTTCCTCCTATGATTGCTTGGGCTATGCACATTTGATACCTTGTAGAATTCCGAGCAAAAGTTGTGAGCGTGCTATCTCATATAGTTATCTTGTATAGTTGTTGGCACAAGGAGGGGGCAAGTGAAAAAGAAAAGAAAAACAGAAAAAAATAGAAAAAGAGAAAAAGAAGAAAAAAGAAATAAAGAAACAAGTGCCTCATAGAATAGGAAGCGCAAGCTCGATGAACATCAAATAGGTGGTACTTATTGTGCATATCTTGTAGCCCACCAATTTATTGCAATCGAACTAGCGTCTCTCCTTGCACTTGTGCGACACGAGCTTATAGTCTTCGCTAGGTAATCATTTGGTTCTTAGCTCACTTTCTTCGTTGCACAAGTCCCATTTATCCCACCGTGTGTGTTTCCTTGTATATAATTCCTATCTTGTGGGTTGACTTGTTTTGCTTTGTGATCATCGTGGTTCTTTACTTGCCATTACAACATCTTGAGTTCGGATTGGTTCTTAACATGCCACCTTCCATACCCATCCACCATAAGCTTTGTGTGTGTGTGTTTTTTAGTGGTTAGTTGGTTTTGGTGTTCCGTGTGAACTTCACTTTGCTTGGTTTTGATTGCTCTCAAGTGTTGCCACTTGCACGATACTATCTTCCAAGGTAAAGTAAGGTTTGACGTTGCATCCCTAACCCCTACCACTTCCATATATACCACTTGGTCTTGTGAATCATGGCTAGGGACTCCGGAACCGAGGATGATCTCTATGAAGAATCCATGATGAGCCACAACGACTTCGACTCCACAAGTATAGAGGACATGATGGAGCACTACACCGACAATGGCTCCGCATGCTTTGAGGAGCCGGAGCATTGTACCTATGACGGCTCCACATGCATGGAAGACATGGAGCACGTCATCAACTATGGCTCCTCAAGCATGGAGGAGTTGGAGCTCTACGTCGACAATGGCTCCTCATGCATGGAGTACATGGAGCACTACACCGACAATGGCTCCACATGCTTGGGTGATATGGAGTACTACATCAACAATGACTCCCCAAGCATGGATGACTTCGAGTGCTACAACGACGACACCTCACCAAGCATGGAGGACATGGCGAGCTTCACCCACTTTGAGGGCTCTTCCATGAGCCATGAAGAATACCTCCATCGCTTGGAGGTGGAGGACTACTACGCCAAGCTAGCGGAGACGCATCATCAAGAAACCATGACCTTCAAGGCCAAGCGTGCCACACCAAAGGGCACCACCTAGTTCGATGATCCACCTCCAAGGCGTCAAGCGCCACCACCTACATGGCGTCATGCACCACCGTCTCCAAGGCGACGAGCCCCATCACCTCCAAGCCGTCAAGCGCCACCATCTACAAGACGCCAAGCACGACCATCTCCAAGGCGTCAAGTGCAACAACCTCCAATGCAACAAGTGCCACCACCTACAAGAAGAGTGGCGCCCCAACATCATCTTTCCAAAGAGGCGCAACGAAGCAAGAATCTTCATCGACATACATCCTCTAGAGATCATCACCAACATCAAGAGGATACAAGACGTCGTTCAAGGCATCTTCGCCATGAAGACGAAGAATACATGTTGAGCACCATCCATAATGCTCAACCAAGCTCAAGAATGCACCACCATCACAAGAAGAGTGCCAAGGACAAGGAGCATCGTCGCGAGCGTCATGTGGATGATCAAGTGCGCCATCTACATCAACCTTTGGCAAGGCACGCCAATGACCTCCGTCGACACCATCATAAGGCACCTTCAACTACTCGTGCGAACACCAAAATGGCACGAAGAGCAAGCTCTCCTCCACGCCATCAAGCTTCAACGCCAAGACTTGACGTCCTAGATGACGCATGCAACCTCATGGATGAGGAGGACGAAGACCTCTACTTCGCCAAGTTGGACGAGTATATCAAGAGGACTACACAAGCCAAGGTGCAAGATGGCGACGACAAGGTCAAGAATGGTGATCATGGGACTTTCCCTTCACCAAAGGAGGCGCAAGGAGTTGATAGAACCGAACCTACCCCCATATGCTTGAGTGATGATGTGGTACCAATCCCATGTGAGTATGAGAGCCACTTAGCCCACTTGAGTGAAAACAAGAGTGAGATGAGTGACTCCACCATACGTGAGATTGAGTGCTTCCACTTGGAGGGCATGAGTGATACACCTAGTGATTTGAGAGTGGTAGCTGATAGGTCATGTGAGACTACTTTGATTTCTAACGACTTACCCTCTACCTCTAGTGTGTTATCCCATGATGTGCTAGGTTCCATGGATACAGAAGCGCCAAGCTTGGAGATGATGATGCCTCCGACCGATAAGATGTACATGGTGGATGAAGATGATGCCATTCCCATACATGATGAAGAAGTCGCCCACATGGAGGCCAATGCTACCACAACACCCACTTCATATGAGAGGTATGAACAAGGTAAAAATAAGGGTGTTGATGATGCCATGATCCCACTAGAGGACATGATGACTTGTGATGATTGGCATGCTATGGATGATGTTTGTGATATCACATATGACTCATTGGTATTTCCATGTGATACTTTGCCTTTGCATAATGTTGAGCATGTGAAATTATTTGATTGTGATGATGTTGCCATAGACATGCCATGCTATAAACATTACATTGATGATATCATTGCTTGCACTTTGTTGAACAATTGCTCTTTCCAATGTTTTGCTTGCAATGATGTTACTAATGGTACCCCTCGGATAATGCTTTGTCATGAATGTTTTACAATCTCTCCCGTTGCTTGCAATAAGTTGAATAATTGCTCTTTCACTTCTTTTGCTTGCAACAATAATTCTCATATGGTCTATATTGAGATGGCCCCCATAGCTTTCTCAAATTTTGGAGATTTTGATGATTTCCATGATAAGCATGTTCCCCACTTGCATACTCACCATGCATATTTTTCATACTTGATTGACACTAATGGTGATGTGCACAAGAAGAGATATGTCATGATGGATGATGTATTTCTCTACCATGCACACACGTTCTTCCTTTTGTGCTTGATGTGTGTAGGCACCCGCAAGAGAATGTCAACCTCGGTTGAGAACGAGTTGACAAAAAGAGTTCTAGAGAGCATCCCCCAAGTGAGTTCAAGATCGAACCCAGCTCTGATACCTTTTGCATGCTTTGCATCTTTCATGTTGAACAATTGCTCTTTCCTATGGTTAGCTTGCAAGCATGTTAATGGTATTCTTTCACCTTGTGACAATCATGTCTCGTTGCTATTGGATATTGATGATTGGCGTGTTGCCACAAAAATGTTGAACAATTTCTCTTTCCGATGTTTTGTGTGCAACCATAATGCCATTTTGAGCATGAATTGTCATGAGAGCTTCCAAGTCTCTCGTATTGTTGTTGCAACAAACATAAAGACCACTTGCTCTTTCATTTGGTTTGTTTGCAAACATGTTGCTTGTGTTTCCGCTTGCGATACTCATACCCCCATGATTTTGGCTTTTGATGATATGTGTATGGCATACAATATATTGAACAATTGTTCTTTACAATGGTTGGTTTACACACATAATGATGTTGCTTTGGATATTCTTCCTCATGTGTTTTTGCCGAATTCTCCTAGCTTTGCATCAAAGATGTTGATCAATATTTTAGTCAATTGCTTTGAGTGCCACACTAAGATGTTATATGGAGTTTTTGAGTTCCCACATTTGGATGATGTTCAAGAAACTTTCATGCACTTTGACCTTGCATACGCATTTCGTTTGCGATACTTGTGTTGTGAACAAGAATGGGCATGCCACAAATGACATGTATCACCCACAAACATATGTTGCTTGGTCTTTGTTGTGTGAAGGTACAATTGCATACGTGCCAACCACTATGGACAAAGAGTTGACAAGACGAATCGAAGAGAGTTACCTAGGGCTATCCTTCAATGAGCTAACTCTATATCATAAGGTGACTCCCTTCTACTTGAGGACTCATGCTATAATCTTCATGAATTGGCTACTCTTTGAGTGTTTCTTCGCTTTTGTTGTGAGCTTTAACCTTCATGGAAGTTGAAGGAACATTGAAGAGTTGCCACATCAAGCTTCCCAAGGACGACTATATGGTGAACCCCAGGATCAAGAAGGTCTCTCGACATCATCTTCTTAGGATGAGCATGAAGAGTCGAGGATGACTCTTTTCGAAGGGGGGAGCTGATGCAGCCCGTCCTGCGGACGCTACTACATCCACAACGCCAAGTCCCCAAGATCGTCCCCAAGTCAACCAAGAAGATGGACCAGGACCAGCCAGCTCCAGAACGAGAGTCTCCGCCATCATCGCCCCGGAGAGTCCACCTGAATCCAGCGGGAGTGTCCGGCCTACCCCAGCCCTGTCCTGGCGCGGACATTCTGTGTGCTACATCAGACTCTACCCGGACTCTACCCGGAGTGTCCGGCCACCCCGGACTGTCCGGCCCACTCGACCCAGAGTGTCCGACCTAAGTGATGGGCCTGCATGCCAACATCTGGGCCCTTGGCCCATGTACCCCTCTATTCCGCACCAAACCCTAGTTTTATGCCCAAACTACCCCTGAACTTGTGGCTGGCCTATAAATAGAGCCCCCACCCCTCATGTATCCCTTAGGCATAGATGATAGACTAAAGACAACCCCCTTTGTGGAATCTCTAGTTTTGCCTCATCCCCTTCTACCAAAGGGGATCGACTATCGTCACCACCTCGTTGGAGTTTGCATCGCGCCTCCCTCGTTGTACAAGGCCTTGGCATCGGTGTCCCTTTTGCCAAGACGTCAAGACCCTCTCCAAGGTGTTCTTCCCTCTCCGCTTGCGATTGACGGGAGCACGTTGACCGATCTTTCCTTGCGAGGATTCTATCGGACCGGTGGCCACCGGTGAGAGCAATCGGCCTTGTATCGTGTGTGTTTTGCGTGTGTTCATCGTGTTCTTTGCAAGGTGTGTGTCCGCTTCCGCTACCTTCTCCCTTTCCCCTCGCTTTCCCATCGATTTGACCATGAGATCCGTGAAGATCGGGCCACCCTAGAGGTTTGCCCTCATCACTTTTTCTGTGCCGCGGCAGCCTGCCGTGGCAGAAAAACGCATCGTTTCTCTGCCGCGGCAGAGATCCTGCCATGTGTTGATCTTCTTCTTGGTTGCTCCTTGAGCTTCCTCCCTCTCCTCCCTCGCGTATTCTTCATTGATCAGCACGCCATGCTCCATATGCTTCAGCTCCTCGCTCCGTGCTACGCCTTCTTCTCCCATGTGCCTGATCATACAATAGCACAAAGACTTAGGCAATATAAAGTTCTTATAAATGAAAGCATCATGGTCAACTAGGAATGAATTCACCTGATAGTCATTATTGATTTGACTCAATATTTCCTTCTAGCTCAAACAGTCAGAATCATCATAATCCTTGTATATATCCTCATGATCCTCCCTTTCTTCATGAAAAGCCGTCCACGGCTTTGGGTAAGCTGAATGTGGAAGAAACAAAAATAAAAATGTGTACACAAAGTATAAATATATATAACATGTTGTATTTATTGTTGTTCACATGAAAAGTATGTCCAGTATACATCAAGCAACTTAAATTGCAGGTATAAGTGAAGTACAAAGAATCATGATCATGGTGAAAATAACTAAATAGATACTCTTGTTCTTTAATATTAAATTCAGTTTTCTCAAAGAAGACCTATGATCAAATTTGTGAACAAGATCAAACCAATTCAATATGTGTGAAAACCAATTTGATTCATGCCATGCTTCACTTGCTCTACTCTGATTATTATTAACATGATCATGTTGTCTAGTATGTAAGATGTAACTCAATTTGCAAATATGAAGGAAGTCTAAAGTAGTAATATAACTAGACAAAGACTTTTGGGACAAACACAATGGATATGAAAACTTGGGTTCTATCGTAGAAAGATTAAAACAATCCAACATGGGTAAAATTACTTGTGTTGGTTGCAATATATCAACTAGACCAGAATGTATTTCCATAATATTTCGAACATGAACCATTGTCCCATAGCAAACATTTTGTGTCACATTGCATATATGGCTGAAAACAGCTTGTTTCAGTTTAGCGATTCTATCACAAGTAATACATATGTGATCCACAAGAAAATTTTCATCCACGCTATATTCACCAATTAGATTGAAAGTGAAACAAGGAGAATATGTGCTAGAATTTAGACATGAAATTCCAGAAATCTTATCCATAGCACAACTCATACTCATAGGTTCATTTAGCATGATGGAATACACAATATCAGTAGGTGGTATTCGAGCATGTATTTCTTTATGTGTAATCAGTACCACATGATCAAAAATTAAATTGGGTAAACTATCACATGATGTTGAAACATTAGTGCAAGGAAAATCACAAGGAGGCTTCAGTAAAGGAAAAGACTCACAATATGTCGCACAAGTGGGTTGAAACTCCAAATCAGTACCAATGTCATCAACAATCTCCTCAGTTGTAGTAGGTACTAACACATCCTCCACAAGTAACAATGCACAGTCCAGTGATACATGTTGTAAAATAGACGGCTCCCTTTCTTCGAAAGCAACCTGGATATCACAAGAAACAACACTAGGAGTAGAGATGATTACATTAGTAGAAACCTCATTTGTCTCATCAACTCTCACTCTCGGTTCTTCTCTGACAGGATCAACATGTGGTTTTATGTTGGTGGTTACAGGTGCACATAGGTTTTGACGCCTAATCTCATGAAATTGTTTAACATTTGAACATGCTAACCACGTGTGCTTATCATTCCAAAAGATAGTAGGATTAGAACACTCACTGCCAAACACAACCTGGAATGATTTACACCACTTTGTTCCCAATATGATACGGCAGGAGTTAAACGCTCTAGGAATTACAAAACAAGAAATAGTCTTGCTACGGCCATAAATGATGAGTGGAACAGATGTGATCTGAGTAACTGGTAGTGCATGACCAGAAGTTGCTAACATAAATGGTTTTTTTAATGCACTTGTATATAATTGTAGCTTTTCAACAACCTCAACACTAACCAAAATTTTGTAAAAACAAGTATCAATGGTAGTAGCAACTTGTCTACCTTAACACTACCACACCAGAATCTCCGTCCCAGACCGGAGTCTCCGGTCCGACCAACGCCAGGCATGAAAAGGCCTTTGGGCCTGCGGCCCATGTACCCCTTAGTCCGTCCAGAACTTGTCTTTTATTCCTAAAGTACCCTTGTTTAAGTGGCTGGCCTATATATAGTCCCCCACCTCCATTGTAAACTGATGCAACCCATCATACGGACGCTTCTACATCTACAACAACAAGTCCCCCAAGTGGACCCATGACTCGTGCCCGAGCCAAACTTCTCCAAGCTAAGGTGAACTCGCTCCTCTCCTCGTGCCAATTTGATACATCCTTGGATGGCGTGCTACTTCATACTACTACTTTGTGCATCATCAGGTACGAGCCCCCGCTGCGTCGATCCACGAGCCCTGAAGCTGCACCTGAGCTGAAGCTGCCAAAGCCGCAGTGTCCGGCGCAGCCGCAGTGTCCGGCCTGCCCGAGCACGAACCTGGCGCGGACATTCTGTGTGCCAGTTCGGACACAGCTCGGACACGGCCCGGAGTGTCCGGCCACCCCGGAGTGTCCGGCCCACTCGACCCGGAGTGTCCGGCCACCCCGAACTGTCCGGCCCAAGTGATGGGCCTGCGAGCCTAGCTGGGCCCTATGGCCCATGTACCCCTCTATTTCGCCCAGAACTCTACTTTAATGCCTGAATTACCCCTGACTTTGTGGTTGGCCTATACATAGACCCCCACCTCCATTGTAAACCCTAGGCTTGATATTGGAATTAGTGGAAACCCCTTTGTGGATCTATCTAATTCTTGCCTCATGCTCCTTGACTAAGGAGCACCATATCCCCAAACCTCGTTGGAGTTTGCATTGTGCATGTATAAGGCCTAGGCATCGGTGCCCTTTGCCTAGACGTTAAGATCTCACCGAGTCTCCCATCTCGCCGTGCCGGTTCGAGAGAGAGAGTCCTCCGCCCGACGCCGATCCTAGGGATTGCGCTGGACCGGTCACCGCCGGCGTGAGCTATTGGTGTTTATCGTGGTTTTGCGTGTGTGTGTTCATCGCGTTCTTCGTGCGTGTGTTCGTCGTGTTCTTCCTTCCCTCCTTCCCCGCACTCCACCCACGATTTGAAAGGGAATCGTGAAAGATCGGGCCATCCTAGAGGTTTGCCCTCAACAAATTGGTATCAAGAGCTTCGTTGCTCACGATTTCCCCCACAATTTTTTCTTCTATCCACCAAAAATTCGAAAATCCCCACAAAAAACAGCCCATATTTGCCTTTGGATCGATCTCTTGATTTGGAGTGTTATTTGTGGTTTTGATCCGACCAAACCTTGTCTAAGGATTGGTCCAGCGTTATCCTGCGTTTCCCCAGCCCGATTTGGCCAGTTTTTCGCGGATTTGAGGCCTGAAGGCGAAGATTTCCGCTCAAAAACACGAGCAGGAAACCCGCGCCGGAGTGTCCGGCTCGAACCGACAGGAGTGTCCGGCCCGACGGGAGTGTCCGGCCGAACCAGACCGGAGTGTCAGGCCCAGACAGACCAGAGTGTCCGGCTATAACGCCTATTTTAACTGTTTTGCCTCATTTTTTCGCATTGGCTAATCTCCTTTGTTTGCTCGTGTTCCGTGTGCATGTCAGCAACTACCAGCAAGCTTCCGCATGATCAACTTCCGTGCTCATCGACACCACGGACCACGAACATCATCCCGCACCACCGACGCCAAGTTCATCATCAAAGAAGGTATAACTTGTGTCACCTTGTTAACCCCATCTTCCTTTCTGTGTACCTATCCCATGAGAGTGGCTCATCTTTTGTTTGCTTGAGCATTGTGCATTTGTCCTTGGATAGTGAGAGTGCAAGAGAAATAGCAAGTGTGACTAGGTAGCATCAAGGGAGAGCAAAAAAAAGGAAAAAGATACAAAGAAAAAGCAAAAAAAATAGTCTCCCATTGCCAAAGAGAGTCTTAAAGCTTGTAAGCAAGAGAGAAAGAAGAGCGCCCAAGGCAAGTGCACAAATCCGTTGCTCACTTTTAATCTTGGCAAACGAGCCACGGTCTCTCCTTGCATTGGCACGACAACGAGCTTAGTCTTCGTTAGGACATTTTTGCTCATTTTCATAGTCGTGTCAATCCCAACTTTCTCCACGTGTGTGTATATAGTCGTAGGTTCCCGTCAACCTTTGGAGTTGTTGACCTTCGCCTTTGACTTGAGTTTTGTTGGATTTTACCCACTTTTGACTATCCCTTTTCTTTTGGTTGGTTCTTTGGCTTTCCACAATACTAACCTACCACCAACAAGCTTTTGAGAGTTAGTTCTTTCTTCAGTGTGAGTTTTCTCCGCACTTCCACTTTGCATGCTTATAGCTCTCACTTGTGGTTTCTAGTTTGGTGCAATCCCCAAGGTGAGGTACAAGGCTAACACCACCATATTCCACTTCCATATAGAATACTTGTGTGTTTTGCATGATCGATAGGCACGGTGAGACGAGCCAACCACCTCCCCAAGAAGAAGATCAAGGTCCGTACATGACGCGCGCAAGTCACTTCATCGTTCGACAAGAGTTCCGTGAACATTGCCAAGCCCTTGAGACGCGACAAGATGAACAATTTGGCGAGACGCAAGCCGAGTTCAAGAACATCGACAACCCTTCGACGGCCTCGAACGACAAATGCATGCAATTCATCACAACTTCGGCCACCAAAATGAACCACTCCAACACTCCATCGCCGAAACAAATGACAATCTTCGATGCCTCATCGACGGCATGGCAAGACCACACTCACGCGCATCAAGCTCGGCAAGTTCTTCGCATCGTCATGCACTTCTTCCACAAGATCTACATCAAAGTGCTCAAAGACGCAATGATGCCCCCGTGGTTGAAGATGGAATCTCTTCGAACTATGTACCTTCCCCACGACACGCCGCAACGTCAAGCTATGATGGTGACCTCTCTTCAAGGCCACGAGTAAGGCAAGAAGCACACCGTCATCATGAAAGGGCACTAGTGATCCGACAAGAGCAACCACAAGAGGAACCGCAAGCGCAACCGCAAGTACATCGCAAGTCTACCACCATCGACCGCGACACATACTTGACACAACAAGTGATGACTCCAACTTGGAGAATCAAGCTCGTCATCGACGTGAAGCTCTCCAAGATCCTCCTCCTCGTCATCAACGTCATGAACGTCAACTACGACACCATGGTCATCATGCGGCGCCTCCTCCACATCAACAAAACTTGGAGCGTCAAGTGATACAAGTTGAGCGACACCCACGACGTCAAGAGGCTCATGACCATGTTCTTCGCCGTGAGGCCCATGTGCCTAACCAACATCACCAACCGAGGAACGAGCCTCCTCTTCGTCATCAACCGCGTCAAGAGGCTCCACACCCTCGCCACCATGAGGCCCAAGCGCCTCAACCACGTCAACAACCGCGCCAAGAGCAAGATAAAGCTCCTACTCAACAACAATATCAAGAGCAAGCTCCGCAACAAGGATGCGAGAACCAAGTTCCACCTCCCCAACTACAAGATCATCAACAAGGTCACCAAGCTCATCGCAATGACCACAACGATGAAGGAACTTTTGGCAAACTCAAGTTCACAATGCCCAAGTTCACCGGATCCAATGACCCCGAAGAATACCTCTCGTGGGCACTCAAAGTCGACAAGATCTTCCACATGCACAACTATAGCAACGAGAAGATGGTCGCCATGGCTTCGGTACAGTTTGATGATTACGCCAACCTTTGGTGGGAACAAGTTCAAGTTGCTCGTGACGCAAGGCAAGAGCCGCCAATCACAACTTGGCATGACATGAAGGCTCATATGAGATCCCGCTATGTCCCCGCGCACTAGACGCGTGACCTCTTCAACAACCTTCAATCGCTTCGTCAAGGGACAAAGACCGTGGAAGAGTACTTCAAGGAAATGG
The DNA here is from genome assembly GCA_910589775.1 of Avena eriantha. Classification (NCBI taxonomy): domain Eukaryota; kingdom Viridiplantae; phylum Streptophyta; class Magnoliopsida; order Poales; family Poaceae; genus Avena; species Avena eriantha. The sequence continues at coordinate 390,389,958 of OU342743.1, forward strand.
AACTCAACTTGATTCGCGCCAACATTGATCAGCGCATGGAGCAAACAATGGCACGTTTCCTTATTGGCTTGAATCACACAATCAAGCGCATCGTCGAGTTCCAAACCTACAACAACATGGTTGAGCTTGTGCACATCGCAACAAAGGCTGAACGTCAAGTGTAAGAGGATATCAAGTACAACAAGACCAAGACGTACTTCACCTACAAGCAAGCTTCAACCGCTCCGCCAACAACTTTCAATGGAAGCTCCTCAAGTACCCCCAAGCCTTCCTTCAAGCCCAACCTTCCTCAAGGAAAACTGCCCCCAAGTGGCAAACAAGCAAAGAGTAACACACCTTTCAACGGTGAGTGCTACAAGTGTGGAGGCAAAGGACACAAGTCGGCCGAATGTGGAAACAAGAAAGTCTTGTTCATCCATGACAATGCTGATAAAGAGTACTTGAGTGAAGATGAATTTGATGCCCGAGTCAAGGAAGCAATGGCAAGGCAACGAGTGGAAGATGACCAAGAACTCCCCATGTGTGAACATGATGCAAGTCCATCGCTTGTCGTCACAAGGATCTTGACCACTCAAGCACAAGAGCATGAAGACCAACGCTCCAATATCTTCCAAACACGAGCCGGCATCAATGGCAAATCTATCAAGGTAATCATTGACGGAGGGAGTTGTCACACCCTTGATAGCACCGAGTTGTGTGAGAAGCTCAACCTCACCCTCCATCCACATAAGCACCCCTACCACGTGCAATGGCTAAGTGACCAAGGGTCTGTGAAGATCAAGCATACCGTATCGGTCGCCTTCGCCATTGGTCATTACAAAGATACGGTGGAGTGTGATGTGGTTCCTATGATAGTTTGCCACATGCTTCTTTGTCGACCATGAAAATTTGACATGGCTGCTCAACATGATGGTCGCACCAATATATACACCTTCAAATGGCTCAACAAAACATGTGTCTTGCAACCGATGACTCCTAGCCAAATAATTGCGGACAATGCAAAGGCTTTAGCGAGGGCGCAAAGCACAACACCTACTTGTGAGAAGAGCGGTGAGAGAGAGAACCACCTCATAGTGAGTGAGAGCCACAAGCCAAACTCGAGCAGAAAAACTAAGAGTGTTCTCCTTGCCACAAAAAGTGAGATCAGAGATGTTCGGAACAGCCCATCCATCATGCACTATGTCCTCCTTTGTAGGGGACTAGCGCAAAGAACTAATGAATTAACCAATATTCCTCCATCTTTGATGAATGTTTTGCAGGAATTCAAGGATGTGTTTCCCGAAGAGCTTCCACAGGGACTACCTCCTCTTCGCGTCATCGAACATCGAATTGACCTCATCCCTGGCGCACCACTTCCCAACCGCGCCGCTTACCGCACGAACCTGGAGGAGACGAAGGAGATCGAATGTCAAATCAACCAACTCGTCTCCAAAGGTTTGATCCAAGTTAGCACTAGTCGAAGTGCCGTACCCGTGATTCTTGTTCCAAAGACGGATGATACGTTACGGTTATGCATGGACTGCCGTCCAATCAATGCTATCACCGTGTGTTATCGACATCCCATAGCACGTCTCGATGACATGCTTGATGAATTGTGTGGAGCCACTATTTTTTCGAAAATTGATCTTCGTAGTGGTTACCATCAAATACGCATGGCTGAAGGTGACGAGTGGGAAACTGCCTTCAATCTATGAATGGTTGGTTATGCCCTTTGGTTTATCTAATGCCCCATCGACCTTCATGCGCCTCATGAATCATATCTTGCGTTCTCTCATTGGAAAAAGTGTTGTTGTCTATTTCGATGATATTCTTGTTTATAGCAAATCACTTGAGGACCATATAACACCTGTCAAGGAAGTTTTGCAAATCATTCGACATGAAAAGCTTTATGCTAATCTTCCCAAGTGCACTTTTGCTAAAGACAAGTTGATTTTTCTTGGATTTGTCGTTTCTTCGAAGGGAATTGAAGTTGATGTTTCCAAGGTAAAGGACATAGGAGATTGGGCCATCCCAACAAATGTGAGTGAACTCTGAAGTTTTCATGGGTTGGCTGGTTTCTATCATCGCTTTGTGAAAGACTTTTCAACCACTGCGTGCCCTCTCAATGAGTTGACGAAAAAGAATGTCACCTTCATGTGGGGAAAAGCCCAACAAAAAGCATTTGATGAACTCAAAAAGAGGCTCACCGAAGCACCTCTCCTTGCGTTACCAGATTTCACAAAAACTTTTGAGATAGAGTGTGATGCTAGTGGTATTAGCATTGGAGGAGTCCTTATGCAAAACGGATGTCCTATAGCCTAACATAGCGAGAAACTTGATGGTGCTCGCCTTATTTATCCAATTTATGACAAAGAGCTTTTTGCCTTAGTTCGTGTTCTTCAAGTTTGGCAACACTACCTATGGCCCAAGGAATTTATCATACATTCCGACCATGAGTCATTGAAATATCTCAAAGGCCAAGCCAACTTGAGTAAGAGACACGCTAAGTGGGTTGAGTTCATAGAGTCTTTTCCATACATTGTCAAGTATAAGAAGGGCAAAGATAATGTAGTTGTGGACGCTTTGTCTCGCAAGCACACAAGCCTTCTTATGAGACTTGAAATCAACGTGTTGGGTCTTGAGGAAATAAAATCTTTGTATGCTTCCGACCCGTTCTTTGAACCAATTTTCGCAAAGTGCTCCATTGACAAAGGAGTTGATGATTTCTATTTGCATAAGGGTTTTCTCTTTAAACAAAACAAACTTTCCATTCCGAAATCGTCGCTCCAACTTTTGCTTCTCCAAGATCTCACAGTGGAGGCCTTATGGGTCACTTTGGCCGTGACAAGACTTTGGACATGCTCTCCACTCACTACTTCTGGCCCAAGATGAAGCGCGAAGTGGAGTGCTACGTTCAACAATGCACGACATGTGTTCAAGCTAATCCCTATGGTCTTTATATGCCATTGCCTATTCCTCATACATCTTGGTCCGATATTAGCATGAATTTCGTGGTAGGATTACCTAGATCTAAGCATGGTCATGACTCTATATTTGTTGTCATGGATCGCTTTTCCAAAATATCACACTTCATACCGTGCCATAAGACCGATGATGCTTCACATGTTGCAAATCTATTTTTTAGGGAAATCGTCCGTCTTCACGATGTGCCAAGAACAATCGTCTCCGACCGCGACGTCAAATTCATGAGCTACTTATGGAAGACCCTCATGGCCAAGCTTGGCATCAAGCTCCTCTTTTCATCCGCATCGCATCCTCAAACTGATGGCCAATCCGAAGTTGTCACCCGAAGCCTCGAAACTCTTCTACATGTGTTGATCAAGAAAAACTTGAAGGATTGGGAGGAATGCATTCCACACGCCGAGTTCGCATACAACCGTGCCAAGCACTCAACAACCAATATGAGTACATTCATGATCGTCTATGGTTTCAAGCCCCTCACCGCGCTCGACATCCTACCACTACCTCTCCATGAGCGCACGAACATGGATGTTGAGAAGCGTGCACAAGCTATAAAGAAACTTCATGAAGAAACAAGAGCTACTATCGAACAACAAGTCCTTCGCCAAGCTTCAAGGTTAAACAAGGACAAGAAGGATATGATCTTTGAAGAAGGTGACCTTGTGTGGATACACCTAAGCAAAGACCGCTTCCCCAAGGAACGTGACTCCAAGCTCAAGCCAAGAGGAGATGGTCCCTTCAAGGTCCTCAAAAGAATCAACAACAATGCCTACATCATCGACATACCGACCTCCAAGTACCTTGCAAGCAATACATTCAATGTCAAGGATCTCTCACCCTACCATGGTGATGTTCAAGATGATAACCATGAAGAGTCGAGGACGACTCTTTCCCAAGGGGGGGAGCCGATGCAGCCCGTCCTATGGATGCTCCTACATCTACACCAACAAGTCCCCTAAGTGGACCCATGACTCGTGCCTGAGCCAAACTCCTACGAGCTAAGGTGAACTCGCTCCTTTCCTTGTGCCAATTTGATACCTCCTTGGATGGTGTGCTACTTCATGCAACTACTCTATGCATCATCAGGTACGAAGCCTCGACACATCCCCAAGCACCCAAGGATGGAGAACAAGGAGCAAAGCGTGAAGCAGAAGCCGCTGGAGCTGCTCAGACCAGAGTCTCCAGCCTACGCACACCGGAGTCTCTAGTCCACCAAAGTCTCTGGCCTGAATACGCTGGAGACTCCGGCCCACTCTCCGGTCTGACCCCTGCACCAGTCCCTGGGACAATCTGAAGGCCCCTCCAGAGGCTGGTCCAGAGACCCCACCAGAATCTCCGGCCTAGACCAGAGTCTCCGGTCCACCACACCGGAGTCTCTGGTCCAACCGACGCCAGGCATGAAAAGGCCTTTGGGCCTGCGACCCATGTACCCCTTAGTCCGTCCAGAACTTGTCTTTTATTTCTAAAGTACCCCTGTTGAAGTGGCTGGCCTATATATAGTCCCCCACCTCCATTGTAAACCCTAGGCATGATATTTAGAATTAGTGGACACCCCTTGTGGATCTATCTAGTTCTTGCCTCATGCTCCTTTCACAAAGGAGCACCAAATATCCCAAACCTCGTTGGAGTTTGCATCATGCCTTCGCGTTGTACAAGGCCTAGGCATCGGAGTTCCTTTGCCTAGACGTCAAGATCTCACCGAGACTCCCATCTCGCCGTGTCGGTTTGAGAGAGAGACCTCCGCCCAATGCTGATCCTAGGGATTGCGCCGGACCGGTCACCGCCGGCGTGAGCTATTGGTGTGTATCGTGGTTTTTGCGTGTGTGTGTCCATCGCGTTCTTCGTGCGTGAGTTCATAGTGTTCATCCTCCCCTCCTTCCCTGCACTCCATCCTCAATTTGAGTGGGATTTGAGAAAGATCGGGCCACCCTAGAGGTTTGCCCTCAACACAAAATCTGGTGGTGGAGCTCTCACAACTCACTCAAAACTGACAAGAAAGCAGATCTTACCGTTCCAAAGTGAATAGTGATGCTTACCAATTCGAAATCAAAGACTTATGCACTGATGTGATGAAGTGAATATCAAAGGTATAGAGAACAATCACAGGGCACACAAGTTATTTTTGGTGGAGCTCTAGGTATGGTATCCTAAGTACACCGCAAACAAGTCCTAGTGCAAATCGTATAACAACCCAAGAAACACACACATGGAGATAAACGTGGTAATGCAACTATGAAAGGTGTTGCACTATGTTGGAGAGACACTAGCAAAGCTCAAAGTAAATAGGCACAAGATTGCTGAATCAACCGGTGTACAAAGATATCACTAGGCCTCTTCCTCAATTCTCCTTTTCTTTTTCTCTTTCTTTTGTATAGATTATTTTTCTTTTTGCTTTTTTTTTTGCTATGTTGCTTTTTCTCTTTTTTTCGAATATATGTCACACACGGCCAAATTACAAAGCACAACACCAAAATCCTAGGAGAAGCCTATAGGAGCGGAAACTAGTCTCAATGGGCAAGTTCCTACACCTTTGAAATAGAATGGTTCTGGCTAAATTGAAGGAAAAGTGCAATTTTTACACTTTGTAAGTCTGGCTGCCGTGGCAGAAAAACAGTGCAAAAACGTGTCGTGGCAGAAAATTTTCCTTCCACGGCAGAAATAACGGCCGAAAACGTAACGGGGCAGGAAACCAAGTCGTGGCACAGAAGGACTCGCGGCAGAGAAACATACCGTTTCTGTGCTGCGGCAGAAGTCAGCAATTTTTTTTTTGCAATTCTGACTTGCCAAGTGGTACACAACTAGGACTCTTTGCTTGCATCAGATCTGACTTGATGGTGGCGGAAACAATTGATGGGGAACTCGACTAGAACAACTAGAAAGCAAAAAACAAATCTACGAAGAACAGATCTAGATCTCGATTAAAAGATGAACACGACCAACAACTATTACTCGAATACGATGTAATCTAGGCTATGGCAACTCATTTTGTGGGGCTTTTTCTGTATAGGATGAAAAACACTCTCTAATCTATAGATGGATTATGAATTGCTTACCGAGGCAACGAGGAAATCTGATACCAAGATGATATTGCTCACCGAGTAAACCCAGCGCTCTGATACCAAGATGATATTGCTCACCGAGTAAACCCAGCGCACTGATACCAAGATGATATGGTGGATGATGGATAACTAGTGCGTAGCTATGATCTCTCCTGCTCGATCCCTGATGCCAATGCAACAGCTCTCCAACCTTGTAGGATATTCACAACACCACACTCTTGCACACGCAGCCGTGACCACGAATGGTAGTATGCAATCTACTAATTCCCAATGGAACAACAGATCACACTCAATTATAGTTGGTAAATTCGAACACAGGGTAATTCCAGAGGTTCTATGAAAGAAACAACTCCAAAATATTTGAACATAGTCTCAACCTAAAACTAGTGCGCCCCATCTATTTTTGAGTCTAGGGGTGTGGCGGCTAAGGGGGTGACCGAGTTGGTCCCACCCAACTAGGGTACAAACCGACCCAAAATTGGGTTTGGCTCAGGGTTCTGCCATGGCAGAGTTTGGGCCCGTTTCTCCGCCACGGCAGCCTGCCGTGGCAGAAAAGGACCCTGTTTCTATGCCGCGGTAGCCTGCCGTGGCATAAAAACGCGTCGTTTCTCTGCCGTGGCAGAGATCTTGCCATGTGTTGATCTTCTTCTTGGTAGCTCCTTGCGCTTCCTCCCTCTCCTCCCTCGCGCATTCTTCATTGATCAACACGCCATGCTCCATATGCTTCAGCTCCTCGCTCTGTGCTACGCCTTCTTCTCCCATGTACCTGATCATACAATAGCACAAAGACTTAGGCAATATAAAGTTCTTATAAATGAAAGCATCATGGTCAACTAGGAATGAATTCACCTGATAGTCATTATTGATTTGACTCAATATTTCATTACAGTTCAAGCAGTCAAAATCATCATAATCCTTGTACATATCCTCATCAAACTAGATGCGCAAAATCACTTAATAAATAGAGCTTAGGAAGTCCACATTATGTGAAAACATGCTAAAGAACGAACACCATTAACAAGATCGTGTCGGTAAACAAAGAGTTAGATAGATCGCATCGGTTTGACAAAAGCCTGATAGTATGGAATATACCAACATTTGATAACCAAAAGGGACATTACGAAGCAAGGTTGGATGCAATAGATCAATAAAGGATTAACACATCCTATGTTACTATAGATACCCCCGAACACGTGAATCCTACTTTGAATTTTTGGAAGAGGATAGACAAACGTTACACTTCCTTACCAGAAAAGCGTGGGTGGGTGGGTAAGAAGAAAAATAGAAGCAGTCCTACTCTCACATTTTGTTTTTCCCTGGTATACATAGCTACCAAAATATTTTCTAGACTCACAATGAACATCTTGGCTGAGACCCTGAAGGGTGGAATGGCTCTGATACCAATTGTAATACCTCGGACCCTATGCTCTAAGCTCAAGCCTGGATGAACCCAAAAGTGGATAAGGGATTCTACCGTGGAGGCCCAAGGCCACCCACATGTAGGCCCGTATAAGCGGAGTAGGGCACGGTACCGGCCAACCACCCAACCCACTTTCAAGAACATCGGGACAAGAGCGAGCGGCGTAGTCGATAGGTAAAGCAATCAAAAACATACACAAATGAGTATGTATGTCAGCGACATACAATAATACATCAGAGCCACACCATCTAAAACAATAGAAATAGAAATATTCAACGCCATGCGGCAAGATCCAAATATCCTAGATAGAGATAATAGTTTAGGATACATCCTCATACATCACATGTTAGAGTATCAAGCAGAAGCGGAAAACAAGATCCGAGTACAGACAAGAAGCAAGTTGGCATAAGATGCCCTAAAAATAAGCACATCTCGCCCACAGATCTCACGGATCTCCATCCCCGGAATCTCAACACCTGACAGTCGTTGCCACCATCATCGATCTCTTCGACCAAGTAACCTTCCTGAGAGTATACCTATCCATCTGAACCAAATATTTATCGTGTGAGACCCTAGGGGTACTCAACAAGTCTTAATGCATCTAAAGGGAACAACCTGGGGTGACGCAACTGCAGCGAAATATAATAGCTAAACTTTTCTATAGAGACACGCTACAACATCGCCCAACCAAATATGGACGGATGCTCATTAATAGTAACAACAGTTATATAAGCAACATAAATAAACATCGCTCGCCCTTCTTCTCGCTTACCGACGAGAAGGCGGAAGAACTTCCCATCCGTTGGCAATTTTATTAACCATTCCATGAGGGCTGCACTAGTTACTAGTCATGTCTTAGTCAAATTAAAGGAGGTACTTTAGTTATGCTTGTCTATGATCAAGAAACTGTGCTCCCCATCATCCATAATCATGGACATGGCTTTCGGAAAGATTTACCCTGCAGGGTTGCACAAATAGCAACACGCACACGATCAACCTCGGGAAGAACCAAATAAAAAGCAACGAGGCCTCACAACAATGCATTCAAAGGATTCATAAATTATTTCAGGGGGCCACCCCAATAAGCTACCCGCAATGAAGTTGGTCGGCTCCTTGACAGACCTAAGGTTTGTGACGACAATGGTAATCAACTGGGAACCCAAAAGTGTGACTAGGTTTGTCGATACAGCATAAACGTGGCATGGGGTTCCTAAACAGTACATGCGCTCCACGCGCAATTGGATATAAAGCAGTAAAGCTTGTCATAAGTACAAGATAGTACTAAAGCCCCAAACATGCTTGTGGCCCCCAAGAAATAAAGTGTGAATCAAGCTTAGGCGAAGGGAGATCCATAGAGTCTCCCGAATATGGATAGTGTGAATAGTCAAGGAATAGGAATCAAGTAGTCGGGGTCCTACGGGACACAAGTGAGCGTGGAAGAACAAAATAACAGCTATTGCCCACCGGTGCCTCTTTCTTTAGTTATCCAATTACTACACATTTTAAGTTGTTTAGGTACCTCATTATACAAAGACTAGCACAAACCCTACACATGCAATTCTACGACTAGCGTGGATCAAACAACTCCTATAGTAATGGTTCATGGGATTGATGATACAAGCTTCGGTGGGGTTTAACAGTAAAGGCTATGCAATACTTGGGATTCAATTTAATACAATTGTGACTCCATGATGCAAGAATAATATGGAAGCATAGGTGCTATATGTATGCAAGCGTGGGGAATTTCTTGCCTATCAGATTAGTAGTAGGGTAACCAGGATTTGGGTAGTACTCTTGGTTCTCCTGATAATTCCCTTGCTCGGTGTCTGTCTGGAATAAAAGTGAAACACACAAAGAGCCATAATAAATAAAGTGTGCAATCATATGAATAAATACAATAAGCAAAAAAGGAATGCCATGATGGAATGATGCACAATTGCATGGTATAACATAGCATGGCATGGGTGAGGCGTGGGAACAATAATAAAGCATTTTATTTATTTATTTAGGCATGTTTTGCTCCCATAAACAGTTCTGAATATTGAATAATTACATGATTCATGCTTCAATTCATATCATGGAATGCATATTTAGAATGGGCTCTTCACGCTGATCGATTTAGACATATTATTTGTTGAATTCGGAATTAAGGAATTAAAGTTATGAATTTATTAAGAAAAGGCATTTATTGACATTTAAATAATTTCGAAATTTTATATTGCTCAACAATTATTTTGGATGGCATATTTGAATTCCCGGAATTTTCTGAACAGAAAATATATATCATTTGTATTATTTGAATTTATGAATTTAAACAATATTAAAGCAATTTAAATCAAAGTAGGGTCAAAGTGAAAGGTTTGACTAGTTAGATTCAAATCTGGTCAAATTTGAAAATAGGTTTGAGTTTATATTTGAATTTAATTCATATTTTATTTTATAAATTTTCTCAAATTCGAATTATTTTAGAAGATATGAATTAATTTGTATTTAACACATTTTTTGTAATTTTTATTTGAAAACAGATATGGCCAAGGGGTTTTCTCACTCAGGTTTAATCTACCCACACTGACTGACTAGTGGGCTGGAGAGTGATGCGGGGCCACAAGTGCGCGCGCCAGCGGGGTGGCAACACGTGGCGAAGATGGGGCCGCGGGATGTGGTTCGAAAAGTTCCGGGGGGGGTTGCAAAAGATTGCGCACTGGTTAACTGAAACTGTCAAAGAGCGACAGTACGCCGACGAGATCGGGTCATCTTCCAGCGACGATGATGGCGAGACGGCTTAGCGAAACGAAGTTCCACAAAAAGAAAAACGTGGAGGGTACATCGAGCTACAACTTTTGTTCGTAAGGCTTCCCGGAAGGAGGACTGCATCGGTCGGGAGCTTCCACGGAACCGAGGCAGAAATCGGTATGAGCGAGTTGTTACTGCTATCATCTGTGTGTTGTCGTTGCTGCTACGAGCGGTCGACGAGCGGCGGGACGAGCGGGGTTGCTATGCAAGCGCGGTGAGCCCCTGTCGAGCGCGTCCTATCATGGCATGGTCCAGGTGGTGCAGGGTTTGCCCGCCCTACCCCAGCATCGCACAAGAGCGTGCGGGAGGTTGATGACGAGGTGTTCTGCAAGGTGTATCGGGTGGCAGTGGCCCGCATGGAGGCTGTTCGATCGGTGGTGGCAGTGATCTACGGCGGGAAAAGGGCGAGGAACATGTCTGGGACGTTGCTTTGCTTACCCTGGGGGCTACGGGTGAGGGTGGTATGGCTCGAGGCAACCATGACCTAGGATGAGGCAGAGGCTAAGGAAGCTCCTGGAGTTCACGGGCACGGCGGTGCTGCAGCTTCTCCGGTGGATTCTAGGAGCGGCTCTGGGTACAATATGAAGTAGACAAGGTAGGAGAGCCTCCTGGTACCGCCAATTTGCGTTGGAGAGCTCCAGAACAATGGTCCGGAGACCCCACCGGAATCTCCGGCCCAGACCGGAGTCTCCGGTCCACCACACCGGAGTCTCCGGTCTGACCGACGCCACCGCTCTCCACATGATACAGCTGGGTGTGGGTCCCAAGGACTTGCCACACATTGAACATCTCAACACAGCTAAAGAGGCATGGGATGCTCTTACAGACCTTTTTGTTGGAAACGAAAGCATGAGAAGAAACAGGTATGATGCCCTTAGTAATGAAGCTGAGGGATTCTACATGTTGGATGGTGAAAACCATGAGGACATGTATAGAAGACTCAAGGGCATCGCAACAACATTTCGGAAGCATGGGGCCACTCACATTGATGATGCATGGATAAAAAGAAAATATGTGAGTGCCTTAATGCCTTTCGAGCCAACGGATTTGAAGAGCCTACAAGGTAGACACAACTATCATCAAATGACATCCAACGAAGTCATGCAAGAAATGGCGTCATTCAAAGTGGCGGCAAAGAATGCTGAAGATGCCCGTGCTCGGGCCATTGGGATGCAAAAGGGTGTCAATGTGGCTCTCAAAGCCAGTGTTGTTGAGCAAGAGGAAGATGAAGGAGTTTTTGAGGGGGTATCCATGGACTGCCCCGATGAGGTCAAACATGCTCATGGTGAGTACATGGCATTCTATGCAAGGAACTTTTGGAAGGACCCTGCCAAAGCCAAGTCTGATCTTGAGCGCAAGAACGGGTCAAATGGAAGAAGAGAAAGTGGCCCAAGATTGAGAACTTGCTTCAACTGTGGAGATAGAATGCACTTTGTTGCCGAGTGTCCTTATCAAAATAGAGAAGACAATGGTGGCAGGCTCATTCTTAAAGAGAAATCTAAAGCTCCTAAGAAGAACCCGTTTATTAAGAAGAATGGCCCTTTCAAGAAGCAACCCAAGATTATCCTTGTAGCTCAAGAGGAATACTCCTCCGCAAGTGAAGATGAAGAGGATGATGATAATTCTCGCAAAGTGGCTGCTATAGCCACCACATCGACTCCCTCCTCTCTCTTCGGCTCGCCGAACGAGAAGGCCATCAACAACAACGCCACTTGCCTAAAGGCAAGAGGATCCGAGGTATCAACTTCTAGCTCTTCATTTCCTAAGACTAACATAATTTTGGATATGGATGATCATGACAGTATTGTAATGAAAGAAGAAGTTATTGCCTTGGATACTTTTTTCACTAACCTACAAGGTGAGCACAAACTCCATTTTGATGCTCTTATGAGTCAACTTGCTCAAGCCGAAGAACTCCTTGAAGAAAAGGGTAGAATTGAAAGAGAAGATACCTTGGAGATAGCTTCTTTGAAGAATGCCTTGGAAGAGGAAGTGGAAGCTCGAGTTTCTTTGGAAGAAAGACTCGAATCCCTTGAGGAGTCACAAGAAGAAGCTGTAGCTCAGCTCATTAAAGAACGTGATCATGCTCTTGCCAAGGTAAAGAAACTAAAGAAAGAAAAGATTGATTTTGGGGTTGTTCATGCTAGACTTTTGGAGAAGTTTGATAATCTTGAAAGTGCTCACAAGGCATTGAAGAGTGATCATTCTACTCTAAATGAGTCTCATGACCAGCTCCAAACTCAATTGAAACGGTATGATGTGCCAAGTACCTCCTCTTCATCCTTTGGAAAAGAAGATCTTGCAAGAAGTTCTCAACACAAAGATAAAGGGGTTATTGATGAGATACTGAGCAGGCAAAGGACAAACAATAGTAAAGAAGGTCTTGGTTACATACCCAAGACAAAGAGCAAGAAAAACAACAACAAGAAGAAGAAGAACAAGACTGCTCAATCGAAGACTAGCAACATTACCAATAACAAGACTAATCATGATGGTTTTGCAGGGATCAACAATCCTAACTTTGAACTATATTGTGATTGTTATGGTGATGTTTATGCTAGTTATGTAGGGCCTTATGATTGTTACATTCCTTGGTCTATTTGGGTTCCCAAGACCCTTGTTACTAACATGAGAGGACCCATTGAAAATGGGTACCTAAAACCAAGAAGTAATTTTCTTGCAGGGCTATGCTTCCGGTGGTTCTAAATGGGTACTCGATAGCGGTTGTACGAGTCATATGACGGGAAGAAAGGAGATCATCACGGAGATGCGGCCAAACCTTGATCACATTACCATCTCCTATGGTGACAAGTCAAAATCTGAGGTATTGGGTCTCGGCAAAGTTGCGGTGGCTCACGATATCTCTCTCGTGGACGTCATGCTTATTGAGACCCTCAGGTATAACTTACTTTCAGTTCGTGCCCTTGGTAAGATGGGCTTTGCAGTTTACATTGATGCTGATTTAGTGGTACTCTTGTGGAGCAAGTCTCTAAAAGTCGCTTTCGTGGGATATGTCGAAAACGACCTGTACGTGGTGGACTTTTCGGGGAAAACCACTACAGGCCCGATGTGTCTTTTCGGAAAGGCTGATGCGGGTTAGCTATGGCATCGCCGACTAGCCCACGTCAATATGAGAACTTTGCAAAGTCTCCACAAGGGTGGCCACATTCTTGGACTAAAAAAATGTCTCTTTTGCCAAAGATCGTGTTTGCAGGGCGTGTGTTGGAGGGAAAATGCATGATTCACCTCATCGAAGGAAAACCATTATCTCTTCAAAAAGGATTTTGGAGCTCCTTCATGTGGACCTCTTCGGACCTCCATCACATGCAAGCCTCAGTGGGAAGAAGTATTGTCTAATGATTGTTGATGATTACTCAAGATACACTTGGGTTTATTTCTTCAAGTTGAAGAGTGAAACTCAGCAAACTGTCATCGACTTCGCCAACGAGGTTCAACGTCAACACAACATCCCCATTCTAGCTATAAGGAGTGATAACGGCTCGGAGTTCAAGAACTACACCTTAAATGAGTTCCTAAGTGAAGAGGGGATAAGACATCAATATTCCGCTGCGTACACCCCTCAACAAAATGGTGTAGCCGAGAGGAAGAATCGAACTCTAATGGACATGGCAAGATCAATGTTAGCCGAATTTAAATCTCCATATAACTTCTGGGCTGAAGCAATCTCTACTGCTTGTCATTCATCCAACCGCTTATACCTCCGCAAGATCTTGGACAAGACTCTGTATGAAATACTTACCGGTAACAAGCCAAACATCTCATACTTTCGGGTATTCGGGTGTAAGTGTTTCTTTCTTATTAAAGGAGTTCGTTTATCTAAGTTTGAATCTAAGGCTTTAGAAGGTATTTTTGTTGGTTATGGTGCCGAATCCCACATTTATAGAGTCTACAATAAGCTCTTCGGAACTGTTGTAGAATCTTGTAGTGTGGTGTTCGAGGAAAATGACGGTTTCCATGCGGAGCAAGTTGGTGTTTGCGATGCAGATGTTGAAATACCCCAAGATGCCATAAGAAGAATGGGCGTGGGATTCTTCCGCCCCATTGAGGAACCCCTTGTGGTGGACCGGGAAGGACAATGCTCTACTCATATAGAGCCCTCATCTACACATACTCAACATGCTCCAACCACAGGGGCAACTTCTACACCATCTCCATCAAATGCTGAAGGTCAAGATGTTCCAGAAAGCTCCAGGCCAGATTTTCCAGTTGACACCGGATTATCTGGCCACCCCACTATAGCTGACCATGTTGCTCCTGCTGGTGAAGATTTTAACGCAAGCTCCAGGCCGGATTTTCCGGTTAGCCCCGGATTATCCGGCCCCTCTCCAGTTCAAGCAAGTCTCAGGCCTCCCGAAGAAGCTGCGGCAAGTACTCCCAGGCCAGATTATCCGGCCTCTCCATCGGCCGGATTATCTGGCCCTGACTCTCCAGTTCTGCAGCCTCCTGTTACGGCTACGGATTCACCTCAAGGGCATGCGTCTCCACCACCTGCTACTGATGTTCCAGTTACTGATCAAGGTGGAGAAAATGCTTCCAATGAAGACTCAAGTGATGAATCTCCTCCTCCAAGAGACAACAAACTTATTGAACTTCGTCGCAAGGCTCGGGCTGATCGTAACCTTGAGTTGAGGGGTCACACTCTCGACAAGGTTGTTGGTGATCTTCGACGAAGGGTTTCTACAAGAAGAGAATTGGCCAGTTTTGGTGAGCATCAAGCTCATATCTCCATGGTGGAACCTAAGAAGGTCTTTGAAGCTCTTGAAGACCTAGACTGGGTTATTGCTATGCATGAAGAATTGAATAATTTTGAGCGCAACAAAGTCTAGAAACTAGTGGAGAAACCCAAAGAGTGCCGCAATGTTATCGGCACCAAGTGGATTTTCAAGAACAAGCAAGATGAGAATGGCATTGTTGTGAGGAACAAGGCAAGACTTGTGGCACAAGGGTACTCCCAAGTTGAGGGCATCGACTTCGGCGAGACCTATGCTCCTGTGGCTCGCCTTGAGTCCATCCGTATCCTTCTTGCTTATGCTGCTCATAACAATTTTAAGCTGCAGCAAATGGACGTCAAGAGTGCCTTCCTTAACGGTCCTCTACATGAGTTGGTATACGTAAAGCAACCCCCGGGGTTTGAGGATCCTAACTTTCCGAACCATGTCTACAAACTCGATAAGGCACTCTATGGCCTTAAACAAGCCCCACGTGCGTGGTATGAGCACCTTAAAGAGCTTTTGTTAGATCGTGGCTTCGAAGTTGGGCAAATCGACCCCACTCTTTTTACTAAGAAGGTTAAGGGGGAGCTCTTCGTATGCCAACTATATGTAGATGATATCATCTTTGGTTCTACTAACAAAGCTTTCAACGATGAATTTTCAAAGCTTATGACTGACAGGTTTGAGATGTCTATGATGGGGGAATTACGGTTCTTTCTTGGATTCGAGATCAAACAACTTAGAGAAGGAACCTTTATTAATCAAGCAAAGTACATCCAAGACATGCTCAAGAGATTCAAGATGACGGATCTAAATGGTGTCGCCACTCTGATGCAAACAAAGTGCCATCTTGAACTTAACCCTCATGGTAAAGATGTGGACCAAAAGGTATACCGGTCCATGATCGGCTCTCTTCTTTACCTCTGCGCATCTAGACCCGATATTGTGTTGAGTGTGGGAGTGTGTGCAAGGTATCAAGCAGCTCCTAAAGAAAGCCACTTAGTGGCGGTCAAGAGGATCTTTCGATATTTGGTTCATTCCCCCAACTTTGGTCTCTGGTATCCCAAGGGCTCCAATTTCTCTTTATGTGGTTATACTGACTCAGATTGGGCTGGTGATAAGGATGATCGGAAATCCACTTCTGGAGCTTGTCAATTCTTGGGAAGATCTCTTGTATGTTGGTCCTCCAAAAAGCAGAAATGTATATCTCTCTCTACCGCCGAAGCTGAATATGTTGCTGCTGCCAGCGCTTGTACTTAGTTATTGTGGATGAGGCAAACTTTAAAGGAATACGGTGTCAATTGTGACAAAGTGCCTCTTTTATGTGATAATGAAAGTGCAATCAAAATTGCGTACAATCCCGTTCAGCACACAAGGACGAAGCATATTGAGATTTAGAATCATTTTATTCGAGACCATGTTGCTCACGGCGATATTGATCTATCCTTTGTGAGCACGAAGAACCAACTGGCGGATATCTTTACAAAGCCACTTGATGAAGCAAGATTCTGCTATTTGAGGAATGAGCTAAATATCATTGATTCCGGGAGCTTGTCTTGATTACCCATGCACTCACTCGTACATCTCAATCCGTGTTTAGTCTAGGTGTGGGCATGGATATAGGGGGAGTGTGGTCCTAACTCACTGGGCTAACCCTCCCCCCATAATGCCAAAAGCAAGATAAATCATTTCTCTTAATATCATTCTGTGATATGTGAGCTTATTAATGAGGATTGGTCGTGAACCCAAGATATATCTTCGCGGTGTCACACCATACACTCCAACAAGGTGGCTTCGGCCACCGCCCTCTCCCTTGAGGAGAATTGGATCTTTTTGGTTGTTATTTGCTCTCTCATGTTCTTATGAGAATCACACTCAATCTTGGCTTTTATTTGATTTGGATTTTGCAATTTTGAGTGTCTAGTACCATCTCAGTTTGGCTCTCTTAATCCTAAGCCTTCCATACCCCTAAGCCATCTTTTCTTGCACACAAGTCCCTTGTACACCTTGTGGGGGTGTTGTTTGGGGACGCGCGGGCCTGGTTCTGTGTATAACAGAATTCCAGAATTTAGGCCGGATAATCCGGCCCAAGTGTTGGCCGGATAATCTGGCCCTGGCGGATTTCATCTTAAAGGGTAGGGCTCGGGGGGAAGGACTCATATCGAGCAGCACTTCTCCCCCAGCCCTCTCCTCCTCCACAGCCGCCGCCTGCCGCCCCTCACCCTCCCCGGAGCCTCTCCGGCCACCGGATTTTTCGGGCCTCCTCGAATCTTCTTCTCCGCGCCTCCGGGTACCTTCTCCTCCGCGTTCTTCCTCCAATAAGTGAGGGTAACTCCCTCTCTCCCCATCTTTGGCTAGATGTGTATCTTGTTGGGTGAAACGTTGTCTAGAAGGATGTGTTTTCGCATAGTAATCGTAGTCTTGCAGTTTCTAGGTCCGATCTACTTTTTTGCACGCAGTCTAGGTGAAATCGAAAATTTCTGCCAGGGCCGGATTATCCGCCCCTGGCCAGGCCGGATAATCCGGCCTGACAGATTCGATTCTGCTTCAGTTTCACTATGTGTATGCATTGAGTAGTTTTGTCCTATGAACTTTTTGACTACTTTTTCCATGCTCTCTCCTGGACTTGTGTGTATGCTTATCCCCTTGCTATCGCCCTTATTCTCCTCACAGGTGGTTCCGGTGTTTCCAAGACCTACAAGCGCAGTCCTCGCGCTAAGTACTTTCGGGACGACGGTCAAGGTAACCTAGTGGACGAAGTTGAATTGAGGAGAAGGAAGAATGAAGAGAGGCAAATGGCTGAACAATCCAAGAGGACTAGGAAGGGGGTGTCCAAGAGGAAGGGCAAGGAGCCCAAGATCAACTACAGGGCTTTGGATGTAGTCTCCTTTTCCGCCATCCGTCACCGTGACTTGTTTGCTGAGCTGCCTCGTGATGTTGAGCTGGGGGATACCCGTTTTTGGTGTGCAGAACAAAAGGGGATATATGAAGACATCTATGCCAGGCTGAACATTAGGCCTATGCACCCTCTGGTACTTACTGATGCTTTGGAGAAGGCGCATCTTGTGGATGCGATGTATGTGGCTGAGAGGATGGGGCTGCACCATCTCATGTCTCTCCAGTGCTCCTTTGACTCTGAGGTGGTGAAGCAGTTCTTCTCCACTTTGGTGATTTGTGGGGATGAGCGTCGCACTATGAAGTGGATGACTCATGACAGGCCAATGACTGCTGATTTTCACGTGTTTGCTGAGGTCCTGGGGTACTCCTTCCGCAGCAGGGATAGAGCCAGTGGCCACCGCATCATCACTCAGTTGAAGCCCAACAAGGATGCAACTCTCTCTCCGTGCACCGTGGACAATGGCATTGTCCGTACTGTGGCTGGTCTTGCTCCCATCTATGCTGCATTAGTGGGTCTCTTCCGTGACTCTATTACACCGAGTGGGGGCAACAATGACAGCATCTGTGGTCACCTTGTTCAACTACTTCAATTTTCTCATGAGGTTGCCTCCTGCGAGGACGAGTCAGTGCAGTACAGGCTGGATGTCATGGACTTCATCTACCATGAGCTGTGTGATGCTATGTTCAACCGTCTGTCCATTCCCTATGCGCCCTACATTATGATGCTCATCTGCCACCTGCTTCCAGCTGAGGAGTTCCACATTGACTCGGTGCACAAGGCCAAGAAGATATACAACAAGGTTCGGAAGACCTCTCACCCCTCCTTTGCTCCTGAGGGTCTCATGAGGGCTGCTCGCAGGCCCCCTGTGCCTCCCGTGGCCCGTGAGATCAAGCAGCTGAACTGGTTCCAGCGTCACATTCTCTGCATGGGCGTGGACACGCGCAAGGGTCAGTACGAGACTTACAGGCAGCGCCATGAGTTGGCTCACTCCCAGCAGCTCATTCTCCACCACGTGTCCGGTGCTTGGGTGCTCCTCCGGCTCCTACACCTCCCACTCCGTATGCTCGGTGGAACTCTTCCTCCGGGCTGAACTATGGTGAGCTAGAGCATCACTTGTTCCCCTCTGCGCCCACTGCTGATGAAGATGAGGCAGGTGACACTGAGGAACTTGAAGATGAGGATGAGGAAGAGAATGAAGAAGAGGACGAGGACAAGGACTATGATGAGTGATCCCATGGGGCTCTAGCATCGCTCTTCTCCCTTTTTGGTGTCTCGATGCCAAAGGGGGAGAAGTAGTTCTATTAGGTTGTCCGTGGATTTGCATGGGTCGGGCATAAGCACTTGCATTTTTCTATTCGTTATTTCCTGCTCATGCCCATTTAGCGTTGGACTTTAAATTCGTGATTTGGTTGTTTGAGACTCTTTGTGGTTGTCTGGATTATGCTATGCCTATGGTCTTCATATCATGGATTATGCTTATGGATCTATCTATTCATATCCTATTGCTGGAGGTATATCACGGAAGGTGCGCGCGCTCATATTGGTTATCCGATAATAATTGTGATTTATGTCAAGGATGCCTATTCTCTACTTCGGTGGTATGTGTTTTTGCTCACATGTCTATGGAATAGATTCTCCTATTTGTGTGCATTTGTATTCCAATGCAAAACTCTATTATGCACACATTGAGGGGGAGTCTCTTTCATAAGTTATCTCTGTCTGTCTTGTGTCTTGCTCCTGCAAATCCTGGTATTGTCATCTAACACCAAAAAGGGGGAGATTGAAAGAACATTTCATGTTTTCCTATGTTTTGCGTGTTAGATAACAATACTATGGAGACTTTGCATGCGTGCTAAGTGTGCAGGAAGTTTTGAGGGGGGCGGATAATCTGCCCCACCAAGGGCCGGATAATCCGGCCTACCTCATCTCTCAAGGAAGCCAAGGCGCGTCGCTCGGTACCCGGTCAGATTTTCTCCCGGAAAATCCGAACTGGGGTGGTTTTTCCTCCCCACGCCGGATAATCTGGGTGTCGCATGGGCCGGATAATCCGGCCCCCAGTTTTCGAGCAAAAGGAGCCAAGGCGCGTCGCTCGGTATCCGGTCGGATTTTCTACCAGAAAATCCAAACTGGGGCGGGTTTTTGTTCCCCAGGTCGGATAAGCCGGCCTTCGCATAGGGCCGGATAATACGGCCCCCAGAAGTTGATCAAGGGCAAGCTCGGCGCGTCGCTCTGTCAGGGGGGCAGATTATCTGCCGGATATTCCGAGTCTAGGGCGGTGTTTCCCCAGACCGGATAATCCGGCCCTCACTTGGGCCGGATAATCCGGCCCCCAAAGGTTGCAACGGCTGGTTTCTGAAGGGGGTATAAATATCCCTTCTTCCCCAACGTTCAGTCTTCTTGATTCATTCGAATTTGACCAGACCTTGTGCAAGAGCTCTAAATCTCGATCTCCCACTTCAACCACCCGAAGGTCTTGATCTTTGGTGGAATTGAAGGAGGAGAAGTTCATCATCATCAAGAATCAAGGGCTTCAACTCCTCTCCATTCAATTGGAGAAATCCTTGATCTAGTATTCTTGTCAATACCTAGATCTTGCTTATTGTATTTGATAAGTTTGTTTTGTGGCAGCTTGTTGTCATTTCGGGAGCCTCCAAGTTGTTGTGGAGTTGTTGCCCCGCTAGTTGTGTAAAGGCATCGGTGCCCGCCTCGAAGGGTACCTATAGTGGAAGGTGGATCAGGCCTGTTGTGGCGAGATCCATCGGAGAACAGGGTGAGGCCTTTTGTGGCGTGGTGGTCTTAGTACCGCCCACCCCTCCAACGCAGATGTACTTCCCTTAACAAGGAAGGAACCGCGGTCAAACAAATCCTGTGTCTCCGCGTGCTTCACTTCAGTTTACTCGTTCCTCTTCCACCCGCTCTTTACTCACTAGTAGATAGGTTTGCATATAGGGAAATTCCACCCAATAGTCTATCTAGAGAATTTACCCTTTGTGCTAAGCCTAAAACTGAAAAAGAATTAAAAATTGGTGTAGCACCTATTCACCCCCCTCTAGGTGCCCATACGATCCATTTCAAAGGTACGTAGTTGGAATAACTTCCATCTTCAACCACGGGAGCATCATTGCGTCTTGGAGCACTTGGATGGAGATCTTGTTGGAGAGGAACATGACGACGCGAAGAACTTGAAGAGCTTGATGCACGTGAGCGTGGCCTTGCCATTCCGTCAATAAGGTGTCGAAGATTGTCATTTGTTTCGGCGACGGAGCGTTGGAGCGCTTCATTTTGATGGCCAAAGTTGTGATGCATTGCGTGCATTTGTCTTTCGAGGCCATCGAAGCGGTTGTCGATAATATTGAACTCGGCTTGTGTCTCAAGGGCTTGGCAATGTTCACGGAACTCTTGTCGGACGATGAAGTGACTTGCGCGCGTCATGTACGATCCTTGTTCTTCTTCTTGGGGAGGTGGTTGGCTCGACTCACCATGCCTATCCATTATGCAAAACACACAAGGATTGTATATGGAAGTGGAATATGGTGGTGTTAGCCTTGTACCTCACCTTGGGGATTGCACCGAACTAGAAACCACAGGTGAGAACTATTGGCTTGCAAAGTGAAAACGCAAAGAAAAATCACACTAAAGAAGGAAAGCTAAAACTCTCAAAGGTGTGGGGTGGAAGGTTAGGGTTGTGGAAAACCAAACGAAACGATCCAAAGAAAAGGTTATTGTCAAACATGGTAGAGAACCAAGAGATCAAATGCAAATAGGAGGCGATCTACAAAACGCTAGGATACACATACGTGGAGACGGATGTGGTTAGCACGACTATGAAAATGAGCACAAAAGGTCCTAACGAAGACTACGCTCGATGTCGTGCAAACGCAAGGAGAGACAACAACTCGTTCGCCAAAACAAAAATAAGCAACGGATTTGTGCACTTGCCTCGGTCGCGCTCTTTTTCTCTCTTTGCTTACAAGCTTGAGACTCTCTTTGTATTGGGAGACTATGTTTCTTTCTATTTTTCTTTTGCTTTTCTTTTTCTCTCTCTCTTTTTTGGTTCTTTTTCTCCCTTTCTATACTACTATGTTAACTCTTGTATTTGCTCTCACAGTCTCACTTTCCAAGGACAAGTGCACAATGCTTAGGAAAACACCAAAATGAGTTGCTCTCATAGGATAGATACACTCAAGGAAGAAGGGTTAACAAGGTGGAACAAGTTATACCTTTGGTATGATGACTTGTTACCAGAGTTGGGGATGATGTTCGGTGTCGCGGTGTCGATGAGCGCGGTATGTGAATATTGTTGCGGAATCTTGAAGTTAGTTTGGCGACACGCACACGAAACACGAACAACACAAGAGGAAAAACGGACAAAAATGGGTGAAACTGAATTTTCGGCGGCCAAACTGGCGGCGCCGAGCCTGGCACCAGAAATTCCGGTGGCTATTCCGCTTCGCCAGAACTGTCGCCGAAACTTCCGGCAGCTGGGCCGGTCTGCCAAGCCTGGTGCCGGTTTGAGTTCGTGACGAACTCCAAAAGTCAAATCGGTCAAAATTTTCGGAAATTTGTCGAAATTGGGCTGGGAAAAGGTTCTAGGAAGGTAGATCGGAACCCAAAGCAACAGATCTGTGAAACAAAACCACGAAAACACACCAAATCCAGAGATCGATCTGAAGGCAAATTTGGGGCTCTTTCTTGGGGATTTTCAAATTTTTAGTGGATAGAAGAAAAATTTGTGGGGGAATTCGTGAGCAGCAAAGCTCTTGATACCAATATGTTGAGGGCTAACCTCGAGGGTGGCCCGATGATTCACGAATCCCTTGAAATCGAGGCGGAGGAGGTGTGGGGATGAGGGAGAGAGCGAACCCGTGAACTCACACACAAAGTACACGATGAACACACACACACCACGATGACACAATACAAGCCAATTGCTCACGCTGGCAGCTACCGGTCCGGTGCAATCCCTAGGATCGGCGTCGGGCGGGGATCTCTCTCTCGAACCGGCACGGCGAGATGGGAGACTCGGTGAGATCTTGACGTCTAGGCAAAGGGACTCCGATGCCTAGGCCTTGTACAACACGGAGGGGCGATGCAAACTCCAACGAGGTTTATGATATTTGGTGCTCCTTTGTCAAAGGAGCATGAGGCAAGAACTAGATAGATCCACAAGGGGTTTCCACTAATTCTAAATTGATGAAGATTGTTTGGCCCGATCTTTCACGATGCACCTCCTGATCCAATGGATCTGATAGAAATATTCCAATCACGTGATACACGTAACCTGAAGATGGGGAAACCCAATCTTGCGAGCACCTCGACGATAAACGAAGAACCTCCCGCTAGAATAGATCAATCCAACAAGCAACTTGATGATAAACAACAAGCCTCATGCCAAAGCATGATAATACTTGAATAACAAGCACCTTCACGCAAATATCAATAGATAGATAATCAGACGAGCACAGATACGCCGTCACAATGCCAACCCCGGAGGGATAGTTTACAAATGAGGAACTAAAAGTTCTACATGATTTTCAGCTTTCCTAATATTGTGGCACCCCCTTGTTTATATAGGACAAAGGGGTAGGGGTGGCTGACCCTACTGGAGTCGGACTGACTCGACCTAATTGGACTCTGACTCATAAACATAAACAAACGTTTGACACGACCTTAGACTAAATTATTACATATCATTGGTTGTCCTTGTATATCAAACTGTATATGATGTCTGTATCATCCTCTCCCCCTTAGAAGGCGTTGTCCTCAACGCCAGAAGGTCTTCTCCAGCGTGTGGCGTCATATCAATTAAATCGCCACTCTCCGTCTTCAAATTGCCAGCCTGCCACACCACATCCTCCCTCTCGGCTAGCTTGACTTGCCCTTGACGCCTTCAATTTTCGGCGCCATCATCACGATTGAGACACAAATCATTCTTCGAATGCTATCTCGAAGCACACCTAGCTGATCACCCAAAACAAACAGGACGAATTCCTGTACACCAAGGATCCAAATAAGCTAAGTACACATACGTATGCGCAAACTCTAGACTAAAATAGTGTCTCTTTTTTCTCACCTTCCTTCCTGAGCACCACACCTACGGAGACCGATCCGGTTCCATAGGGACCTTACGCCTCGCTACCAGCCCAACCGGTTCGATCTCAAAGGAAAAAAAACGCCGCCTCTTTTTTTAAGTAAGCTGGAACACTCACGTATATTGTCTCTCATAATATCCAACCTGTAGCGATTGATGGCTCTTTTTTTCTAACACACTCTGAATCCTGATCGATACCAAATCCACACGCGACCTGAATCCTGATCCGATCTCTTTTTTTCCACCGCTCAGAAGCAAATAGACATTCCTTTTCTTTAGACCTGAGCGATCAATTTTCCTCTGCTGAAGACAATCTCACGTATAAAACCAAAAAGGAATCTGTGGTTTCTGCTAGTACGTACCACCATAGGCAGAAAAAAAGAAAACATGTTCCGATCCGGCCAAAAGAAAACCTGATGGAGAAACGCCTCGTGTGATTTCTTCACGCGTTGCAGTGCCCCCAGTTCGAAAATATCCTTGAGATTCAACTAGAAACTTGCGCTGGACTCTGCACTTTCCTTTTGCCCACCACCTGCAAAAACAAACCGATCTGAACGGAAACTGAGACGCGTCTACGAGAGATATGCCCCCCACTCCTCTGCGCGCAGCCTCCGGAATTCCGATCCAATTGCAGATGGTTGAAAAACAGTACTCGCAGAGATTGGAAATCTTTTTGCGCCTACGATCTCCAACTCGCGACCACCCAAAATCAACAAATTGCTGTAGCACTAGCTCGAAACAGGAAGTCGTCGATCCCAAACTGTTTTGTCTCAAAAACGTACATGCCACCAGATACTCTTGCCGCCTTTGTAGATCAAAGATCCAGCAACAACAACAAGCATGCCTCCGATAACGCAACTTGCACCGTGATCAACCTGGCGCTCTGATACCAGATGATGAAGATTGTTTGGCCTGATCTTTCACGATGCACCTCCTGATCCAATGGATCTAATAGAAATCTCCCAATCACGTGATACACGTAACCTGAAGATGGGAAAACCCAATCTTGCGAGCAACTAGATGATAAACGAAGAATCTCCCGCTAGAATAGATCAATCCAACAAGCAACTTGATGATAAACAACAAGGCGCATGCCAAGCATGATAATACTTGAATAACAAGCACCTTCACGCAAATATCAATCGATAGATAATCAGACGAGCACAGATACGCCGTTACGATGCCAACCCCAGAGGGATGGTTTAACAAACGAGGAACTAAAAGTTCTACATGATTTTCAGCTTCCCGAATATTGTGGCACCCCCTTGTTTATATAGAACAAAGGGGTAGGGGTGGCTGGCCCTACTGGAGTCAGACTGACTCGACCTAAGTGGACTCTGACTCATAAACATAGAACAAATGTTTGACACGACCTTAGACTAAATTATTACATATCATTGGTTGTCCTAGTATATCAAACTGTATATGATGTCCGTATCACAAATATCATGCCTAGGGTTACAATGGAGGTGGGGGACTATATTATAGGCCAGCCACTAGTTCAGGGATACTTTAGGCATTAAAGGGTAAAAACTGGACGAAACAGGAATATTCTCGGGCATCAAACCCATGTTGACTTTGAGACTGGGCATTCCGGCAATAAGTCCGGTCAGGCCGGACTGGGCGCCAGAAATTCCGGTTCGTGCCGGTAATTCCGGTCGGCTGCCGGAACTACGGGCAGAGACGTGTTTCGGTCGATGCTGGTCCGTTTCGGTGTGCGTCGGAAGCTCCGGTCGGAGGTCCGGTCCGCCGGTTGGTGCGCCGGGATTTCCGGCGATAGTTCCGGTCCGCCGAGCCTGGCGCCGGTTTGACCTGGGACTTCGTTTTGGGGTGGCTTGGCTCCTTCTCTTGGTGTTTCTTCATGTAGTTCATACCTGAGAATACATAGAGTGTAGGAATGAAGTAGCAAGCCATCCAAGGATGTATCGAAATCACATGAGGCAAGGAGTGAGTTCACCTTATGTTGAAGGATCTTGGCTCGGGCTAGGGTCATCGGTCCACTTGGGGGACTTGTTGGTGTAGATGTAGGAACGTCCGTAGGACGAGCTGCATCACCCCCATACCAATTACCCTTATTATTGACTCTTGTATATTGGAGTGGTGAATCATGTGTGTCTTTCCCTTGTTTTTAGTTGAGGGATGACATTCAACATCTTGAACCATAGAATGGTAATGACGTTCCACATGGAATAGAGGCAACCGCTACCAAGCATAGGATATGCAGTGAGGATAAACCCTTGTTGTTTATCGTTCCTTTCCATAAATACACCCTTCTACACCACCATGAGAGTTTTAGATAGGTTATGTTGGTGTTCTCTTGTGTTACAAAGTTTAAGAATGATGATAACCAATGGTCATACAACATCTACATTCTTCATAAGGATTTCATGATTTACCGATAGACTAGGACAAGATACCATCATGTCCCCAAGCTCTTCCATAGATGACTCTGTAGATTCCGCTTTGCTCTTATTCCTGGCACCCGACCTGATGACGACATCCCTACAATTACACCTACCCCAATTACTACTGATGAAGTTCCAGCTGCTGCAAAGAAAGATCAATCCAATTAGATAAGGATTGGACCAATTACAAGAGGTCGTGCTAAGCTACTAGAACACTGGTGAACTTGTTTCTTAATGAACCTGATGTTTTAGTTAATGAGAATTTTATACTGCCTAAGTCTTTGAATTATTGTATGATCAGCTACATAGGAGAAGAAGGCGTAGCATGAAGCGAGGAGGCTGAAGCATATGGAGCATGGTGTGTTGATCAATGTAGAATGCGCGAAGGAGGAGAGGGAGGAAGCGCAAGGAGCTGTCAAGATGAAGATCAACATGTGGTAGAAGATCTCTACCACGGTAGAGAACACTACCATTATCTGCCACGGCAGGCTACTGCGGCATAGAAGCAGCACGATTGGCTGCCACGGCACCAAAACCGTGCCCAACTCTACCACGACAGAGTCAAGGTCGAACCCCTTCTGGGTTGGTTTGTACCTTAGTTGGGTGGGACCAAGTCAGATCCCCACCTTAGCCACCGCCCCCAGACTCCTGAAGTAAATGGGGCACCACTCAATTAGGTTAGAGCAGGCTAAAACTATTTTGGAGTTGTTTCTTATTAGAACCTCTGGAATTACCCTGTGATCGAATTATCTACTGCAATTGAGTGTGATCTGTTGTTCCATTGGGAATTAGTAGATCGCAAAACTACCGTTCATGGTCGACGGCTACGTGCGCAAGAGCATGGTGTTGGTGAATATCACATAGGGTTCGAGAGCTGTTGCATTGGCATCAGGGTTCGAGAAGGAGAGTTCATAGCTATAGGCTAGTTATCTATCCACCATTATCATCATAGACAAGTGCTTGCTGAGAAGATCGGGCCACCCCATATCATCTTGGTATCAGATTTCCTCGTTTACTCGGCGACCAGTCCACAATCCATCGATAGATTAGATCTTGTTTGTCCTATACAGAAAAAGCCTCACAAAAAGATTTACCATAGACTAGATTGCATTACTTTCAAGTACTAGTTGCTGGTCATGTTCTTCTATTAGATTCGATCTAGATTGTTCTTAGTAGTCTAGTCTTCTTTCTAGTTGTTTTGTTAATCGAGTCTACCATTGGTTTTCTGCCACCACAAGTCAGATCCGATCTAAGCTAAAAGAGTCCTGGTTCTCACCTCTAGGCCGAGTCGGAATTAGTCAAAAAAAAAACCTGCCGACTCTTCCGCAGCACAGAAACAGTCTGTTTCTCTGCTGCAAGTCCGTCTCTGCCACGGCTCCGATTCCTGCCGCGACAGGTTTCCAGCCGTTTTTTTCTGTCGCGAGTCCGAAGTTCTGCCGTCAGGGTCTGCCGCGACATAGTTTCTATCAGTTTTTCTGGCCGTGGTATAGATTTTTTTCTGCCACGGCACAGTTTTGCACTGTTTTTCTACCATGTCAGAACATACTAAAAATTGTGTGAAAGTTGCAATTTTCCAAACCTTTAGCTACAACTATTCTATTTCAAAGGTGGTAGGGAACTTGCCACATTGAGACTAGTTTCTGCTCTTGCAGGCTGCTCGTAGGGTTTTGGTGATGTGCATTATAAATTAGCCGTGATTATATTAAAAAAAGAATATATGCAAAGAAAAAAGCAAAAAAAGAGCAAGAATCAATCAAAAGAAAAGAGAGAAAAGAAAAGGAGAATTGAGGCACAGATGGCTAGTGATATATTGTGCACCGTAGATTGAGCCAATCTTGTGCCTGTTTACTTTGAGCTTTTCTAGTGTCTCTCCAGCGTAGTGCAACACCCTTCATATTTGCATGGCCACATTTATCTCCACGTGCGTGTTTCTTCGGTTTTGTACGATCAGCACTAGGACTTGTTTTGCGGGTGTAGTTCGGATTCCATTACTAGAGCTCCACCATAAATAACCTGTGTGCCCGGTGATCGTTCTCCATACCCTTGATATTCACTTCATCACATCAGTGCATCTGTCTTTGATTTGTTTTGCTAAAGCATCTTTATTCACTTTAGAACGGTAAGATTTGCTTTCTTGTCAGTTGTGAGTGAGTTTTGAGTGTTCCACCAAACAGATTTTGATTTTTGCACTAACCTACTAATCATGTATCTTAGTGCTGATGATGTCGTGTCGCAGAAAAAGAATGATGTAGCCCAACATATGGAAACCACCTTTGGTCCACATCATGCCACGCTAATCATCACTCCAAAGGTGACTCCTTCCATGCTTTGCCTTTTGTTGGTTGTTATGCGAGTGGAATCCTACTTGAGACAAATGCCCATGATGTGACTAGGTCCATGAACATGATGCCAAGAACATGCAGCAAGGATGGCCCTAAAGCCAAGACACCCAAGCAAGAGGCATGGAAGAGAAGACGCAAGAAGCTGCTGAAGCAGGACCGGAGTCCCCGGACCAGCAGACCGGAGTCCCGGACCAGCAGACCGGAGTCTCCGGTCTAACACACCGGAGTCTCCGGCCCGTCTACGGACCGAGCCTCGAACCTGCGCCTGGGATAGTCTGAGACCCCCCTCCGGAGGCGACACTGGAGACAGACCGGAGTCTCCGGCCCACACCAGAGTCTCCGGACCCCGCACCGGAGTCTCCGGACCGAGCATCGTGGGCCTGCGCGCCTTAAGCTGGGCTTGGCCCATGTAACGCCCCAAACTTCCTGCTTATGCCTGTTTTACCCCTAGCTCGTGGCTGGCCTATATATATATATGCCCCCACCCCCTCCTTGAAACCCTAGAGATGATGATGAATTGAGGCATGTGCCAAACCCTATATGTGAACCCCCTCTCAATAGTAAATCTATGAGTTGTACAGGGCCTTGGAGTCGGTGCCCTTCTCCAAGTTGTCAAGACCCTCCTCAAGTGTTTGGTCTCTCCCTATCAAGGATTCTAGTAGTGCTTGGTCTCTCCCCTTTGGGATTCTACTTGGTTGCTACTCACTCCTTGATTTGGATTCTACCATCCGCTTGCTGATCTCTCCTTTGGTGATTCTACCGCAAGGTCTCTCGCCAAGGATTCTTGGATTGGTTGTTCGAACCAACAGGAGCAAATCGAATTGGGTGTGATTTGGCGTGTGTTTGTATCTTTACCTTGCATTAGAGTTGTGTTCATCGTGTTCATCGTGTTTTCCCTCACTACCGCCTCAAATCCGTGAAGATCGGGCCACTCCAAGGGTAAATCCACAAGGAGACCCATAACAACTGGTATCAGCAGCTTTTGGTTGCCACGGATTTGACTTCGCCCTTGATTTCCACCATAAACTGGAAATTTACCAAAAATATAGCCCCAAATTGCCTTTGGATCGATCTCTTGTTTTGGTGAGGTTGATTGTGGTTTTAGTCTAATAGAAACTTGTCTTTGGAGTTGGTCTACTTGGTGCCCTGCCTTCCCCAGCCCAATTTGGTTGAAATTTTCTGGATTTGAGGGTTCAAGGGCCGAATTTCAGCTCAAGAACACGAGTTGTTTGTCCGTTCAGACTCCAGACCGGCGGACCGGAGTCTTCGGCCCAGACCGGAGTCTCCGGACACCAAGACTGGAGTCTCTGCCTACACGGATTGTCCGGACCATCACACCGGAGTCTCCGTCCCTGACAATTTTTTGACCCCCTTTTCCTTTTTCGGGACTGATTTCCTTTGACGTTTGTGTTTCGTGTGCGTGTCTTTCAACTAACAAAGCTTCCGCAACGCCTCGCACTAGACAATCGACACCACGGAACTCGAACCATCCTCCACTAACGGTTGCAAGTGCGACATCACCACAAGGTATAACTTGCACCACCCTTGTTAACCCCTTCTTCCTTTGTGTGTTACCTAACCTATCGAGAGTAGCTCATCTTGTGTTTGCCAAAGCATTGTGCGCTTGATCTTGCATAGAGTCATAGTGTAGAGGAATTAACATAAACTTGACTCCGTAGCATAGCAAAGAAAGAGGTACAAAAAAAAGCTTATAAGCAGAAGAGAAAAAGAAGGATACCAATACAAAAGGAGTCCAAAGCTTCTAAGCAAGAGTGCGAGCAAGACAGCAGGCAAGCGTACAATCCGTTGCTTCTTCCATCTTTTGGCAAACGGGCTACGGTCTCTCCTAGTGGTTGCACGATACCGAGCAATTAAGTCTTCGTTAGGACCAATTTCGTTCGTTGCTCACTTTCATAGTCGTGTTAGCCACATTAATCTCCACCGTGTGTGTATAGTCGTAGGTTCTCGTCACCCTTTTGACCTTTTCCTTTGACTTTGTTTTTGGTTGAATTTTACCCACTTTTGACAATAACCTTTTCGTTAGGTTGTTCCTTTTGCTATCCACCTTCCTACCCATCCACCATAGGCCTTTGTGTGTGTGTCTTGTGTATTCGCTTTGCTCTCGGCAAGAACAACCTTTCCAATTTTTGACTTGGTGAGGCAAGGTAGCACATACCATACCACCAATACCACCCTCGTTTCACTTGTGGTCAAACAACATGTCTAGGGAAAGCGGAGATGGCAACTTCAACAACCAAGATGGTTTTGCCACGCGCAACAACTTATGGGTGCAACGCCAAGAATTCAATGCCCAATTTGAGAGGCTTGAGAACGGCTTGATGAAACTTTCGAGAATTCGACTACCATGACCGGCAACACCAAGTGGAGCACAATGCTCAATTCCAAGCTCTTCACCAAGCTATTGCCAACCTCGGCAACCATCACGGACACCATTCAAGCTCGTCAAGTTCGTCTCGCGCGCACTCCTCAAGTCATCATGGCGACCCCTCGCGTTCCCATTCTCATCATGGAGAACCCCCACACACAATGGGGAACATCAAGCTCGTCATCACCATGAACAAGTGGTTGAGCCACACCATCAACAACCGCACCACGCAAGACGTCATCGACACCATGATCACCAGTGCATCCACAACACCAAGAAGAACATGGTCGCCCTCCACAACAAGCTATGGTACAAGCGCCACCACAACCCCAAGAACAAGAACGCCATGGTGAACACAACCGCGTTGATAGGCGCCAACACCGAACCATGACCATCGTCATCAACAAGTTCATCGAGCACCGCAATGGGATACAAGTGATGATGACTAGGCTGCACACCGCGCGAGACGCAACAACTGCTATCCTCAACCCCACCATCGTCATCAACAACCAATGAATGCAAATGATCCCGAGCAAAGGCGTAGACGAGACTTTGCGCATCAAGCTCCTCCTCAACCGCGTCCTCGAGAAAATCAAGCTCCTCCTCCACCACCACATGCACCAAGTGAAGCGAGCATAAGGCAAGATCGCCGCAACTACCACCGTGAACATGAAGAGGGCAAGTTTGGGAAGCTCAAGTTCATTATGCCCAAGTTCAAGGGAGAAGAAGACGCCAATGCATACATTGATTGGGAGCTCAAAGTTGACAAGATCTTTCGAGTCCACAACTACTCCGAAGAGAAGAAAGTTGCAATGGCATCCCTTGAGTTTGAGGACTATGCAAATGTTTGGTGGGAAGACTTCCAAAAGAATCGTGAGAAGAATGAGGAACCTCCAATTGAAACTTGGACCGAGATGAAGGAAGTGATGTAAACACGTTCGTCCCCGAGCATTATCGCCAAGATCTCTTCGACAAACTACAATACTTGAAACAAGGCACCAAGTCAATTGAAGAGTTCTACAAGGAAATGGAGAAAACCATGATGTGAGCTGATGTGAGAGAACTCGAAGAGCAAA
This sequence comes from Avena eriantha, assembly GCA_910589775.1. Lineage (NCBI taxonomy): Eukaryota > Viridiplantae > Streptophyta > Magnoliopsida > Poales > Poaceae > Avena > Avena eriantha. The sequence continues at coordinate 390,422,123 of OU342743.1, forward strand.
CCATAGCAAGGTTCCTCAACGGTTTGGGCCGCCCAATAAGGAAGATTGTTGACTTTCAACCGTACAAGAACCTCACCGAGCTCCTCCATCAAGCTACTAAAGCTGAGCGGCACTTGCAAAAAGAGAATGCATACGAAAAGCCCAAGTCATACTTCACGTCCATCAATGCAAATGCTCCCGCAAAGCCAACAAACCAAGCAACGAGCTCATCCAAGCAAGCAAAGACCGTGATAGCACCTTCCTCCAACACGACATCGGATAGTCAAGTCACTTGCTTCAAGTGTGGAGTGAAAGGTCACAAGTCATATGAGTGCACCAACTCACGAGTGATGCTTGCGGATGAGAATGGCGCAACCTACTCCGTAAGTGAAGAGCAGTATGAAGCTCTCACTCAATGAGCTATTGCAAGGACAGCCGCAATGGAAGAGGATGACACACTTGTATGCGGGCATGATCCAGGCCCCGCACTTGTCATAGCACAAATCTCGCCGACAAACTCCATCACAAGAGAGGACCAACGCCTCAGTATCTTCCAAACTCATGCCGGAATTGATGGCAAGTTGTAACTACCTCGGTGAATTACGCTCTTAGTTACATGCCTGGATGAGCGAAAGTGGTTAAAATAGTACGGTAGGGCCCAGGGCCACTCACGGTAGACCTTTGGCCGCCCTAACCACTTTCAGAACATCGGGACAAGAACGAGCGGCGTAATCGGTAGGCGAAGGGTTCAACTACATACACAAATGAGTATGTATGCAAGCCACATACAACAGTCCTCAGAGCCATTCCATCTAAAAGAAATAGAAATTATTGCAACGCCATACGGCAAGATTCAAATATCCTAGATAGAGATAATATTTTAGGATAGCTCCTCATACATCACACATCAGAGTACCAGGCGGAAGCGAAAAACAAAGTCCGAGTACGGATAAGAAGCGAATCGGCATAAGATGCCACATAAATAAACACATCCCGCCCACAGATCTCACGGATCCCCGTTCCGGAATATCTACACCGAATGATCGTTGCCAACATTATTTGTCTCCTCCACCCAGTATCCTTCTTGCGAATACACCTGTTCATCTGAATCAAACAATTTATCGTGTGAGACCCTAGGGGTACTCAGCAAGTCTTAATGCCACTAAAGGGGACACAACCTGGGGTGACTGACACATTGCAGCAAAGATAATATCTAACAAGTCTATAGATACTCGCTAACCATCCGCCTAACCAAGATAGACGAATGTCTGGGAATTAAGAACAATAGTTATAACAGTATAATTAACAGATCCATCCTCCTCCTCGCTTACCAACGAGGAAGCGGACGAACAACCCCCATCCGTTGGCAGTTTATTAACCATTCCATGAGTATTGCACTATTTACTAGTCAAGTACTTAGTCAATTTAAAAGCGGTACTTTAGTTATACTTGTCTATGATCGAGAAACTGTGCTCCAAGTCGTCCATAACCGTGGACATGGCTTTCAGAAAGATTTACCCTGCAGGGGTGCACGAATAGCAACACACACTCGATCAACCTTGGAAAAACCAACTCAAAACCCAACGAGGCATTCACGACAAAGCGACCATAGGATTCAGAAATATTTCAGGGGGCCACCCCATTAAGCTACCGCAACGAAGCTAGCTGACTCCGAGACGGACTCAAGATTTGCGTCAATGGCTGTAAACGACTGGGAACCCGAAAGTGTGACTGGGCTTGTCGATACCGCGAAAACACTCTGCGTCCAAAACAGTACAGGTGCTCCACGCACAATATTAAATAAAACAGTAAGCATGGTATAAGTACAGAATAGTAACAAAGCCCCAAACTACTTTGTGGCCCCAAGAAATAAGCATGAATCAAGCTCTGGCTCAGGGGGGTCCATAAGGCCCCCGGATGTGGATAGTGCGAATAGTCAAGGAACAGGAATCAAGTACTCGGGGTCCTACGGGACACAAGTGAGCAGGAAAAACCAAATAGCAGATATTGCTCACCGGTGCCTCTTTCATTAGTTGTCCCATTACTACTCAGGTTATGTTGTTTAGGTACCTCGTATCCATCAGACTCTCACATACCCTACACATGCTTTTCTACAACTGCATGGCTCAACCAACTCCTGTAGTAATGGCTCATGGGATGGAGGAACAAGCTTCGGTGGGGGTTTAAAAGTAAAGGCTATGCAGTACTTGGGGTTCAATTTAATGCAATCGCGACTCAATGATGCAAGAATAAGATAGAGGCAATAGGTACTATATGTATGCAAGCATGTGGTAGTGCTGCCTGACAGCTCAGTTGAAGCGAGAGATGGATCTGGGTAGAACTCCTGTGATTCCTGGTAATTCTCCTGCTGGGCGTCTATTCGAAGAAGAACCAAACAAAGAAGGGCCAACATAAATAAAGTGCTCAAGCATATGAATTAAAATGCGACAAGCAAACAAGCATGCCATGATGAATGATGCACAATTTACATGGCATTAAAGTAGCATGGCAAGGGTGAGGTGTGGGGTACAAGAATAAAGCATTTATTATTTGTTTAGTCAAGTTTTATTGTCATAAACAGTTCAGATTTTAAAAATGACATGATGCATGCTTCAATTCAGAACAAGGACTACATAGGTGGAACGGGCTCGTCGCGCTGATCGATTTAGACATATTATTTGTCAAATTTGGAGTTGTAGAATTAAAGTTATTAATTTATAAGGAAAAGGACATTTATTGTAATTTTAATTATCTCGAAATTTTAAGTGTTCAAACATTATTTTGAATAGCATATTTGAAATCCTCACATTTTACTGATTCAAAAACATATATTATATGTATTATTTGGAATTATAATTTAAAAGTTATTTAAAATCTGATTTGAATTTGAGTTTAAACAATTTTGAATTGGTTTTGTTTAAAACAGATAATTACTTTTTACACCAAGTGAATTCGACCCAAGCCACTGACGGGTGGCCGCTGCTGGCTGGGGCACGTGCGCGCCGAAAAATCTTTTCTCACCGCAGCTTTACCTAGCCACAACGAATGGCAGGCGGGGGACCAGCGGCTACAGGCCCACGTGACAGCGGCTGAGCCCGCAGAGGCTAGCAGGTGGGGTCGTGCTGGAGCACGGGTTGAGATTACAAAAACTGGAGTGCCTTTCTATAAAAAGCACGCAGCGGCTGGCAGGTGGGGTCGTGAGTACCGCGGGTTGAGCGAGAGTTAAAAAGAGGGGGCTATTTGTAAATCGACCATGACCCGTACTGTAGATCTTCTTCTCTGAACCGCCGACAGAAACGTGTTCAACCGCACGGCGCGCGCGGGGGACTCGATTCGGGGACCTGGTACTCGGCGCGGGGGCGGAGCCACTGGGGTAGTCCGAGACGTTGTTAGGAGGGGAGGGCTGACTAGATGAGGCGGGGCGTGGCGCAGAGGGTGAAGACACCAGCGGACGACGGTGCGTGGAGAGTGCCCGGCGAAACGCCTGGCGCGGCTAGTGCTTTATGGCGAGGCAGAGGGTTGTTAGGCAGTAGAGGGACCACCGCGGGGTGGTTGACGGCGGCGGATCGGGGGAACGCGGCAGAACATTGGCAGAGCGCGGACCGAAGATCTAGGGTTTCGTCGGGGCGGCGCTGGTCCTAGCGATCCTGGGCTTCTCCTCCACGTCTGCGTGTACAGGGCGAAGCAGATGTTCCCTCTCGGCCTCCTCGTCCACTTCCACGTCACCCATGTCGGCTAGATCGAGGAAGCGACGGAGGTGCTGGCAGTGGCCGGCGAGAGGAGTTGGCGTCGGTGCAGAG